>OX637867.1:29792101-29888391 GCA_951802705.1 Netelia virgata | reverse complement strand
GTTTAAACGAATCAAACGATACGTATGATCGAACAATTTTTCAAACACAAATTTTCCATTCTTTTGAATTATGCGATTTTCACGTTCGTAAGGTTTGATTTATATTTATTTATTTGAAAATATTGATTTTTCACGAGTGATCGTAATAACGTAAAATACCTCGTGGATTTAATTCTATACGAGTATGAGCTCACAGCACCGATGCTCGTATTTTTGCATCGTCAAACCAATCCTGCGAGCCCACCCGCGGACCTTTTCTTTTTATTTCGTGATTTACGACAACCCTGGTGGCCGTTTCGCGTCCGTGCGAAGTGCAACGCGGCGAGGGGTGGGAAGAGAGGGGTAGTCAACAACAGCTGATGAGAGATTGTACTTATCGCGATATTATATTCGTAACTCGTAACCGAACTACGCGCATTGAAAGTCATTTTCTTGCGACGCAATTTCGAAAATATGATTTTCCAATTGAGGAAAGTGCGCATTTTCCGCTAACGGTTTCGGGCTTTGTAATTTCCGAATAATTCTGAACGATTCTCGCTAATGGACTTGTAGACATATATTTAAGGGTAGTTTCGTCTCGTGAAATTTTTGGGACCCTAAGGAAATTTTCGGTTAATCGGACGTAGAGACGCGTCGTTATTCCGAGGACTAGCGTATTTCGGTAATAATAGAGGAAGGAATAGTTGAAAGAGAGAGAGAGAGAGAGAGAGAGGGAGAGCAAGCAAGAGGGAGTGACGTCACGTCGCCAAAGTCCCGAAATTACAGTCACAGTTTATCTCCTTCGAGCTCGCACTCGATATCCGTTCGTGCTTGACGTTTTTAATTAGAACGTTCGTTCGCTTTGTCTCCGAGGTAAAGAACATTACCTACTTTCGCGGTTACCAAAATTTCGATTAACTAATTTTGTCACCTTTTTCATTCCTCGATTATACTATATATTTGATTTGCCGTCGCGACGATCGTGAAAATGGCACACATTAAACGTCATCCAAAAATATATTCAACGTTTCGGTATAGCGAGAAGAAACAAAAAAAAAATTAATAAAAAAACGGAATTACAGGGTGACGAGGACTGGCGGCAAAATTTCGAGAGCCCGACCTGTCGGAGATGAATTATTTTTGGTTGTATATTTGATATGGGGAAAGGGTTGGCGCGAGTTTATATCTGGATTTAATCGAAAATCGTTTCCTTCGTGGCCGTCTGTCGACCTGGTATATGTACACCGGCGTATTACGTATCAACGTTCCCCAGTGTACTTTGACGATGGAAGTTCTCTAATTCGATCAGTCGAGTGACTGGCACACGTTTCGCGAATCATTGAGAAGATCGAATCACATTCTGTTAAAGTGGAGTGCGAGATAATACGATTAATAACGATAGAAAATTAATCGATAAGCATGTAGGCACTTTTTTTTGCACTTTTTTTTTTGCACGTGAATAATGACTATACCGATTTTAGCTCCCTCGGTAATAATTACGTTATCTACGATATTTCCCTCTCATTATTTCATACTGATAATTATTCAACAATTTTCACTCATTTATTCACTTTCTTTCAATTTTATTTTCTAGTCAAGAGCTTTTTTTGCAACTATTTCATTTTACTATTTTTTTTTTGTGTTTTTAATTTGATATTTTCGTTTAATTTAGAATTTTTCCAACAATCTATTTTCATACAAATGCAAAAAAACATTACCCGCCGATCTCTCTTTATGTAAACAATAGAATCGAGACAATTACGTTGGCCGACCAACACAGTAGGTTACTACTGGCGGCGCTAGTAGGTCGCGCGGAAAATGACCAAGTGGAGGCGGGAACACGAAGTGAACGAGTTGAAAAAGTCCATTAGTATGAAAATGCGTTACACAAGATATGCTTTTGAATAAACATGTCGTTTTCTTCTCTTCGGTAACTATGAGAACATATCACGCGTATACATATATATATATATATATATATATATATACATAAACTAAACGTGTATGCAACTTTGCGTCTGATGGTGTCGAGGTTCTCGTCGCTTGACGCGAATACGGTTGCACGGTGCGTCGCGCATTACTTTTTCCCGACGAAAGAACGTCCTGTCAAGTTGAGCCTTGAAGGAAAATTTGCCACGGAATCTCTTATGTATTCGCGGGGGTGGGAATAAGGGAGAGGGTGGATAGAGAGAAAACTGTCGAGGCCACAAGCACGAATATACGTTTTTTCGAACGCGAAACTTATTTTATTTAAACTTTTGTCATTTACTCGAGCACGATCGCACGTCGACGTTACCAACCCTCGATATGCCGATGAGAATATGGTATACTGGTAGATATGACGGTTGCAATGGTGAAGAGGGATAAATAGAAATCGAGTCAAACATCGATACGTCCGTTATTATTTTTTTTCGAAATTTTATTGTCTCACGACCCACTGCAGTCTGGAACAACGAATTTACCCACCGCGTAGCAACCCTTGCACGTTTTCTGAACCCAAGCGTGTCAAGCGACGCACCGAGTCTCGTTAATCAAGAGAATAACAGCTCGTGTCAACCGCCTGGCATTAATTCGTTGTTCTTTTTTTTTTAGTTTTTTTTTTAAAGTACATATATAGATATATACGAATAGGTATACGTCAGGCTGGCGCGAAGCTCTGCATTAAGCAGTATTCGACTCGTCTCGCGTACCTCCAACATTTTTTGGGTCAGCCAGAGTCGACGACCTCATGAATAATCATAATGTCAAATGGAATTAAATTTCGTTACATGAAAAGAGAAGAGTGCAACGTTGCGCCGACGTTTTCGTTACTTTCGAATGCGCAGGTCGTGGCGATACCCGCATGGATGGGGAAAATTTGATTGATCTCATTCCAATCCTCATTATTAGATGAAATCCTGGAATAATCGATTTATAACGGTTTAAATATGTACAGTCTGATAAAACGATTAGTATCGGATTGGCCAATAAATAATCGCGTTTTTGACACATTGAGACGGCAAATCCGGTCGTAGAACAAAAATACAATTAGTTTGTACACAGCCGGAATAATTCGATGACGTTAAAACAGTATTATTTATAATTCATTAGCAACGGGGATATTTTCATTTGTTCGCGTTTCTGAAAGAATCAGTTATAACGGTAAGAAAAGAAAAATGTAAAAAAGGAGACAGATTTTTCATCGTTTTACAAGGTCGAGAACGTTCGGACGGACAATTACGTTTCCCTTTGTAATTCCGTGGAGTTTGCGCGAACGCGTTTGACGCGACGCTGTCGGAGTTTACCTTTAGGGCGCGGGGGTTGTGTGTACGCGCCCGCGCCTTTCGTCCTTTGACTCACGGACGTCGAAAGAACCGGAAGCGTCGAAGCGCGCCAAACTCGGTCTTGGCAGAGTCGTTCGCGTCGGTCCTGACATTCCCGCGTCGTAGGTCGAGCTTAAAAGCAGAAGCGGGAATCTTTCCTCTGTCACTCGTCTAATGATCTTTACATCGTCTGCAAAATCACCGTTACATCTTCACGAGAGAGAGAGAGAGAGAGAGAAAGAGAGCGAGAGAGTGTCTTCCCACGCTCGACCACCCGGTAAGACGATGACTCGAGAGTACGCGATTCGCTTGCAAAGCCATCCACGAGTTCCATTGCACGCGATTCACAAAAAAGATCTTACGTAGTTTTACGACTTTGATCGAATTCCCATGATGATCGCGAGAGTGGAAAAATAATTACGCGTCTCAAACGAATTACCGTGAAACTTTGAGGGATCGTTACATATGCAACACACGATAGTATTCCGTATTTTAATTTGGCAATTAATTTTTCTTATTCACGATTTTCGTGATAATTTATTTCTCTCGATTTTTTTTGTATAAACACTTTATATTTTTAATATATTTTTTTTAATTTCTCTTTTTTGACTGTTTATTATCGTTTTTTTTTGCGATAACGCGTGCCATTTTAATTTTTTCGATAATATCGCGAATAAAAGTACATAAAAGGGATTTTTTATACGGCGGTAGTCAAAGTACTGTAGTAGGCTATAAATGTTTATGAGGATGCTGGATGAGGGAAAAACGTCTCGCTGTTGCTCATCCCAACAGACCCTCCGCCAACGTGAATCGGTGACACTATTTTTACGATGAGAGCAAAAGCCGCGAGAGTCGTTCCGGGCTCGAAGGCGCGAACACGAGGATACGAGAATTGCTTCGAAACAACGAGAAGCAGTTTTCTCGCTTCGCCGACTCGTCGACAAATCACCGCTCTCACGGCGACGGTCCTCTTTCTTTTTTCCACCGAACGAAAACAAATTCGTTCGCGCCTTTCCTCTCTCCCTCTCTCTCTCTCTCTCATCCATTATGTCCCAACGCTTCGGCTTATCTACGGCCACGACGGTGTGTATATTTAAAAAAATCCCTCGAGAAAATCATAGGAAACTCGAGACAGCCAACCATCGAGATATACATACTGCCTCTTCCGTTTGTCCTCATAACGCGACCCTTGCCTCAACGGCAATCGAGCTTAATTTCATCCAGAAGCGAAAAACTTTCAGCGTTATCCCTCCTCCCCCTCTCATGTTTTAGATATTTCTCACGAGCGAACAAAGTGAATTTTTAATAAGACTCGTAACGACGATGATTAATAAAATATTAATTACCGCTCGAAGGAACAATTACTAAAATATTCATTAATAATCAATAATCGCTCAATCGACGATGCATATCCCTTGTTTTTTTTTTTTTTTTTTTTTATAAGTTTTTTTTATTTGATTTACAATCTCTTTTTCTTCAGTCATTCTCGATCGACTGAAAAATCGTTGATAATTTTCGTTTAATTATACAAATTATCCGTTCATCGGTACGATTGATTATTTTCCTTCCGGAAACGTGTTTTCGTCATTTTTTTCTTGTTGGCGAGAGTGCGTGTGGCATCGAACCACTTTTCATATTTAACGAACGAAACGAGAGGAAGAGAAATATCGCGAGAGGGAAAGAGCCCAGAGATCCAAAGTAGCTTAGTGCCTCCCACGCCTCCAGTTTAGCAGGGAAGGTGGAGGGGTCGGAGAGTCTGTGCTGGCTGGTTGCTCGTTTGCTGCTGCTGCCGCTGCTACTGCTACTGCTGCTGCTGCTGCTAGTCAGCATAGCTAGGCACGACCGTGTTCCCTCGTCTCGTTCGCGCGCGTTGTTCGTTCGCCACGCGACCACTGCCGGTTTGCCAGTCCGCCAGGTTCGGCCGTGGCGATAACTCCTGACTCCCCCGGTTTCGAACAACGAGAAACTTATAAACGACGTACAGACGCGACTGTCGCGTCGCACGGACGGTTTTAAATCCGTCAACGAAATACGGTTTGCCAATATTTTCAATCATTCTCACGATTTATAATCATTTTTTTTTTTTGGTTTTTTTATTACATTTTTTATTAATTAATCGATTCAACCGAAAGAAACGAAAATTTCTATCGTTCGCGGATGAAAGAGGATTTTTATTGAATTTTGTCGTAAAAAATATTGCGCGATTTGACATTTCGCTGTGAGAAAAAAATATTATTATGACAAATTCGTCCGAGAAATTGGGATATTTTGAGTTTTTTTGTTTTGTTTTGTTTTTATTTTTCAACACGGTTTAACTATTTTTTCGTTCTGCGTGTAGAGACGATCGAAACGTAGTTCGAGCAACGAGGACTCGAAATCGCGCGCGACTCGCACCCTCGTCTGACCAAAACCGAGCTGAACTACTTTGGCGATTTTTTTGTCTCTCGTTTATTTCGTAACTATTGGATATTTTTTTCACGTTTCGTAGCTCGTAACTGTTTACAACGCATCTCGCGTATTTCGCATCGAGAATAATGAAACGGGAATTGAAAATGGAAATAAATATTGTATACAAAGAATAACTCGTTTTCGGCTTAACGCGACTTTGTGCCGCGAACTAAGGCGACGCGGAATGAAAGTCGTTGTTCTTTTAATTGACCCGGGAAAAGAGTTTCGTTCTTCCGAGCTTTTCGACCCATTTCGCGTTGATAGCAGGGGGAAAGGGAAAAAAACAAAATAATTCCTTACAATGAAATTAAAAAAGTACCGCGAACTGATGTCGCGATTGTGCATTCGAGAACAAACATTTTATTGTCCGGCCGACGAGTAATTTTCCTCGAGCCGTGTTTTACGGTCGACGTCGTAAAAAGGGAGAATGAAACAAAAATAAAATAATAATACTTAATAAAAAATTGAAAAAAAATACGCTAACCTCCTTTCGCTTTCGCGGTCAACAATTGTCTTAATCTTAGAGTCGAGCTTGGAACAAAACTGAAACGCGTCAAGTCGCGACAGCTGAAAGAACCGGGAATTTTAAGGGCGCGCTCGTATATACGGGAGCAAGAAAGAGCGAGAGAAAAGGTCGGAAGGAAAGGTATTCGTCGCGGAGATGGCGCGGTTATGTCAAGCGAAAAACTAACGAGACACACTCTTGCGCGAGAATTGGAAGCGCGGTGTCGCGTTTCTTCATCCGTCAAACGTAGAAAAACTACGACACAATTTCCATTATTTTATTCGTCACGTTTTATATTTATCGTATTCTTGCGGCTCAACGAAAAAAACAAAAAGTAAAAAGACAAAAACAAAACAAAAAAACTTAAAATTCTCTTTCATCCCAATAATATCGATTTGTCGTACGATTCTCACGTGAATACAATTTATCGATTCGAAGATCAACTCCCAACGCTGCGACCATCTTCGTGTTCTCGGATCGTTTCGAGAGACGAGCGAAGACGATAATCGTCGCTTCTTCCAGGAAGAATCGGGGAAAGAAGGCAAAATTTTTGTCAATCCCGAACAAAAAGGAAAGAAAAATAATAAAAGTGATCGTGTTTTAATCGTATCGGTCGATTACCGTGCTGCGAAAACATCGAGGCGTATTTCTTCGTGAGAGAGACAAATATAAAAGTGAATTGGAGAGAGGTTGGTATAAAGAGAGCGAGAGGGCGAGAGATTCTCGCGAAGCAACTAGTGGCCACGTTGGCTTATCCTCTCTCTTTCTCTTACTCCCTCTCTTTCGCAGCAAATGAAAGCTCCGCGAAGAAGCCGGTAGTCTTTTGTGAACGATCAACATAAAACACGCGGCCCGAACGAGGAGTAATACAAATTTACGAAGCTTCGACCCCCTGAGATCTCGAGGGAGATCTCGCGGTAAGGGTTGAAAATGGGAATTCCGAGGATGCGCGTGTGCGTCATTTTCGGCACGATACTACTGCTCTCCCTTACGGATTCGACGTTCTCGCAACGACACAGACGTCCGCAGAGAGTACGAGGTAATTGAAATTAAATTATTTTTTAAAAATCGATACTTTTACGATTCTCTCTATCGTGCGCACATTTCACTTTACCAATTTTTCAAATTATGACGCGAGGCTCGAGACTCGTTGAAATTGACGACGAGACAATCTCGCGAAGAATTTCAACGAGCCAAAAACATTTTTCCCCTTCTCAGTTTACGTCGTTATTTGTGTTACATATTTCGCGTAGTAGAAGGGACAGTTTTACGAGTTTCAGTCTATCTTGTCTCAAACTATATATATATATATATATATATATATATACGTTACTTTACATACATCACATTGCAAGGACGACGATTTGACATGCCAACTGTCATCGTTCGCAAAATTACACCCGCGTCACGTTTCTCTCGCATTTTTTTGATAACAGAATCTCGACCGTTCGTTCGAACGTTGAATCTCTATACAAGCGAAACGTATACGTTAATACGTCCATGCACAAACGCACGGTACGATTCGCGTACCTATTTTCAGTACCACGAAGAACAGAGAGGAACGATAATAATGACTCGTTATTGTTTCTTTTTTCTTCTTTTCTCCTATTTAAGTTCATAATGCAGCGGCGATAGCGTCGCGTAATTATCCGATCGAAAGAACGTCCAGGCACGCTATTCGTTTCACAGCCTTTCGCCTCGCTATTTTTGCATCGCTCGGTTCGTGCTCGTCTCCTTCTTTTCGTTAGTACGTATTTTCCCCCCTCGTCTGAACGATCACGCGTCGAATATGCGTTTATCAATATATTTCTCATATTCAGATTCTTCTTTTGAAGAAAAAAAAAAAAGAAATGAAATACGAGTTTTCAAGAATTATGTTACATTCTTCGCAGAATTTCCGTAATATTCCCTCGCGTGAAAAAATATATACATGGTAATTTCTTCTAACTCCGTGGGCTTCGAAAACCATAGGGCGCTACTATTTTTTTCCTTCCTGGTATCTCCCGCCTGAAGTACTTGATGTTCAGTCCGTCATTTTTTCGAACGAAACAATTGCCACTGTGGCTCGTATGTGTGTGTTATGTGCATGCGAGAGTGCGGGTATGAAACGTGAGAGAAGCCAGAAAAAGAGGCAACACCATAAATGTGTCGTATATTATGTCCTGAGAGCTCTGGTATATAGATATATATATATGTATATACCAGTGTGTGTATATGAAATATTTTTGCTCCTCTTACCGGTCGACCTCTCGCTCGGTTGCGGCTACTATAAAATGCATGCAATAAAGGTACCGCCACTCGCACCTTCACTCTTATAACTCTCCCACCCTTTCTTTTATACGTAAGCCACAGCTTTCGCACGCGTTATGCAGGGAATTTACCTACTACAAAAGCTAAGAAGAATTAAAGCGTGACTTTTTCACCGTACAAGAGACCGGAGTGCGTGTTAATCGGAAATATAAAAATGGACGACTATGGTGTATTCACTGTAATGAAAAGTGACATTTTAGAGTCCCATTAGTTGTTTGAACAAAACACGAACCGCGTAACGGTTTCTTCGGGGTAAATCATTCTGATTTTTTGTTCATTATTGAATGGGTTTTTGTTTGTTTTATTATTATTATTATTATTATTATTATTATTATTATTATTTGACAACTCGAAGTGCTTTTCGCTCGTTCGTTTCGCTCGCGTGTATTTTGACCTCGGTACCAACGTCCGATAAAAACTCTCCGGCAATCGCGCCAGGTATATTTTTTGTATCAATTTTTAAATTCTTTTATGTCCGCATGAATAATATCAAGGGTAAATTTTTGTTATAGGGCGCTTCGGCGTAATTCAAGGTTTTTTCTTTTTTTTCACGCGACGACATATTTTCGAGTTTAGCTGAAAAAGTGAGGCTATAAAAAATTGAATTAAAAAACACGACGCTTCGAGGATAAACGAAAAAAATGGGACACGCGGTGTTTAACGAGTTTTTTTTTTTAAATTTATTAAATCGAAACAAAAATGCGCGATACCGATTGAACAAGGAACGTTCAATCATACAATGGAGAAGCTTGACAAAGCGTTGACCCAGTTATTGGCCGCGATCGTTGCGCAGCTGCGTGGCACGCGAGTAGAACAGGATTACGTCTTTTATTTGTTTTATCGTAATTATTGTATTATTTTTTATTTTTTTTAAATTCGAACGATCGATCATCGTCCCACGTGTTCGCGAATAATGACAGTTCGTATCGTACGAACGCGTCGACGCTCGGAAATACGTGTTGGTACCCGGGAAAATTTATCGTCATCGGCCGGGGCACGTGCGATAACGTCTCCATGACGAGGGAGAGATGAATTCAGTCCCGGAGTACTCGAAATAGCCCGCGAGCGGATCATTCGTGTGGCTCGATGACGAGCGAGGAAGAGCGAAACACGCGTGACACAGAGTCAATAAAAGTCAAATGGCCACTCTTGTAATCCGCGAGATCTCCCGCAACGATCCCATAAAAATTTATCGTTCCTTCGCAAAGTGTGTGTACGTGTAATTTTACGCGTATTTGATAAAAAAAAAGAAAGGAAAAAGAAAAACAATAAAAATATCCTCGCGTTGCGTGTCACGTTTTCATTGAAAAAATGCCAACGAGAAGGAGGCGAGGCAACACGTGAAATGGTTGACGGTGCAAGCTCGACGCAGTGGTGGCGACGAAATATACCCTCGTTTTCCTTCTTTCGCGGTTGTTTTTTTTTTTTTCATTCCGTGTTTACTCACTCGCTGCGTAATCGACGACACGTGTTTGCCGATGTTCCTCTCTCACTCTCTTTCTTTTGTTCGTTTATCAGTCTCGTATGCGCGAATACCTTGAAAAGCTCACACGCGCATAAAGTTGTCCGGTTAACATTTCTAATTTGTGTTTCTTCTTTTTTTGTCGTTTCTTTTTCATACCGCGAATTCCAGCTTCGCGTTTACTCCCGTGTTCTTTTCACCGTACTCGCTACCTCTCGAAGCACCGCGAAGACTCGAGAAACGGGAAATACGATAGGTTTTCTTTCCACTTCTCATTTGTTTTGCCTTTCTTTCTCATTTTAATTCCGTTTATATATTTTTGTTTATTTGGCTCGTGCGGTAGATCGCAATCTTTCCGTATTATTTAACAGATGAAAAATCGTTGTTTACGATCGACGGTGAGTCAGTCGCGTAGTTCGCCGAGTCGATATACAGTTATCGAGTTTCACTAATCGAAGCGATATATCGTTTCTCGGGTTTTGCGTATCTCTTGGGATTTTCTGTGGTTGTTTGCTTTTTTTTATATTTTATTTTTCGTCAGCGATGAAAAGCAATCGAAAGAAGTACGAACGAATGAAAATTGCAAACTCTTTTATTGTTCGATCGCCCCTTGAGATCGTAGAAAACGGGTAGATTGTTTTTTTCTTTTTTTCTTTTATTGTTATATTTATATTTATATTCTTTTTAATTGACTTTCGTGACGTCGGTTCTCCGTCCCCGAAAATATTAGGTCGCGTCTATTACAGTCGCATGATTGATGATTTCAGTGAATTCGATCGTAGTTTCGTCCGTCGGGTCGCCAATTAAAATTGCCGGGACGATATATTTTAAGAAATTCATAATTTTCATGAATATAGCTCGAAAATACGAGATGAAAAATTTCAATGATAAATCGCGGTATGATTCGATATTCTCGTTAATCATCAAATAATCTCGAAAATGTCTGTCTCGTGCTTCGATCTCACGGCACGAAGATTATGTATAGTCGATTATTATCGAGATTTTTCCGGAGCAATCGTCGCTAGAGAGAAAGAATTAAATCACGTAGCAGGTAACGTACGTTATATGTACATATATATATATATAAATGCGAAGGACCCTTCGCTATAACGAGAGTCGAGAGTAGATTCATGCATATTGCAGCGGGCGTTTCCACGATTTTCGCATAATCGATTTCACCGCCACGTCGGCCGCGCAGCAAAGTACAAAAAGGGAAAAAATCGTGAAAAACGAAAAAATACAAAATTGAATAAAAATAAAGCACTCGACTAGCTCTTTCCATCCCGGACGGTGACCAAATTTGACAAGAGTTCATCGATCGGTTATTTAAAAAAAAAAAACAAAAAAAAACAGCCTATACAATTTTGCATAATTACGATCGATGGGTTTATTTTCAATAACAAATATTTTTCGTACTCGACCTTTAAACCTGTCACGAATCGATACGCTTCGATTTTTATTCACGAACGAGCCAATTAGATATGCAAGAAAGGAAGAGAAGAAAAAAAAGTGGGACGAGGCCACGATCCACTCCTTGCCTCGGCCCTCGCCCCCCCAGCCCTCCTCACATAGCCCTTTACATCATTTCGATACCTTCAATTCCCTTTCAACGTTTGACCTCGCGCGAGTACCCAACTCACGCGCAATAACTCCGTACCAATGACTCACAATATGCCCGAGCCATTGGCAGTGTTAAAGCCTGACGCGAGCGTGAAGCGTGTTCGATAGAAATACCAAACAATTTTCCTCTTATCGCGCGCGCATATTGGCCGAGGGGAGAAGCGAATGGAGAGAGAGAGAGAGAGAGAGAGAGAGAGAGGTTTAATGCTCGGCTCTCGTTGCTGTTGTGTTGTATTCGAAGTACAACAAAACACGATTGTGTACGGCTTCCAAACTCGAGATGCTGTGAGGAAGTGTACAGTGAGAGTGAGAGAGCCAAGTGACTGAGTTATCGAGACAGAGGAAGAGAGAGAGAGAGAGAGAAAGGCCTCTCTCGCTTCGGATCGCGAGGACTGTGAGCATATTGCACAAACTCTGTACTATAATGGATAATAGGTACATACCTAGGGTGTGTTTCTATTCTCAGAGAAGCGAGAGAAGCCATTCTCGGCTATTCTCCCTTATACCTCTCACCCTCTCCCTCGCTCTCTTTCATTCTCTCACTCGCACTCAATTTATAACTCTGTATGAGTATCTATATACAGACAAGTTCCATTCGCAGACGAACTTAAATGATTTTCCGACTGCCTGTTAACGTGCCCGTGGACCTAACTAGGATCGAGAGCTTCTTCCTTCGCTTCTCATAGGCTTCCTTCTTCTTTTTCTTCTTCGATATTTCTGCTATTCGCACGTTTTGTGCAACAAATTTCTTTATTAAAAATCTCTTGGCTGTAACATATAAGGAGAAATCGTTTCCTCGAACGAAATCGCATCTATCGCTAGCAAAGTATGTCTTCCTTCGTTGCTAGTGTCATAGACATGTAACAAATGACTTTTTTTTTTAGGAAGATCGTGTACTAGGAGAAAAATAAATAAATATATTTCGCCAGGAAGAGGAAAAAAAAGATAAAAGTTAGTGGACCAATCGATGCCGTCGACTCACTCGTATCGATAAAATATAGAACCGGGGTTTCGAATCTCGAGGGATAAATAATGTACAAACTAGGATGGTGGCGATTAAATGATAGCTAGAGAGAGAGAGAGAGAGAGAGAGAGAGAGAGAGAGAGAGAGAGAGAGAGAGAGAGAGAGAGAGAGACAGAGAGATGGAGGGTAAAAGGTCGAGATAAAAAAAAGGAGTAAGGAGTGGTTCTCCCCGGTCGTTGCCGGAAGTGCTACGTCATACTCGAGTCGCACTTCCGCGTGGAAAAATCGAATGGGCTCTCTTTCAAGCTCCCACCTTTCGTTCATATATATTTTTTTATTTTATTTTTATTTTCAAACCTCCCAGGTATTTCATAAACTATAAATACTACCGTTGGCCTCAAATCGTGAAAAATCCGCTGCGCTGCCGTCAGGCGAGCAAAAACCTACCCTTTGACACGAACGCAAAAGCAGACCGAGAACGACAAACACGAGAAATCGATAAATCAAATTGCATTCGTTTCTATATAAACGAGAACGTCCTATTAATTATCGTCAGAAATGACGAAAAATCTGGCACTCTCGTTATATATTTTATTTTCGTCTCGTCGCGACCACGATCGATTTTTCCGTCGAGCAATATTGACTCTCCTCTCTTTCGTTTGTTACTTCTTTTCTTCGCTCTCTTTGTCCCCCTGTGCCGTGTGTCTCGTGTTTACACGAAGAAAAACGTTTGCGTCATTTTGCTCGACTAGGTATTGCTTTTTTTTTCTCTCCCTTTTTTCATCTTTTTTTCCGTAGCTCTCGAGCTTTCGTACGCCGTACCAGATTTTCGGAGTCACTTCCGACCTGTGGCAATGTCGCGAAGGGGCAAGAAAAAAAAGAAACGTTGCGAAATATTCTCGCGAGACCGATAGGAAACAGCCCAGACGACGCGTCTTTTCGCGTTTAGCGATAGGTACGACATCGTGGATGTATGCTCGGTGGGCCTCGAGCGAAACCAGCCCCCCGAGTCCTCGAGGGCTGGACTTTTATTAGATTTGCGGTGGGTGCGGGTCGTACCAAACTTTCTCTTATTTCTCTTTCTATCGACCGAGTAAACGTACTTTTCGTGAAAGAGAAACACACGTACACCGGGGTGAGCCCTTCTTATACTCCGGAAGATTCTCCGCTCGGAGCTTTTTTTTTATACCCACACACATCTCGTCTACCGTCGCGTCTGCGTTGCTTCCGATTTTCATACCGCTAAGAAAAAAAAAATCCTATCACCCCGAGTTCTAGGCTTTTTTCGGCTTTCCTCGTCTTCGATCGAATCATCCTACCGGATCGAGAAAATAATTCTCGTAAAATACGTTTTTTATTTTCGAAAACAAGATAATTTTCGTCTCGAAGGAAAAATAAAAAATCATCGACCTTCCATTGCGAAATATTCGAACTTTCGCGATTTAATCCTTAACGATGCGACTTCCCGAATTGGCGAAACGAATCTGGCGATAAATTCCTATAAATGACGCGCGCGGCGATAATCGAGAGAGAGAGAGGTCCATTCGTGTCCATCGCGTGGTTCGTCCCAGCGTAACGCGAGGGAATGATCGTTTCGATGCGCCTGACAAAGTAAGGAATGCACGGAAAACTATTATGCGCTTCGAGGGATCGACGAGTCGAGGAGGGAACAGCGAGAATGTGGCGAGAATTCTGAATGACGCTATGTATCCCGTTCGCGTTGTCCGTGCCGGATATATAGGACGCGCGTAGATCGAGCGAAAGGCAAAGAAAAAAAAAGGAACGAGTACAGGGCGGTGCTCGATAAGTGATTTTAAATTGGCAAGAAGCGGCGTGCCGAGTGCCGTTAGGTCAGGGGGTGGCTGTGACGGGGAAATGTGGGGAGGGTCAGCCTCCCCCACTCCTCGTTTTTCTTTCATCTCTTTCTCCTCTTTCTTCTTTTGTTCCTATCGTAATTTTAGTCTTCTTCGTTTGCAAACGTTGCTCTGCCTCTCTCTCTTATTCTCTCTTTATCCCTTTCTTTTGTTCTTCTTCTTCTTCTTCTTCTTCTTCTTCTTCTTGTTTCTCTTCCATCGTCCGATCATATCGGAGTTAGAGCGGGCCCGCGTTTATAGCGGCGTAGAACGCGCAAGCATAAAGCTCCGCGTGTGCAATGCCGTACAATCATTTAAATTGCGTTATTTACGAGCAATGCCACGCGAGGAGCGCCACAAACAGAGAGAGAGAGAGAGAGAAAGAGAAAGAACACCGGGGCCGCCGACCGCACGAGCTAAGAAATTCTCGTTCGTCTATAATACATCTTTAGCTATTAGTCCGCTCCCTCCTTTCCTTACATTGCCCCGTGTGCCCGCTCTATTAATCGTTCCACAACGTGTTATTCAGGACACGCGGTGACGCGATTTTGCGCGCGGGCGATTCTCATCGTCGTCTTCGTTCTTGTTTTTTTTTTCTTTTTTTTTTTTCTGCTATTTCTCTTTTCCTTTCTTAATCTTTATCCCGTATAGCCCGTAGTCGTTAGCCAAGAATTTCAGGGACGCGCTATATTATGTATATGTTACGACGCGTATAAAGACGAGCTCAACGACCTCGAATAATAATCCACGTGCGAACGCGCACCTCTCTCGTATATATATATATATATAAATCCGCAAGTGCAATTTTCGATCCTGCGGCCATCGAAGAATCCTCGATGGTATTGCTCGGAGAATTCCAGGATCGTGTTGCACACCCACGATTGTCCAAGATCGATAGAATTTACGTATATACATTATACATGCTCTGTATAACCCGTGTATTATATATATATATATGTATATGCGGTGTGGAATAGTTAGGAAGGGGGCGGGGGAAGAGACGTTGGATGAGAGAGGGTTCGATGACTCGTGAATCGTTCGTGACTGTCGGTAGAAAATCGTTTCGATTCACGTGTGCCGCCCGTGTGTAAGCGCGCATCCCTCCACGTCGTCATCGAACGGTTTCAGGTGTGCAACTCGCATAGAACGTACGAACTCCGTGAGAAAAAGAAAGACAAACAAAAATTCCGAAACTAAAAAAAGACAACACATTCCACGGGCAAATTTCCAAACCCTCGTTGGACACTGGTCGCGTGTTTGTACGAAGACCACGGGATATAAAATATTACTATCGGGAAATATGTTGGTGCGTCGCAACGAGTTTCGAGTACGCTTATATACGTCGTCTAAATCAACTTCTCGATTTCTAAGAAAATTCTCGCGAAACGATACACGACGAGTGGATAAATATGGGAAGGTATCGAAACGTATCTACATCGATTCGAGACTCGATGCTATTGGCACGCGACTATTTCGCGGTCTACGAGCAAATCTCCCGATCAAAATATCTCCTCTCTCGCAACGCGTGCATAATCCAAGCGTCTTATCTATCTCTAGGTTTATACGCGGATACAATTGATACGGAATCTCCTTTCTATAGTCCCGCTGGAATAACGCGCGCGCTAATATTTATTAATTGACGTCGCTCGCTACTTTTGCCGCCAGGTGCAACGGAGTCGCACGAGGATAAATTATTTACCTCTTATTTTATGTTATCTCTATCTCTCTCTCTCTCTCTCTCTCTCTGTGTATGTGTGTCTCTCTTTCTAATCATAACCTTGGAAATTCTTCGGCCGAGCTCTCGAAACGAGCGTATCACGAGTAGTCGTGAGACATTACGTACGGGACGTTCCGTCTAAATTCGATCTCGATATCCGACGATCATGTTTTTAATTCGATCCTTCGATTCTTCAACGAAAATACTTTAGATCAGAGCATGAACTTTATTTTATCCCATTGGAAGAAAAATTTTGTAAAATATATTTTCGACACGAGATATATATATTTTTGTTGTTTTTTTTTAATCTTAAATTTATGAGAAATTCATAACGATAATTCGAGATGTCGTTCTTTCGAGTAGTTTGATAATCAGAAAAATTGCTAAGCGGATTTGAAAGTTGGTTGGCGAAAACGATGATCGATACTCCATGGAACGTCCCGCATATTTATATACGTACATCTACATATTCATCAGGCTTGTGTATAGGCGTGGGTGCGAACGCGTTACCGATACAGTTGAGATGTTTCTTCAATGATGCAATCGACACTGATTGCCGTCGTCGTGATACTGGACTATAGGCGCGCGCGCGTTGACTATAGACAATTTAGCTTGGCAAAGGCGATCGACAGGATGACATCGATCACTGGAGCGGAGCAAGCACGTGCGCCGCGAGCCTCTCCATCCTTTATTTATCATTTTCTCCTCCCTTGTAGCAAATGCCACACGTCGTTTGAATTACTCATCGCGAACACCTCTCGCGATACGACCATTGCGAGTTATCGACCCGATTACAGCTCGATAGCACAAGAATTATACACCGACCAAAAATAACAACCGGGAGAGATTACGAAGTAATTATCAACTCAGACTCGTCGCAGACTTTATCATCGACGAAGAAAACACGTTTTCTCGCGCGAGCATAAATACGCCTATATACCTACATCCGGCTATTTATATATGTAAAAACTAGACGACCTATTTTCGGGATTTCTCTCTCCCCAATGTGAGCTTTTTTTCATCTCCGCCCTCGTGACTTGGAGCACGAAAAATTATTTTCTTTCTCCTTCGCTGATTTATGTTATGCCGATTCGGGAATTAGAGAGGGAAGCAATTTCGTAGGTTCTATATTTGATTTTTCGTTACTACGATTCATTTTCAAAACCGGGGTTACTCTCGATTTTACTCCCAACGGTATGGCTCGTGGGAGAGTCTTGGAACGGTCCCACGTGGTTGCACGCGTATCATTGCGATTATAGTGTCAGGAAGAATATATATATATGTATGAATGACACAAATAAATATATAAATATATAAATATATGTTCTCGCTGCAAGACTCTGATTCAACGGCAAAAGCCACTCGCGCAGCATCATCGGAATCGTCGTCGATATAAAGAGTCACCGGTTAACTCTCGCTAAGTTGTGGGCGAACGTGCGGCAGTCCTTGAATCTAAACTCGCGAATGATCTGGTAAATGTGTTTGCTCACATCCGATCTCGATAGTCATCTCGTTGCATCGCGATGACAACTATTATTGATACGAACGAGTGATTCTCGTGCACGGATTCTCTTGCGACACTTTGAATTTTTATTCCTCAACGATGCGTCTCTGTCGGTATTAAAAATACACGATCGATATTCAATACTCGTTTCGACTAATCTTAGCGATTGACTGAGATAAATCTCGTATAAAAATGCGTTTTAAATTAGATTAGATAAATACATTTTTATGGGATTAAAAGTACTTTTGCGGTGTTCGCTTTGACGGATCGAGCTCAACTCTCCTCCGGTACTTTTACGAGTGCGGATAAGACTTCTATGCGACCGCTATCGATGTTTCTCATCGATGTTTCGAAATTATAATGTTTGTAATTATTATTCGCATTTCGGACTCTTGTTATACGTTTTCTTCTTCTTCTTCTACTTCTTCTTCTTCTTCTTCTTCTTGTTCCGATCTTCGAGCGAGCATGGGAGGTCCGCGGATGTATGCCAGCATCAGAAGCTGTTATGCCGCTATGTAAAATCTGATAACGTAAACGGTCGTAATATACGACTCTTGGCCGTTGTACAATGATTGGCATGTTGAATGTAGAAGAGAGAGAGAACGAAATATGCCAATAACTGTGATCATTAAAAATTTGCTCCATCTCTCTCTCTCTCTCTCTCTCTCTCTCTCTCTCGCTCTCTCTCTTGCTCGCAGACGTAGATTTTGCCCCGCTGATATCACTTCACTGCCCGTCGAGAGTGTAACGAACTCACTGGCGCTACTGCATATAACTTATATATATATATATATATATATATATATATATATATATATATAAATGTTGAGGGTGAGGAGAAAATTCGCCACCGACCAACTCGTTTGATATAAATTGTCCATGACGCGATAATGACGATTCCATTCGTTAAACACGCTGTATATTTTTTTACAGATTTATTCACGTTCAACTTTTCAGACTTAAAAATAGAAATTCGGCGTCCGAATTCTTAATTCGATCGCCATTTCTACCGATTGCTGTAACAGAACGTCCAATTAATTTTTTTCCTCGGTAATTTCGCGCTCCGTACGGTCGAGTTATGGAAAGATCATTATCGCTGCCATAAATACTCATAGCTGTGAATGTAGCATGCGTGGTCGTTGCGATTTGCGACCAGAGAGAGAGAGAGAGAGAAAGAGAAAGAGAAAGAGAAAGAGAGTGAGTCAAGAATCGTTAACTCGAAATAC
Organism: Netelia virgata; assembly: GCA_951802705.1. Classification (NCBI taxonomy): domain Eukaryota; kingdom Metazoa; phylum Arthropoda; class Insecta; order Hymenoptera; family Ichneumonidae; genus Netelia; species Netelia virgata. The sequence goes on along the minus strand of OX637867.1, from coordinate 29,869,501 downwards.
GCCCTTTTCTTCTAGCGGCGAAGCTCGTGCGATACGCCAGAGAGACGGAAGTGCGGCACGCGAAATGATTTAACGCTTAACCACCGTCTCCGTCGCGTCGTTGACGTCGACGGCAACGACGAATGACGAGAATTGACCGATACGGGTTTCAAGATTTAAGCTCTCGCTGTGCTCTTTCGTTTTCTTTGGCTCTCGAGGATGCAAATTCACCGGAAACTCGTGGCGAACTGCAAACGTGACATCATAGGCATTGCGGCTTTTGGTTTTCGAGAAACTTTTTCTTTTCTTTTTTTTCGTTTTTTCCAAACGAATGGATTTCGCTCCATCCTGTGGTTTTAAGCTCGTCGGACGATTATCCCCGTGTCTAAAAATAATACACATGTAAAAACATTAACACGAGAAACAGAGTCGACGTGATCGACGACGAGCCTCGACTCGTTATGTATTTTATCCCAATATTATTCCATCAAATCCCTTTGATCGATGAAAATCCTCGAACGCCCATGACGAACGCTGGATCGGAATCCACGGTAGATAATCGAACGGACAACAGCGTCTCTCTTTCAGTCGATCCTTAATGCTGTCTTAAAACTTTCCCTCTCCGTCGTTCAAACACACACCGTCTAATTCTAAGAACCAAGTCGTCTATATCACGATTGGACTTAAAGCGACGAAAAAAAATATAAATAAAAAATAAACACAATCACGAAGGTTAGGCTGAGATAATATCGTTGCGTTCCACGAGACGATATAACTTCCGGGATTAAACCAGGCGTGCAGAGGCTTCCGCGAACGATCGTTCTTTCTCTCCTGCCACTCCTCTTATCGCCCGATTATTTATAATCGTAAATTCTTCTTTTTCTCATTCGATCATTGTCGAATTATTAAAATAACGATAATTATCGTTATTTTAATAATTCACGATAATAATAATCATGATAATAATCGATCGATAATCATTTCGATAATTCTAACGACAGTGGCTGTTTTTTTTCTCACTCATTCTCTGTCAAAAGCGCTTCGATTCGACGGAGATCTATTCTCGTCGTTTCATTCACATATCGATACGACGTCTCATCGATGATTCTTTCTCAATGATTTATAATTACCGTCGTCGCGTCAGATTCTGTAACTGGTCAGTGGCTCTTTAGGCGGATGCGCTCTGCAAAAGAAAGAAGAAAAAAAAGATAAAGAAAAGTAAAAATAGGAATTGCAAAGGGAAGTATTCAGCGCTTAATGCGATACCACATTGTGCGCGTATACGTGCGCTGGCGTCACTCAGCATACTTAACGACAGAGTGATGCATGCTCTCGTGTCGAGCATCGAGTGAAGAGAGGGAACGCTATGTGGCTCACCCGATGAACTCATCAACGCGTTTGCTGTTTAACTCCCGTGACATAATTTGCGACACATGTGTGTTGCCCGAGAGAGCGAGAGAGCGAACGAAACGAAAAAAATAGCAGCGAGCCGAGTTGCACGAGCGCGAAACAATTATAAAGAAAAAGAAAAAAGAAAGAATTGAAAAATTGTCAATGCAAACGCACTGTACGAACGTCTTCGCCTTTATGTAATATGTCATTTCTTTTATGCGTCTGTCAATTTCACTCGTGGCACTACGACACTCTCGTACCAAACGACCCATCAAACGATTGCAATGTTCTTGGTAAAACCAACCGAGTGTGGGCACGCGCCGCGAGGTCTCCCACTGTCGAGGAATTTATAATCTACGAAGGTCAATTCTCGGCCCGTCTCTTGGCACAATTTGCATGTAGAACATGAATTTCGCAAAATTCTCGGGAGACAGGCTAAGCAACAACGAGCTTAGATTGACGAACGAATCGTTAGCCTCTCGATATTCAAACTTACTTGGGTCAATTACATGACAGTTTCGTTGATACGCATCGTCGACGATTACGACACGAATTTCATATTTTTCAATTTTTCATTAAATCGTGTTATTTCTATTTTTCTTCTCTTTTTTTTCTATTCTAACGAATGCATTTCGAAGATCGGACGATAAACTCTGTTTTGTAACGAAATTCCTCGGTGTCTCGTAAATAATATCTCACGTTCGTAATAACGTTCGATAAATAAGCTTTACCGTTCATTCGCTTTTCGAGCTTCCACGTAGCCGCCTATATCTGTTCCCAGCATATCTCTGCTTCGGTTACACATATATACGCACATTGCTTTTTTTTATTTCTCATACATGAATTACTGAATTATTGCGTACAGGGCTGTGTGTCATATATAGCGAATTGCCCATATGCACACAGGCGCACATGTGTATTTATATATAACGCCTCGGAGTTAATGCAACGTCGAGAAACGTTGGCCCGTCTAACGACGAAACTCTCTAAGGGTATCGCGTCGTAGTTCGTCGTGCTCGCCTCCGGCGCATATCGTAACCCCAGAAAAAGATACATAGAACGAAGAAAGGAGATCGAGCGTGTATCGACGAAGGTTCTCGGTTACACGACACTCGATATATATATATATATATATACCGCTCTTTTGTTTGGTCTACACCGGATTCTTCCAACGGAATTGGCGCCTGACACCCACTGTATCCTGTGTCATAAAACAGGCGCCTTGGTACTTCGTCGATACTCCATAACCTCATGATAATCTCTTCGGTAAAATAAACTCTCTTGTCCAACCCACATTGAAAGCGCTCTTTTATTTCGTTAAGTTTGACGAGAATTTAACGAACTCGGAAAAAAATGGAGTTCGTCTCGCTTGATGTTTTTTTTTGTTTTTTTTTTTTTTCAAAGGTTAGAAGGAACTTCGACATTTTATATTTAAATGAAAAATACTACACAACATCTCCCTCCTTTTACCCACGTCGCTCGGTGTAGTATCGTTTTTTTTCTTCGTTTTTTTTCTTTTTCACTCTTGGTACGCCCTTTCAAATTGTCGACGCGAGCAGGTCGGAAGTGCTCGCTGCGGCTCTCCGACGCGATTCGCGCTACTTGCAAATTTTATGAGAGCTTTTTCTTCGATAAGTGGTAAAATATGTTTTGGTACAGCATGGGGGTAGCATGAGGGCGGGTTACGGTTAAGCTCGGGGATAATGCGCCACCGCGTCTGTCTGCCGGCTGTGGGATAACCGTGTGCGCTGGCAAGAGGGACATTTTTTTCGCTGTCACCACCACCCTCTCTCTACCCCCTCCAGCCCTACTACGCGACACTCTCGATATCTTTTTTAACCCGATCTCCTTTCCTCTCGAGATTTTTTTCCTCCGACCTTTCGGTATTTATCTCTTTAGTTGTACAAAGATAGATAGATAGGTAGATAGAGAGAGAGAGAAAAAGAGTCGCGTTGAAATATGCATTTTTCATCGGCGAAGATGAATCGCGATAAAAGGGTCCGAACCGCCGGTAGCTCGAGGGCAAATTTTTCCCGTTGAAACAATCTCTTAAATATCTCATTGGAAGGCGGACAGTCGAGACAACGTAGGTCGGATTAACGAGAATTGGTACTTTGTCGGAGTAAATTACAGGGAAGACGTTGACAATGGCGGAACGAGAGAGCGGGATAGGATAAGATGGATATAAAAAAATATAATCCTATACGGGAGGTCGACCAGGTTACTTTCTAGTTTCCTTATACGATATCAGGGCTGTGTCTACTATCTATCTATCTATATATATACGTTGTTGTGTATATATATATAGATATGTTGAAGTATTTACATATAAGTCAATCTTTATGTACCAACGATGGACGAACTCGAGCCAAGCTTTCCCACCCATGCATTACGATCGTCGTGTCCGCAACTCTTGACCGCCGGCGCTTTGACCGCAGCGTGTACTATCTAATACATATATGTATATACATATATATATATACATATATAATCTGCCTACAAGCAGACCGTATTTATGTTGCGAACCTCCGCGACGATAAATACATTTCGTGCTCACGTAAACGATCATTCGATTGCCCGATTGCCCCGTCGAATCGGACGAATAAATCTCTCTCAATCGTCGATGAAAAATTTTGCGAGTCAGTTAATTTTTTTTATCGAGTCTTGGATACGAGACTGGATAGACAAAAAAATGTTGGAGAAAATGGCGATAGATGATGCTGAACGAGTGAGTACCTACGATAGGGAGAAGAGAGAGTTCGTTTTAGAGAATTCTTACGGACAGTGATAATGTACGCACATTTTTTTTTGTGTTTGAAAAAAGAAAATAAAAACGAAAAATGTACGTCCCATGTAGAATAGTTTTACCATCGTCCGACCCTCGCACCATCCATTAGAAACTAACGGACGATGTAGCGGCAGAGGCTGCCAGGTAGCTCGCAACGTTCGCATCGTTTTGCTTATAAAAAATGCTATCCCTCTTTTTCCCTTACGATTTATACGTCAGAGCCACAATACCGCGAGCTGGGCTTTTAGGTGCACCAAAATTTGATGCTCGTTCCTCGTCATGCTAATATATACAGATTTATATCGCTCGAGATTTCGGAGTCGAAAGGGTGGAGGGGAGTTGAGCATTATGGAAATGGTTAAAACCGCGCTATCCTCTTGATATATTTGCCTCACGGACCATTTATGTGAACTCGACGCAGCACCGAAGTTCGAGGGAGTTCATGAGACTCTCGTGAAAAGATTGGACGTGGAAGCTTTTTTCCATTTATACTTCGTTTCGTACGGGGGTAGCGTTAAAAAAGAAATATTACCGTTCCGATGAATGAGACGTGCTAAAAAAAATGTACCTATGTACGCCTCCTGCTTCTCCTCCTCCTCCTCCCCCTTCTTTTTGTTCTTTCGTAACGGCAATAAAATAATAATGGCGCCCTAATAAAAAATAAAACACTTTCTACCCTCGGCTAAATTCACCCTCGTGCGAGAAATCTCTGGAGCAAAATGACCCGATCGAGCAATAACCGAAATTATAAATTTAATAAATTGCTCATTCGTGGATGATAAAAAACGCGATGACGAGAGAGATGAAGAACTCGCGAAAGCTGAAACAAAGCCCATGGGCGAAGGTGGAACTATGGGTCGAATTTTAATACTAATCTCCATTAATCCCTCGGCCATTAGCGCCCTCGGTCTAATTTATTAAAAACGCGTACACCGAGGTGCGCTCGACTTTCTCGTCGCAACACCGACGTCGCACCGACAATTCTCAAATTTAAATCCTCTGTTTTTGTTCATTCTCGTCGCCACGTTCTCTTTCTATTTTACAATGAAAACTTGTCTATAGTCGAAGGGCAATCTTCTTTCTCTCTGGCCGATACACGCGAATTTTTCCTGCGCGATCCCGAAAAACCGACGAGAGTGGTTCGCGCTCGTGTTTTACCCCTCGGTTTACATTGTGTCGAAAAAAGGAGAATCGCGGAAGCGTGCTGCCGCGAGAAAAGCACGAGAATTCGTGATTGCCAATATCGTGCGAGTGGTACTCGTCGAAGCAGAATTTTTACACTCGTCGAAGTCGAATTTTTACATTCGTCGAAGCCGAAGTTTCGCCATCCCGAAATAAAAAGCACTTCTCTTCTCGCTTCTTATCATCGAGCCTCCCCCATAAGGATTTCGTATCGTGTGCAGTTCGTGTACGGCGCTCGAAATTTACACGTTCGCTGGCTCTCGATCGTAACTCTAACGTAGAATCGGCCTTTATTAGAAATTCTCGTTAATTATTGAGAGGCTTTATCCATGGAGATGGTTACTCTCGTATCGTTTATGCGCTCGCGTACCTATTATAAAGTCGATATCCACCTATCCCTCGCTCGGGGTGGGCCAAGTGGACGACAGAGGGGATGTCGAGCCCTAAACCACAGGGACGAGGGCGAGGTTTCTACATAATTTAGGAACTTTATGGGTTTCGTGTTTCACGGAGAAAGGAAACGACGGAATGAAAAGACAGGGTGGAAAGGGAGATGAACCAGAGGTTTTGCACTGTTTCAAGAGACTTGCCCGTCTTGACACCGTTCGATATAATTTATCGCGCGCGTAACGGAATATATAACTTCCGTGCGTACTTGACTCTCTTCGCAACGTTATCTGCGGAATTCTATCTTTCGTTCGATTTAGCCTCTATACATAGCAACTTACAGAAAAATCTTAAAGTTCAAAAATAGTTCAGCCGCTTAACGTTGTGCGAATAACAATTTTTTTTTTCTTTTCAAATGTTTCGAAAATAGTAGAAAAGATAAAAATGATTATTTATCGAAACATCGGCTATAAATACAGAAATAAAAATAATTTTTCATACGAGCATTTTGTTCCCCCTTTTTTTCAACGGATAAACGAGCAATTGTGGAAGTGGGGGAACTCTCTGTAATACACACTTTTTGTTCTCTCTCTCTCTCTCTCGTGCTCACTCGTTAATTGTACGACACGCTTTTAGCTCGCTGATTCTCTGGTAACGCGAGACGCTCGATGTCGGTTTTGCCGACGGGGTTTAAGGGGCGTTCTCAATGATCCATGCTTTTCCCATAGCATTGCCGCTGTATATACGTATATAGGAGATACGTCCCCCCATATTCAATTCACAGGCAAATGGGATGCCCCCGGTGTCAAGTGTCTAGTGTCATTGAATAGAAGTTTCTCATGTCAAAGCATAGCTCTTCCTCATGATTCGGGTGCCACAATACACGGCTCGTCTCTCGTGACCCCCTTCGTCTCTCTCTCTCTCTCTGTCTCTCTCTCTCTCTCTCTGTCTCTCTCTCTTCGTGTTCCACGAGCGAACGAACCGCCCGTTGCAAGAGAATGTGATGGGAAATCACGTTGTCCCGGACGGAGCGTTGCAACCCCCGCGGCGGCTATCGCGCACTCACCGTCATTACGAATATATACGACTTCGAAACGCGCGCTAGATCGGAGCTTTCATATACACGCGCACGAGAGACCTGGTCGAGCGATTTCATCACACGTTCGACGTTCTCGTATCGGCTCGATTGATAAATATCTTCCAATTACAGTGCGCGTATAGTTCGAATTTTCTGCAACGGAGAACTGATATTTGTCCGGGATCGCCGCGAATCGATCACCGTCAATCACAAAAACGACGTGGTTTCCTACGTTTCGTTGCGCTTAACGTCAACTAAGGATACATAATCTACTATTATTATCAATTTATTTTGTTTTTATTTTCGTAAATTTATTTATTTATTTAGTTTTTTTCGTAAGTTTATTTATTTATTGTATTTTCTACGAGAATACGTAACCGTTCGACAGTGTAATTTAAGGGACACTAAAAAGAAAGCCACTGCGTTAATTATCAACCGGAATTGCTTTTTTATTTCTTTTTGTTTTTTTAATGTTTACATTTTGTTTGTTCCTCGTCTCGTGCTGCCCCCTATTTCAGCATAACTCTCGAACGGAAAAATGTATACGGCACTTACTCTACCGCGTAATGGATAATAAAAAAAAATACGTATACAGATGAGCCACGAAGACTCGTCGGAGTAAAGGGAAAGCGTGCTTTTTTCTAACAAGCCCGAGTAAACCAACAGTCTCGTTGGACGTTTTGTACATAGAATAACCATCCCCCTCTCTCCTTCTTGCTGCGCTCAATCCGTTCTGGATTCTTGGAGGTCCCATTAAATCGTAAAACTTCTTCGTTCCGCAAGCATATTGAAATATGCATGTGACAGAGAGTTCGAAAGTTCGTGTTTTCACCCTTCTTCACCCTCTCGTCACTCCGAAGTCTCTCTCTCTCTCTCGCGCGCGCGTTATTTTCCGCGACCCTTTGCCGCGAAAGCTCTCCCACGTTTTCTCGAACGTCATAAACGGCCTATATATATTTATAACATCGAGTATAATTTATGGTTCGAGGGGGTAGCAAATGCATTCGCGATTATTTTATTTTATTTTTTGTTTTTTTTTCTTTAAAGTCAGTCGAACAGTCGACCGTGAAAAATGTACAAGTTGGATCGAATAGCAATAATGCACGAATACGTTTGAATGTCTCGAGCGATGTTCATTACGTGTATACGAATCGCACATTCGTCGAAACGAAAATTGGTGTGAAATCAAAGACAAAGGGCGAAAGCTCAAGGGGTGACACGATCGAAATAACGACAGGAATTTCCGCGACTTCGTCGGTGGCTCCGGGACACGGCGGAGTCTGGAGGTCTCTTTTTCTCTCTGTCCCTTCGAGACAGAATAATACGCGGGTGCCTGCGCGACCCGCTGGTATTTATATTAAAATACCGAGTGCGAGAAACATCGAGCGAGCACTTTGTGATAATGAAATTAGGCGTGTACGTGTCAGGCTACAACCCTGCAACGTCAAACTCCCGGAATCTTGGCAAAGTGTATTAAAGAATCGACATCGAACGCCCCTGACCCCTTTCCTCTTACTCCTCTTCTTTTTATTCGAAATTATCGCAGACACTCGTCCGGCCTTCGCTCGAGTACCGAATTCCATCACGCGTAACGTTAAGACTAAATAAAATTGGGTCAGCAGAGCTTAATGGCACGCGATGCTGCCATTTTTCGCTCGATAAAATTTTTATGATCGTCGATATTTTTTTATTTTCTTTTTTTAATTTTTTTACATCTTTACTAACCATTTGTATTCTTGATTCTCCGTTACAGTATGCACCCAGAGCGAATTCAAATGTCGAAATGGCCAGTGTCTCGAAGCCAGTCTGCGTTGCAACGGTTACAACGACTGTCGCGACGAATCGGACGAAAAGAATTGTCGTGAGTACACACCACATTTTTCTTCTTCAATACTTACGATCGATACTACATTGATTCGTCGTTAATCTCCTATTTATTTTATTTTATTTTTTATCGTAAACATTTTACGAACGGGATTCTCTGTTCTATGCTTCAAACGTGTATCATTATTGCGCAATTTTTTTCGTATTTGTCGTACGTCCCCCTTGCTCTATTTTACATGTTTACAATGTTCTATACGTCGATCGTTGTGTGTTACGTGTGCGGCTCTTACTTTCTTTACAGCGTATAAATCTCGCGTAATGTACAATAGAGAGAAATAATGAAACTTCAGGCTGCTGCTTCGGGCGTTGGATCAATGTTCGGAATCTCGTAACTCTCTCTTAATTTATATTATTATATATACTTATCACGAAAAATAATCGAAACATATTTATTTATTAATTATATTTGCATATATAAATTAAAAGACAGTTTCGAGGACTCTACTACACATATATATATATACACATATATACCTGTTTGTTGTATCATTCAGCTTACAGTACCCGTTTTAATCGCATATTTTCCGAAATTTTTCACGGTCTCGTGTAGAACGAGTACACGAGAAATTAGCATCGAACGATCGTTAAGCCCGTTAGATACGGCGAGACAGCGTATACGCTGGTCCATTAACTTCGACACCGCGTTAATTAAAAGATCTTTACTCCGTGCTCTTTTAGCGTTTCGTAATCGAGACATCGGCGGAAAAATCGCGGTGCGATCGATCGATCGCTTAAATCTTAATCGATCGCGCATCTCCGTCTCGACCGTCTCGAGTTTATAACTGTGATTTTCAGATCGGCGACTGAGAACTCCGACACGATAATTTTTCGATAAGGATAATGCGACGAAAGTGGCAGCTCGAGACCAATAAGAAAAATTATCTCCGGCGAATAATTATCGAATAATTAAACGACGATCGAAAGATTCTCGGATGAATCCTGTACGATGAGCACAGTAGTCGCGGGTAACTTACGATTTTAACGGCGTAAGGGGTAATTAGTGGACATTTATTATACGAGACTCTCGCTCACGATCGGACACAGAGGATCACGAAACCAATGACGAAATGTATATATATATATATATGATAGACGAGACGACTATTCCCGCTGTGTAGTACGATATGACTCCTACTTACGGAAATACATTGCGATCGAATGTCTGGCGTACTCTCGTGTACGTACGAACGCGTTTGAGCGTCACGAACGTTGAAGCGAAACACACGCTACACTTTTATACAATATATAGATACATAGTGTACATCTGTACATTGCATTATGTATAGAATTATATATATATATACACATATATATATGTACACGTGTACATGAAGGCGGACACCCGTGGTCTTCTCCATCAGAGGTAACCCTTTACCTGCCTATTATTTATTATGCCCTGGGCACACTGCCCACGTCAACGATCTTGCAGTACAGGATACATGTATAAGGAATTCTCCGTCAAATTATAAAATTGTTTGCCGCATTTCATGAATTTTCTTTTCTTGCAATATTTGCTAATTCGTTATACGGAAAGATTTTTGGAATAAAAATAATTTTGTTTTTTTCATACGGTGTACTGCAAACTGTCAAAGTGTGGGAAATGTTCGATAAGTTTTGAAAAAAATAGTTAAATTCACAGAGAATGCACCATATACGTATGTTATAGATAGGCTTGTACACATACGGCCATTATACTGTCTGGCATGCGAATGCTCGGTCCGGAACTAATCGCTAACGGAGACCTCGGCATATTACGATGAGACTCAATAATTATAATAGCTGTGACAATAATAATAGCGTGTGTGTACCGCATCGCGTACGGAGCCACGAAACGTCAGGATAAATGTGTACTCAGTGCCAAGGCACGCGGAGTCTCGTCTATCGTACAAGCGTTGCCGGTAACGCAAGGCCATTGACCTTCTAGATCCATACGATTTTACTCCCATAGCTTTTATGCCCTTTCGAAAGTGTTTTTTTCCTCTTCAACTATTTTTTTTTTTTTTAATTAATTTTGTCCCAAAAGCTAATGACGATAGAACTTTTATTTCAATAATTAACGAATAATTAATCATCGTAGGAGCTTTTTTCAGGGCGATTGAATAAAAATTTTTAAATTTTTAAAAAACTTAACTTTAAAGCCGCGACTTCGCGTTTTAGCGACGTCTCCCCCGCGACTCAGTCATGAGGGTGGAGAATAAAAAGGAAAAATTGAACATTGAAAATAATAGCGATGGAATTTTCGAGCGGCCATGAACGTTGCCGCCGTATGCCGTACCTTCGAATGAAATTAACTTGCGTTTATTAGTCGCCCTAATAACCGCTCGGGCATTTTAATCCGACGTTAATCTCTCCGGGGGTTCGAAACGACGAACAGGCTGCGTGCCGTGTCCATGCCCGAGAGTGAACGAACGACTCGCCCGCGAGTCCTTCGCACTCTTGCGAATCCGGTGACGGGAAAATTTTGCATTTTCACGCGCCTCGCGATTATAATCCAATTCCATCGGTGGTGCCTCTTGTCGTTCGAACGAAGCTTTCGTTCTCCCGTAAATATTTTCAGAGACGAGTACGCATTTTGAGAATGTAAAAAAATGAACATACATTTTTGTTTGTTTTTTTTTTAATTTTTGTATTTTATTTTATTTATAAATCGATTTCGTTAAGAGTTACGTCGTGCCAACGAATAATGTGGGTCGTGGAACTAATCATTTTCTTACGATCAATTAAACCTCGATTAAATCAAGCATGTTTACACATGAAATAATATTTCGTCGATTCACAAAGTTTTGACCGCATGTTTTTAATATACAGCGTTAATTACTTTTTCTAATCTTAATTGTAAGATAAAAAATTCATAAAACACGATCATGACATTTACGTGACGTATTCTTATCGCGATGTAAAAAAAAAAAAAAAAAAAAAACAACTTCGATCATACTAGGAATTGCAAAATTACAGTGACGAACGCGAACCACCGTTCGGGACGTCCAGCAGCAAGGACGTTTCCGTCAATCATGGAAAAATCACTTGGGCCCAATGTTTTTGTATTTTATTTCGTAGGGTTGTTTCGTATCGTTCCAATCAATGTGTTGTATTTATTTTCCTGTGTCGTGCAGTCGCCTGCTCTCTCTCTCTCTCTTTCTACAATATTCGTTGTGTTGTCGAACAAAAAAAAAATTTGTGCCTCTCTCACTCTCTCTCTCTCTGCCTTTTACAAATCGATAAATCTAGATCCGTTTTTTTGCGTTGCTTCACCTTCCACACGGTCCTTTCATCTCGCGTTGCATATCGCAGTCGGTCGGTGTGAAAAATACGATTCGCTACCTGTTGCTCCCGAAATCTGACGACTCCGGGTATTCGCGACGGGTCAGTGATCGTGAATTTTCAGAGCTTTCAGTGGTCGGCATAAAAAACTCGACTTTTGCCTTCGTTGTTGTACACGTGATTCCCATAGATAAAAGATATTGTCCTCTGCGTGATCGAAATTCCGGCAAACTCTCTCTCCCTCTCTCTCTCTCTCTCTCTATGTCTCTCGGTGTTCGTATTCTCCATGTACACGCTCGTTTCTCGATCTCTGCTTTGTAAACTACGTATCGTCGACAAATGAGTTCCATTCGAACGACAAAAAACTCGTTACGATCGTTTTTTAATTTATTTTTATTTTTCAATCGTTCTCATTCGTCGTCGATTTTTTCTTATTTCGTCTACTTTATCGTTCTCCTCACTCTCATTGAAGTTTCTCGCAGAGTTGTCAAAAGAGATATAAAAAATCTTCCGATATTCATGAACGATCCTCATGATAAATGTGCTTCCACGTGCTTTTAAATGTGCAATCGATGCTTGGTGGCATATAGCTCGCCTCGATCTCTATTTGAGGAATTCATTTCAAGATCTTGTACATTCTCTCTCCCTCTCTCTCTCTCTCTCTCACACACACTCTCTTTATCTCACTCGTTTTTTCCATCCTCGAGCAATCTCATTTCACCGAAACTTTCGATGAATGAGAAGAAAAAAGACGAAGCTCGAAATAAAAAGAATTTAGATCGAGTCAAATGATGATTCTTACAGCGTGCAAAGACGACCAATTCGAGTGCACGCCGCTGTATTGCGTATCGTTGGATTTGAGATGCGACGGGATCAACCACTGCTCCAACGGGCGAGACGAAATGGACTGCGAGAAAACAGATCGTACGAAACAATATCAACATTTAACGAACAACAACAGTATTACACTGCCGTCAATTATCGTAACATATACACGTTTTATTATTACTGGCTATTACGTTTATTCTTAATTATTATTACACGACTGCTACGTACAATTCGAGCAACATGCGATCGTCGACGACGTGCCACGTCGACGCCGCCAGCCAAGTATTATTGGTCGGATTTAGTATGATTAGAATGCACGGTTTGCGAGAGACGCCTGCGACCACATAGTGTTTCAGAGGCGCCTCGTTTCTCTCGTACTCTTTCTCTCTCTTTCTCTCCCATTCTCCATCTCGTTTTTCTCTCCTCGCAACGGAAGTCTTCTCGAAGTCGCTCTAAACGATATGCCACGTCGCGACGGAGACGCGATTTTAAACGGTTGCATCGCATGTTATTTTCTCGGACAAAACGAGGTGAACAGTCGTACGGGCTAGATGAATGACGCACGCACTCTCATTTAGGTTTATGGGTTTGGATTCTGAGTTGACACTAAGTTCGTACATTGAGAAAGAAAAACAATCTTTTAAAAAAAGAATATTCTCGTTTGCAAGGAGATTGGAAATTGAGGAATTAACATTTTTTAACTCTAAAACATATACTTATACTATATATATATATATATATTGTTTTTAATTGACCAGTATCGAGGATAATTATTGCGAAATCATGATCGAAACGATCGCAAAAAAAATATATATTTGCCGTTAAACGATTACACACCTGTGACATTTTCATCGTGAACTCGATTGACTCTCGCCCGACTGGTTTGTAAATCTGTTGCGGTATGCGTCTAACGACACGTATAACGTAAGAACCGGATAATCGGAGTGTAACGCCCTCGGAAAATCGTGATCGAGAATTATAAATCGGCGATCCTCGCGTACCGCATAAAATCGTCGACGCCCCTTTGCCAATAACGACTTTATCCCCTGCAGCATTGTTTTTCTTCCAATCTGCAAAGTTTATCGATTTATGGACTGATATCTTCGAAATTACGAGTCACCCGAGTATTTTATTCGATTAGAATTCGTAGATTTCTTTTAAACGCACCGTTCTTTTTTTACCATTGATGATTTTATTTTGTTTCTAATTTTATTATTTCTCTCGTCGATATGCACACAGCACGATGTAGGGAAGATGAGTTCGAGTGCGGTGACGGCAACTGTGTCAATAATCGCGTCAGATGCGACGGCCGAAGCGACTGTCCGGATCGTTCGGACGAACGAAATTGCACTGGTACTTGATTTTATTTTGTCATTTTATCTTCGTCACATTTACATTTTATTTTTCTATATTTTTCACATTTTTTCATAAATATCTTATATTTTTTATTGAAAGAATATGTATTACCATTCACGATTTTAACGCGACGAGGACTCGTGTGAGAAAAAAAAGTTATATTTTATTCAAACCAAAGTGATATTTTCCAATCTCGTGGTGTTCCTCGATATTGTCAATCTTGTGGCGGATCGATCGAAAGCTCAATCGTTATTTTCCCTTTTTCTAGTTACGACTTGTAGCAGCGATCAATATCGCTGTCAAGATGGCACTTGTTTGGGCATTGCAATGCGCTGCGACGGTCGTCAAGACTGCAGAAACGGCGAGGACGAGAGTCAATGCGGTGAGTACAAATTTTTTCTCATTTATTCTTTTACCTATCGATCCGATATCTTGCCGACAATTTTCATCGTCGATCTTGATGTCAATCCCCCTCGAATTTTTCGATCGTCGATAAACGCGACCCGAGATATTCGATACGTGCGTTATTCAGCTTTCGTCTCGATTTCGAGCACCCGATATATCGAAAAACGAATATGAAACATTCGTGAAGCGTCCCAAAACGAGAGTAGACGAGCAACGAAATCTCGTTTACGTAAAAATTTTCACCCTCGACGAAGCTCTTCGATCTGCGAGCCCACGTTTTTTCACGCTGACCCGAGCTTTATAGAAGCTCGACCATGGAATCGCGAATGGTAAAGCGAGGAGATGATGTATACGATAACCCTATACACACACACATACACACACATATATAGATATATATAATATATACATTATATATTTATATGTATATCCATATATGTATGTATAATGTCTATACATAGCGAAATAGGATATCAGAGATATCCGGTTGAATTGCCGGCACACGACATATATATCGATCACTAAAACTCGCAGGAAATTCTCATATTTCAAACACCAACCAATTTTAATATTCATCGAATCACAACTAATCGTTGTATGTTGCAAATGCCAATAAATCATATTGAAAATTAACGAGCAATAAATAACTCTAACATATCGGTTTCAATCGCTCATCTGCTAGCTCGGTAAAAGTGTGACATAATCTTAAAAAAACAAACACACGCACACACAAAACTCGTTGGTTTTTAGTAATTTCTTTTCGTAATGGTATTTATTTTTCGTATTTGACGATTATACAAAATATCACTGTACTACCATAATCGTACTCCTGGTGGCTGGTGTATATTTATCGTTATTATCGCAATTAAACAAAAGAACATATATACTTAATGGAAAGTAAAAGCGCATGAGTGGTGGTATGTGGAGCAGGTTGCGGACCCTCCGAGTTAACCTGCGGCGACGGACAGTGCGTCCCTTACAAATTGCAGTGCAATGGAGTTAACGATTGCAGAGACGGCTCGGACGAGCGAGATTGTGGTAACTATAAAATACAGAAACATCTGTCTCATCACTCTCTCTCTCTCTCTCTCTCTTCCTCTCTCTACCTCCGCCTATCTTATCACATTCACTACCGATTTTACACGTTCGTTAGAAAAAAAAAACGAAAAATAAGAAAAAATAAGAAAAAAACACCAATCGTCACCACATCTCACCACGATCACTCGACCCAAGCCCACCCTTTCTCTCGCGATTCGTAGAAAGTAGCAGAAAGAAAGTAAGGGATGTATAAATACAGCGAGAGAAACGGAACGAAGAGGAAAAACGGCGACGAGGAGTTGGGAGGTGAGAATCGTTCGAAGTTCGCGAAGAAGCTCGTTTGCTTCGAGCACGTGCCTGTCTCTCGACGCAAAGTGTGTACGCCGGTATATCGCGAAGTACTTCTTCCTGGTTCAAGATTTTGTCTCTCGAGTAACTAGCGTGGTGACTGAAAGTAAAGCTTAGAATCCGCGAGATTCTCCTACACTCGCCCATAAAGAACCGATAAGGGAACGATACGCGTCGAAGTTTCTCGCGTATTCTAGACTACCTAGTTTCTACGTCTTCATCATCGCTCCTTTCTTTCAACTCTCTCGCTCGATTAACTTCCCTCTTCGTTCGACTCTTCTTCGTCCGATTTCTCTCACTTTTTTTTTGGTTCTTATGGTTTTTTTGATTTCTTGAACGGGAAATACCTAGGTATACGTAATTCACGAACGAGAATAACAACGATAAGTGAACCTTGTCGAGTTTTTAGATTGTTTTTTTTTGTTTAAATCAACATTTCTGTTTATTGGATACGATTTTTTCAAAATTTTCAACTTCTTTCGTCTCTGAAACACTTGATTGTACACCGAGTCGTCGACACTATCATCAGTTTGCTATTGATCGTCGTAGACAAAAGCGATTGGTGCAATTTTCATAACGCCGAGAAGAGCGATCACGCTGGAAACATAAAGAGAGGAAGACCGTCGCGGCTCGAGGTTCACATCAGATGTCGGCATCGAGGAAGCAAATATCGAGACGAGATCGAACCGGCGAGGAAATCATCGGATACAATGACGCACGAAATTCCCTCGGCCGGCAACATCGACGATCCGATACTCCTGTCTTATCCGGAATTAGGTTCGCTAGTGTCGATTTCTGTGAAAAGCAAAACAAAGGAGGACGAAGATAGCGGCGAGTGGGAATACATCGACGTGGATAATAATGCTGTCCATGGGGAAAAAAGTGGAAAGAGCAAGACTGTTTTGAGGAACGTCGACGACGATTTTTCCAAGGATTTCGGGGAAAATCGAAGAATCGTCAACGCTGTCTTGGAGGCTTATCCCGATCTCGGAATCGACACAGAGGATAATTATGAAGATTTTTTCGACGAGACGGAGATGACGACATATGAGACACCTGCGACGAGAAGAAACCATAACAACGGTGAAAAGGGTAAATCGAGTCTCGGACCTTATAACTCCCGGGAAGAATTCGATACGCGAACGACGACACCGAAAGATTTTTCGACGAAACGTACGACTACGAGATTACCGGAAAATCATTTTTCGAAGCATTCGAATTTGCTCTCGGTACAGACGTCGAAAAACTTCGCTGTCTCCACGAACGACCTATCTGCCATTATCGAATCCAGAGATTCGAGGAACTTCGCGGTATCGTCAGATCCACCGAAGACTACGAAGAACTTATGCCGCTACAGTGGGGACTCGTCAGAGCCAGAGCCTTGTGATGTGGTTAATAGGATTTTAAAGAAGATGCGATCAAAAAGTAGCACAACGACGATTGCTGGAACTAGCTACGATGTTGAAGTCTCAACTAAAAGCGAAAGGAGCGAATCGGTTACAGCGAAAAATATCGATATGAAAAAGAGTCATGGAAATAAAGGAAAAACTCGCTCTAAAGATTGGAAGAAGAACCAAAGACAGAAGAAAAAGCTCGATCCATACGATAAAGCGAGACTCGAGTCCGGACTCTATGAAAGAAATAGTGTTCAGTTTTCTAAGAGAACGCAATTCGACGGACCTGTTGAAAAAGAAGAAAGAACGACGAAAAGGACGACGATGAAGACTTGGAGCAAACCGAAGTCGGACGAAGAGAGTGACAAGTGGGAATACTTCGACGGGAATAAAAATCCTGTCGATGGGGAAAAAAGTGCAAAGAGTAAGACGTTTTCGAGGAACGTCGACGACGATTTTTCGGAGTCTTTCGGAGAAAATCGAAGAATCATCCATCCTTTCTCAGAGGCTTATCCCGAGATAACTGACGACAATTATGAAGATTTCATCGACGAGACAGAGCCCGCGACATACGAGACACCTGCGACGAGGCGAAACCGCGAAGAATTCGATACGCGAACGACGACACCGAGAGATTTTTCAACGAAACGTACGACTACGAGATTACCCGAAAATCATTTTTCGAAGCATTCGCCTTTGTCCTCGGTACTCACGTCGAAAAAGTTCGCTACCTCCAGCATGACCGGCCGATCTGCTGATATCGAATCTGAAGACTCGAGGAACTTCGCGGTATCGTCAGATCGACCGAAGACTACGAGGAACTTATGTCGCTACAGTGACGACTTGTCAGAGCCAGAACCTTGCGATGTGGTTAATATGATTTTGAAGAAGATGCGATCAAAAAGTAGCACAGCGACGATCGCTGGAACGACTTACGATACTACTCGAACATCGACGACCCAAAAGCCACTTGAAGCCGGGAAGAAATACAAATCCGAGCGTAACATACAATCCAATGAAGTTTTCGATAAGATTGATAGAGTGTCTGTTGATTCGAGGGATTATTCCAATGAAGACATTTCGACGAGTACAGTTGACTCTCGTAATAAAAAGGCTGAAAGTAAATTCTCTTGGCATTTAAACAAACACGAAGTCACGACGCAGAGTGCCAAATCTACCGATGCATATATGAAAAACCATATTACGAAATCTGAAAACTGGGCGACCGGGTCGACAATGGATCCGTTGATCACAACGAACTCCACAGTATCGACAAACGAACCAGAGACCACGACGAAATTATATCGCTACAAGGAGGGCATGTCAGAACCGGACCCTTCCGATATTGTTGATATAATTATGAAGAATAAGCGATCAAGAATGACCACAACGACGATCTCTGGAACTAGCTACGATGTTGAATCCGCGACTAAAGGCGAAAGGAGATATGCAAAGATGGATATGAAAGAGAGTCATGAAAATAGAAGAAAAAGAAAAGATTGGAAGAAGAACAAAAGGCAGAAGAAAAAGTTCGATCCATACGCTAATGTTCAAGTTGAGTCCGGACTTTTTGATAAAAATAGTGTAAAGCTTCCTAGGAGAATTATACTGGACGAACCTATTAAAAAGGAAGAAACAACGACGATAAAAACGTCTCAACATAATCCCGAAAATTGCAGCGCGACTTGTGCAGATTGTTGGAAAAAAATGCAAGTCCAATTGATCGACGCTGCGACCGAAAAACCGATGGAATATAAAAACACGATTTTTGAGAAAAATTCAAACGAAAATGTGGATTCGGGCCTGATCGAATCGATGGAACATGGGACTATATCAAGTCCGGACGTTGAGTCGATTTTCGTTGACGGTCGCGAAGTCGAGTCGACCGCGGCAACGAAAAAACCACCAAAGAGTAGAACGAAGACACTTACCGCGACAACAAAAAAAATACAAGCGCGTGAGCTAATGACGACAATGGACGCTGTGAAACCGACGAGGAAGAAGAAAAAGTGCACTAAGAGAACAAACGGGCGAAATGGTAAAAAAGGTAATAGAAGAAACTGTGGAAATGGTAAGCGGAGAAGAAACAAGAAAACAACCCCTATGACTACTGAAAGATTGGCCACGACGGTAGAGACATCCGAAGAATCTTTGGGAACTACGAGAAAATCTTTGATTACTAACCAGAATACGACGGTGATCATCGATAGAAAGATAACCAGTGATATACCAGCGAATTCGGTCTCAACGTCGACATCACCAACTGAAGTTACAACAGATTGCAGTTTGTCCGGCTGTTTGGATGGAGAATCGTCCGAAAACAATAACGGAACAGTGGAAACAACGTTAAAGACAATGGAAACGACAGTCTTAATTCCTGAGAAAACTACAAAATATTGCGGTTCGTTCGGTTGCTCGGGTGATGAATCGTCAGAAGAGAACAACGAAATTGTAAGAACAACGTCAGAAAAAACGGAAACGACAGTCCCAATTCCTGAAAAAACTACAAAATATTGCGGTTGGTTCGGTTGCTTGGGTGATGAATCGTCAGAAGAAAACAACGAAATTGTAAGAACAACGTCAGAAAAAACGGAAACGACAGTCCCAATTCCTGAAAAAACTACAAAATATTGCGGTTGGTTCGGTTGCTCGGGTGATGAATCGTCAGAAGAGAACAACGAAATTGTAACAACAACGTCAGAAAAAACGGAAACGACAGTCCCAATTCCTGAAAAAACTACAAAATATTGCGGTTGGTTCAGATGCTTGGGTGATGAATCGTCAGAAGAAAACAACGAAATTGTAAGAACAACGTCAGAAAAAACGGAAACGACAGTCCCAATTCCTGAAAAAACTACAAAATATTGCGGTTGGTTCGGTTGCTCGGGTGATGAATCGTCAGAAGAGAACAACGAAATTGTTACAACAACGACAGAAGAAACGGAAACGACAGTCCCAATTCCTGCAAAGTCTGAATCCTCTGGAACGCAGAAACCCACCAAAGCCTCGAAAGCGTTCGAAAGATCTATTTTCGAATCGACGACTATAAAAAATATCATCGCTTCGCAAACGAGGCCAACAAGAGCCAAGTCTTCGTTCGAAGCAATCGACGATTTCAACAAAGACCTGGAAAGCAACGAGAGTTCGGACACTTCGGAAACAATCCTGCACTCCCAAAGTGTAGAAAGCGAGGGAGTGATTCCCTCGCATTCTCGAAGTAACGATATCAACTCGATCAAACTGGACCATCGAAAAACCATCATCTTTCCAACATTCTCGTTCACCGAGTCGTCGATCATCCTTCTCTGCCCTGTTTTTTATTACCGTTGCGATCGCGACAGGTGCATACACATGTCCCAAATATGCGATGGAAAAGTTAATTGTCACGACCGCAGCGACGAGACTCACTGCGAATGGCGTATAAACCGCATACGCGAGTACGCGGCTTCGGATCGTTGTAGAATAGATCAGCATCCATGCGATACCAATACGTGTCTCGAGGAGGAAAATACCTGCGACGGTATACCGCACTGCGTCGACGGCACAGACGAAAAAGATTGCGAAGATTACATTTTTATGAAGAACATATTTCTGAACAAGTACAACGCCAAGTATCAATCAACGACCTCGACGACGACCACGACAAGTCCTTTCAGGGTACGTCCAGGTTCGAGACCAAGAAAGCGCTGTCATCCGGAGCTCGAGTTCAGGTGCGATAACGGGGAGTGCATCAAAGACGCTCAACTATGCGACGGTTACGATGATTGCGTCAACGGCGAAGACGAGAACGAGAGCACTTGCCTAGGTAGACGAACCGGGCATGGAATATTGAAATTCAAACAGCAACAAAAAGCCAATGGGATACAATGATAGTCCTGTGTTTCGTTACCGCGGGATGAATGCATCATGCTGTACAGAAAAGAATACTGGGCTTCTGTTTGACTTTAAGGGCGGAGACACGTACCTCCTGCCTAATTCCATGGAGGTATACTTTTGGGCTATTTTTTAACGCAACGCTGTTATCGTCGTCGAGAATGGAAACAATTTTCGACTGTAAATATCCATATTGAATCGAACGTTAGGTCTTGATCTTTCGTCAACCCTCGTTTCTCAAATCGTCACATGGAAATCCCATTCGCGTACTCGCAAACGCCTACAGATCGGTACACGTATAAATATCCAACACATACACACACCCATATACATACACACGCGTATGTACAATATGCGAATAGTAAGTCTATGAAACGCCTCGTAACGACTTTCCTTACAAGCTTTACGTGTTAGAACGCTTTTGAAGTAAACTTGCGTAAGGTAACGCGTCGTTGGGTTTTGAGGCGCTTTTTATGTGGTATTTATATAAATCCCTTCTATCCCTACATCCACGTATTTATATATACATACTATATCTGTTATCCTGCTTTAAATGTATAATCTATGTTCATAGCTTTTGTACGGAATATTAATTCATCGTCTCGATCCGGACAATCGTCACTCGTATACAAAAAAAACACAACTTTTGTCCGATTATAACAAAAATTCGTAATCAGGCCTGTCCGGCATTTCAAATGATTCGAATATTTATCGAAAATTGTGGCTGTTCGCGACTATTTTGGATATTAATATCCTTCGAATGACGATAATTCGTAATTCGGTATCGAGATTTGGTGGAAGAAAAAAATCGACGCTTTTTTCGAAATGTTAGTCTCTTTCGACGATTGTCCGAGGATCGTGATGTCGTAATGGGCGTATCCGAGGGCTCTATTTTATCAGTGGGCCATCGTAGGTTTCGCGCCGTGCCCTTCGATGGACTTCACCTGCGAGGATGGCTCTTGCATACCGAAGAGCTCGGTCTGCGACGGAATCGACGACTGCCCAAGGGCAGGGGACGAGCTTCATTGCGGTACAAAGAAATCCTTTTCCTTAGAATGCGAATCACGCGTGACTGACCAAATGTTCAATTTATTTTCCCGTAAATCTCACTTTTTTGGACATAAATCCATTTGATCAGTTTCGACGTTTTCGTAATTTTCCTTGCTTTTGCTCTCGATTCACTAATTATAAGATAGATGACGTATCGAGTGTCAATTTGAATTCATCGTCAAACGTTACAAATCTTAAAAGCTCTTGTGAATATTTTGTTCAACAAACGTTAATTTCTTTGTAATATTTATCATCGTTGAATTCAACGAAACACTCAATGAGCTGTCGAACCGATATTTAACCCTGACCCGTAAAAACTTCTCCATACAAATTCCTAACGATTCTTCTCCATTAATTTATCATCTTCTCGGTCGGTTTGTTTCTCTCTCTTTCTCTCTCTATCTTTCTCTTTCTCTCTCTCCCTCTTTCTCTCTCCTTCTTATTATAAATTCTTCTCAAAGTTGCTCAAGCTGTAAATAACTGAATAACTGCAGTCGCTGAAATTCATTTTCTAATACCGGATAATCGTATTTACGTGTCGCCACTCGAATCTTTTATTTTTCACTCGTTATAAAACCAAATTCTTCTTTTCATCGTATATAATTATTGTGTATAAAATAAGTCCTTGATAAACGCGTAATCGCGAGGGTGATTATTCATAATAGAACAACAGGATTAACGACGTCTATCGTTGTTAACTCTGTCGCGACGGATGTCTCGCGTTGTAATAATAGAGAGTGAACAAAAAAAAAACAAACAGTACCGGAGTCGTTACGAAATACTAACGTCTTTGCCCCTGGCTCAAACGAGCCGCGACTTAATTAACCGTGAGATCATCGGTGCACCCATGCTCGTTCGTCTAATCAGCATAACGTACTTCTCGCTTAGCCAGCGGAGATTAAAGCCCACGTATTATTCCACGTGGACTATTCATCATAATCTCGTATATCCGAGTTTGGCACGACAGAGATAATTCATCGATTATACAAACTCGGAGTTTCTTTCCACCAATCCTCCCCTCGCGATAAAATTATTGCTCATCATCGTCGTCATAGCCCGCTCTCTCGCGCATTCATAATATTTTATCGTTTCCTTGGAACAAATACGTGATAATAATTCGCAGCGAATCGTGATTAATCCGTTATAAATTTTAATAATCAATGAACGCAGTTGGGAATTATAAAAATATCGAATCCTTCTCGTCGAGTCACTATCCCTTCCAGTTTATCGATTAGACATTATTTTTCGCGAGATTTATTTCCTCTCGTCATGGAAATTACGATCGATGATTAATTATCCGAGGCTTCTCGCGATTTTATCGAGGATTAATCAGCGATTACGCTTGAGCTTCTATTTTTCGTATTTTATTTTTTTTCATTGCTCTTCATTTGATTCCTCTGGTCGCAATTTACATCTGTATGTCGTCGCTCCATAACAGACCGGGAATGCACACCTACTCAGTTCAAATGCGGATCGGGCGGCAAATGCATCGAAGGCATCTACAGGTGCGATGGTCATCCGGATTGTCCAGACAGGAGCGACGAGGATTGTCCTGGTTCCTCAAACGAAACCGTTACACACACCGTCACTCATAACAGTACGCTCTCTCTCTCTCTCTCTCTCTCACTCTCTTTCCGTCTTCCTTTCGTTCTTTTCTTTATATCTCTCTCTCTCTCTCTCTCTCCTTATCTCTTTCTCACTCATCTGTTCTACAAAAAGAAAACTATATTTTTTATAACTCTCGTAAATTTATGAGTCCAAGATCAACAAAGTCTCTTTCATTTTTCCACCTTCGTTTTCGTCTATTAACACTTTCTGTCTGTCTGCCTCTCTCTCTCTCTATCTCTGTCTGTGCTCTCGTATCCTCTCGATGCTTGGTGTGCTTATAATTATTCGATCGAGAAAAACCAAAAAAAAAGAAAATGTGGCGACTGTGTATGTGTGCGAGTAGACACGGGGATAACGAGGCATTGGATCACCGATAGACCAGGGACAGGACGAAGGGAGTGCGATCCTCGCACGGAGATGCGATGCGACGATGGCCAATGCGTTCAGCTTCGTCGAAAGTGCGACAGTGTCTTTGATTGTCTCGATAACAGTGACGAGAAGGGCTGCGGTAAGAGCTTGTTCACCCCCCTCCTCGTAATGAAAAAACCAATCCAACTCTCGAAAAAAAAAATCCTCGTTCGAGGTCGATGCAGTTTTTTTTTAGCTACCATCGATTTATCGTATGATCTCGCTAAAAACAAGTTCCCTCGATGCTTAACCAACCCCTTCATGCGACCCCCCGACAAAACCTCCCCTGAATTAATACGCCAATGCCATATGTCGGTGCTTTATACGTCAGCTTTACTCGTATATCTGTGTTCGCGAAGGGGGCTGCGAGATCGACGAGTGGAAATGCGACAGCGGCGAATGCATTGCGGAGAACGCGAGATGCGACGGAGAGATCAATTGTCCGGATGGATCGGACGAGATCGGATGTGGTAACTAAAACAAACAGAAAACAGAAAAGAATAAAAGAAACGTTGTATATGTGGCTTGCCTCGCCCTGCCTGCTCGACCACACTCCGTCACAATAATCACACTTGTCACATTATTTTCGACAAAAGACTTTCTTGTTTTTTTTTCTTTTTACTTTTTTCCGAAAAAATATTAATTTTTCACACTCGATGACTGCAACTTCACAAACTCTTCTCAGCATCACGATTAGGCACTCGAATCTTTTTTTTTTAACTCTATCTCTCTCCTCTGTCTCTCTCACTCTAGCTCGTCACGTTTGCGAAGGAATGCTCTTTTTCAGGATGATTTTTTTTTATTAATTGAGAAATGATGAATATATATATACTTATACGTCTCTACACTTTTAGTTGGAATCGAAAAATGCATAATGATCAATGTGTTTATATAGTGTTATATCGAACGAGCAAGGAATATGAAATTGAATCTTCCGTTCGCATGCATCTACGCATCGTTAGCATATACGAATTTCTGATTATTGACAATTTCAGAGATCGTCGATATGGATAATGACATAATAACGGAAAGAAAGAAGAATTAGTAAAAGGAAAGAACAAATGAACGCTATGAATTATAAAAAGTTAGCGTGACCGATGCACGTGAATCGTGTTGATGTTGAGAATTTTATTATCATAAATAGATATCGATAGATCACTCGTTTCCAATCCTCCTTGAATCGCATGCGATTATACGAGAACAAAAATTGACTCGTCTCTTATTCTCTCTCTGACCACTTTCGTTCATTTCACGTAGAAAAATTCACACCTTGATTTTTTGAGCTTTCGTGGACAAAGCGGGCAAGGGATATTGGCAGAGCCTCCACAAGACTCTTTAAAATTAGGAATATATGTATTTTTTTTTTTTTTATTATTCCTCGTAAAATAGATAATATTGATATACATATGAAAATATGGCGTTTGTAGTAACGGAATGTCCTGCTGGAAGTTTTCGGTGCGGCGACGGATTGTGCCTCGACTCGAAACGACTTTGTGACGGACGTCCCCATTGTCGCGACGGATCCGACGAGATTAATTGCCGTACGAGTTTTAAAACAAAATTTTACATTTTGTTTGTTTTTTTTTTCTTCATTTTCATAAGCATACACGATCGTTCATAATAATACGAATATTAACACGGTTCCATGACTAATTGAATTTTTAATATTCATTAATTATCATTGGCTTTTACTAATTTTTCGTTCAGATCTGCAAAGTCCGAGCGCGAGCGACCGTTCGAAAAAGAAACAAACGTACGAACGAAAATTCGTGAATCGTCGAGTTGTCTCGACGAGGGTGATGCGTGTGTATGTGTGCACGATATTTTCAAAGATCCATTTTTTGTTTTGGTTGGTCAATAATGTAGAAAGATTCATTGATATCGCAAAAACTTCTTCATTAGTGATTAATCGTTTTTAGGATCTTTTCGAACGTCTGTCGATCGAATTACCATTTTCCCATGTGGATTAGTCAAATGGGATTCTCTCAGATTTATCGCGATCAGTTTCTATCGATAATTCAGTTTTATCGTTTCCTTACAGTAAAAGAAATTTAATCAGGCTCGTCTCGAATATTCGAGATTGATTTTTCTTCTCAACGAATATCTCAGTCTGTATCTCACGCTCGAGATTTCTTTCATTCTCTCTCCCTCCCTCTCTCTCTCTCTCCCTCTCTCTCTCTATCTCTCTCTCTCTCTCTATCTCTCCCTCTCTCTTCCCTTCCCTCACTCTCTTTCTTTCTTTCTCCGTTCTATTGCTATTATGCACTTGTGTGGTTTACTTCTTATTCTGCATTTTGATCTGTTATGAAATCTATTATATACATACTGTATGAATACTACTATCTATCTTTCACTTTCAGCACAGGTTTGCCTGACTGTACATATACTATGACTACTGTGAAAATCTTTATAAATATGTATATATAAATGTACTTATATATCTTTATATATTGGGCGTTCGCGTGACAGGGCTCCCTTTATAGGCATGGAGTTAAGCGTATGATCTTCATTCGGCAAAAAAAACATTCTTTTCTTTTCACGGTTAACCGAAGAATTGAAGTAGGTACCTCGAAAATTCGGATCGCCAAAAAGCGTCCTTGGTATGCCGACGCCCTCGTCTATCTATACTCATATAAGACTACGTATTTCTGTACATAAGAATAATATTTAAAGATTCGTATAGATAATTCCCCGAAATTAATTTACAATTTCGATCATGGTCAAATTTACGGTATGACTATATACTTGCCTATACTACTTATTTATTGTATTATATCTATTATCTAGTCTTGTTACGTCAAGATTGAGATATGTATATATATATATATATCATTGAAAACGTTTTCGTTGGATCGTGTCTTCCTCTGTTCGTATGTCTCTTGCTCTGTCACTTTGCTAGAATGTCTCGTGACGTTTTGCGAGGCTTAAGTTCTTGACAACTTATATATATACCGATATTCAAGCCCAGAAAATATTGCATGACGAACGACAATGTGCACGCAATTTATTTTCGAAACGCGACTGTTGGTAAATTTGTCGAAACGATATTACCGTCACAAGTCGACGTTCTCCTTAGCTCTAAACTCGACCCGACCACCCTCGAACATCGTTCGATCTATCTACTTGCCCCTCCCGCTTTAAATTGCCCCTTCATCGCGCCCGTAATACTTTACCCTCTCTCTTTCTCTTTCTCCTTTTGTCTCCTCTACGTTGTCTCTGTGTCGCGGATAATACTCGACACGACATGGGAATAAATTAGCCCGGGGTGAATTAAAGAAGAACGAGATCGATACGAGTCTCACGTTCGTTGTAACACAATTTTTTATTTTTGCTCGAATCTTATCACTTTATGATCACGTTGATATATCCACGTTTTTCTTTCGGGAGATTGTGAAAAATATATAAAATAATCTTCCTGGAATTATCGTTGAACTGTTGTAAAGTCATTGACGAATCGGTCGAAATAAAAGCGTGCCCATTGCCGTCTCGCGTACATTACATGTACGATTAAAATTGTTAATACTTACGTTGAGATAAAATAATAATTTTTTGTTTTTTCTTTTACCATAATATTTGTACATAAAGCGAAATTTGGGAATATATACTAAATTATCGACAGATTACGCGATAGTCGTCTGTTACGAAAGAAAATTATCGTTTTTTGTATTCTCGTTGTACGCATACGTTCTAATCTATCGTTCGGATTTTTCAGAGGCGCAATACTGTCCGGACGGTGAATTACCATGCGCCAATGGCGTCTGCATATCTAAGAGATTCTTCTGCGATCGCAACAGGGACTGTCATGACGGAAGCGACGAGGAAAACTGCCGTGAGAATCGAAATTTTAAGATATTAAAAGCAACGAATGGTCGATCGATCGAAAAATTAATGACCATTTCAATGCGTCAGAATACCATCCGAACGAAAATTTTCTTAATTGCTAAGTATCAGTATTAATACTTAATTACCAAATATCAGTATCAATACTTAATTGCCAAGTATCAGTATCAATACTTAATTCCTAAGTATCAGAGAAAGAACTATGATTTTCTCGTTATCGAAAAAATTTCTATTATATAAAAATATGCCCTTTTGAAGTCGTTTTTGTGAAAAAAATGTCACTCCCCCCATTCGAATTGAAAAATAATGATTTTCAAACCTTCTCTTCATAAAGGCTAATTTCGCTATGGACGAACGTGAACTGAGATAGAGCTCCTTGAAATGATGATTTTTCGAATTTTCGAATAATTGTATGAGATCTCTATTCTATTTCATGATTGGAAAATTATTCGATCGATCGGTTCGCAGATTACAAACTCGATGATAACGATTTTTCCATAATTTCCAGCCGATACAGTTCCGGATCCTTATCCACCGAGATGCCGAAGCGACGAGTTCACCTGCAACGATGGTTCGTGCATACCCGGGACTTCCCGCTGCGACGGTCGTGCCGATTGTGCCGACGACGAAGACGAACGAGAGTGCAGACGCGGTGAGTGCAAAATAAACGCCAGGTTTTCCACCGAAACAGATGTTTAACGAAGAGAGTAGACCCGTTCGACGGCGCGATCTTTCATACGTATTTGTTTTTTTTTTAAGTATAAAATGTACATTACCTTGGAGGAAAAGAAAAGATTTATCCTCTAAAGTATAAGTAGAGGCGTAGTGTCCTGAAGTTGCCCGAAATACTGCGAGAACCAGCTGAACATTTGTGTCGAGATCCTTTCCCTAAAAAAGCAACAAAAAAAAAACGAATTATCATTCGACATTAACGAATTTACAATCTTACGAATCCTTTTCACATCCTTCTGACGATCTTCCACAGATCATTGGTCGACGGTCCTTCATCTTCTTTCAATCCCTTCGTAATAACGAAAGAGAGAGAGAGAAAAAATAAAAACCAGAAACAGAAAAGAAAGACTGTCCCTTGACACACCGTGGTTCAGATTGGGTTACTTCTAGGTATAGAGGCTTCGGATAAAACCTCTTCACGGAGGAATCCGGAGAGCGCGCAGTCGTTCACCCATAGCACGATTGCCGTAGGGCAACCGTACGAGATAACGGGTATCGTGACCCTATCGAATGTCACCACAACGAGGAGTTGTGCCACGGGAGATTTTGTTTGTGCCGACGGAAATTGCATCCCCGCGGCTCATCGATGCGACAATTTCTACGATTGCCGCGACTTTACCGACGAGCAGTACTGCTTCGGTTAGATCATTTGAAGACCCTCGACAATCTGGTGGTCTTACTATCTTTCATTATTATTCTTTCGTACTTTTTCGTTTTCAAGCTCTGTATCGTTTAATGCACTTTTTGCACATGTTCTTTTATCTTTTATCCAAACTTTTATTTCCCCCGTTACGTCCATTTTTGTTAAAAAAATATATATATTATATATATATATTTCTTACGAGCATTGATTTACAGCACGTCATTGTTGGAATTGGTATGACTTTTGATTTTGAACCCCCGAAGTAATTGACTTTTGATATTACGTGATTGTTCAAAACCCCAGATTGTCCCGGTGCCTATGTATCTCGTTTACTGTCATTCAGTGTTAGCGGCCGAATCTAGACATTGTGTAGGTTTTGTTGCTGGCAACCGAGTAGATATGAAAGAATTTGAAGAAAAAAAAAGTATCTGACACTTGATTTCAAAGTGCGACATTGTTATTGTTATTATGATGATTATTATAGATAAATACATGGTATAATAAATGCAGTTTATGCATTTACGATACATCTGAGGCATTGTTGTATCGGATAGTGCATCTTATTGCCTGGTATATTATTGATAATTAGAAGATTATTATATCCATGTTGTGATGATCCTTAGCGTTGATCGATCAGTCGCATGCGGATGACGAGACCAGTCGAATGACTTTTTGTTTGCAAAGAAACAAAAGACAAAGGATCATTGATAACAAATTTTATTTTTTGCGACGGGTGGTCGAAAAATTAGAAGATTCATATTTTTAGCTCGTCACCGAATGCCACGAATAGATCGTAGAATACTTTCCATTCGATTGGAATCTTGCATTTTCATTTTGGACACGAAGAGACACTTACACTGACGCATTTTTACAGAGAACGTGTACACTTCGTCATCTGTATTTATAATTATCTGTCATTTGACGTTAGTATACCCAAGTCGGCAGATCTTGAATGACGAACTTTCATTTTTGTTTCCTTAGTTTTTTTACTCTTGAAAGGCCATCCCCATCGTCAGTAAACCTCATTGTCTTTTCCTTAGATTAAACGTGTTTTTAGCAAGTAGACTAAGAGTTTTATCTTATTATACCGTATATCGAGTTTCCACGTTCTTATTTATATGTCGTTTTATGATCATGGTCGATGTTTTCTTTATTGAAAAAATTCACGTATCTCGTTATAAATGGGACAACTTTGCGTATACATCATCGTCATAACGTCATCGTGTTTATCTTGCGAGGTTTCAATATCAAACGGTCGCGGATTTCTCAAATTTATGATTTTTTTTTAGGATGCTCGAGAGATCAATTTCAGTGTCAAAATGGAGATTGCATCGAAAATTCGCAAAAGTGTAACGGATTCATCGATTGCGAAGGCGGAGCTGACGAGGAAGGCTGTGGTCAGTATTTAATTATTCTATCGAGAGAACCGCGATAAGAAATTACAAAGATTTTCGCAATTTTATTTTCATTCGTAGGCTACTATTTTTATTAATAATAATTTCGATTTTTTCAGAGCCAGAACCATCACCAGGTCGTCAGTGCTCGACCGATCAGTTTACCTGTACCTTCGATCGCACTTGTGTGCATTATTCTTCTCGTTGCAACGGTATTCCAGATTGTAGAGATCGCTCGGACGAAGACGGTTGCGGTGAGTCTCGTCCATCATTTTTATCATAGTCGGGAAATTCTGAGAGATCTACAGTAAATCTATCGAGACACAAAAAGCGATAAAATGCCAATTTTATTTACCAATTTAGGATGATTCGATGACTAACGTATATCTCGTGTTGTTACAGACACCGAGGGTGAAAGAGAAGGGCTCCATCTCAAGACTTATCCAAGTGAACAAATCATCAAAGAAAGTAAGCATAAAATTCGCATATATTTCGTTCGTTTATCAATCTTTCTCGTCGAACGAGAGAAAAGAAGCGCATACTGAAGAGAAAATAAGCAAAAAGAAAACATAATAATTGGATAACGGCGAAGAGAAATAATTTAACCTCGAAATTAATTTTATTAATGTAAATTTTTGTTGTTTTCTTTTCTTGCCTTGGCCAGACCCGGCGAAGCAAGGTAAGCCTTCCTCTTGGCAGGAAGTAAGCCTGAAAAAAATCATTCTTGCATATACGTCGTGCAAAATATTTCATAATTCATGACATCGAAGACGATATAAAAATCACATCTACCATGTGTCATTATTCAACATTTCACCATTTTGTGTGCAAAGCGCATAAACGTCGATCCGGGAAACTCTGTAAAAATTTATCCCGCAAGTCAAGACAAAACCTCGACGGGAATGTATCTTGCAAATACACTTTCAGGGACGAGAGTCAACAAGGGATTTGATAAAAAAAAACGATGAATCGTCAATAACAAGTTGTTCTCATTTTCAGCAAAAACGAACATCATCCTAAAAATTATAATATATCGCAAACATTATATAAACAATTATCGAATAATGACAATAATATCTTTTGAGCATGTTTGTCGAAAGTACTAAATTGTCTGCATGAATGGGTTGTCGGTCGAGCGATCGACCGATCAATTCCAACACCGATCGTCGTTGATGTTTAATTTAACTCGACAGGCCGTGAAGTTGTGTTCCAATGTCGTGACGAGGGACATCTTCGAGCAAAGGTACATTGGCTTCGTGGCAGTGGACTTCCTCTTCCGCCTGGCTCGCGAGACATCAATGGACGTCTTGAAATTCCGAATGTTCAACTCGATCACAGTGGTATCTACATTTGCGAGGCTGTAGGTTATCCTTCCTCGACTCCCGGACAACAATTGACCGTACATCTCGAAGTAGAGAAATGTAAGCTCCATTTTTTATCCTCCCTCGCAATTCCGATCTCTATTATAAACCGCCATAAAAAAAACATTACAATAATTATAAGAAAAAAAGATACAGTATTCGTTAACATTTTCTAGTCGAGCCACCGGCGACCCGACCACCACAGGTCTGCAAATACGACCAAGCTACTTGTAGCAACGGCGATTGCGTTCCCAAGTCTTTCGTCTGTGATGGTAAATTCGACTGTACAGATGGCTCGGACGAGATGCGTTGCAGTGAGTATTCGATTGAAACATTATAAAATCTGAAAATATTATCGTTCACTGCATATGTAAATTTTTTTCAAGATCCTCATGGATGCGAGCCGAATCAATTCCGTTGCGCGAACAAACAGTGCGTCAGTAAAATCTGGCGCTGCGACGGTGATAAAGATTGCGCTGACGGCAGTGATGAAGAAAATTGTGCTCCACCACCGCCAGGTTCACCCTGTCGTTACGACGAGTACGCCTGTTCGAGCTACGGCCAATGCATACCTAAGAGTTATCACTGCGATATGGAGAGAGACTGTCAAGATGGTAGTGATGAGCTTGGCTGCTGTAAGTAATACTTTCGATTTTTTATTCTAGTCCAATCTTCCTTCCCTTCCCTTTTTTTCACTTTCATGATATATTTCAATTTTCTTTCTTTCATTAGCACCGGTGTACATCACCGTGCCACCACCAGCAATGGTTAATTTACATCCCGGCGAGACGATGATCCTGACTTGCACAGCTATAGGTGTTCCGATACCTGAGATTAATTGGCGTCTTAATTGGGGTCACGTGCCATCTAAATGTTACTCGACATCTATTAACGGTACCGGTACTCTTACCTGCCCGGACATTGAAATCTCCGATCAGGGTGCGTACTCGTGCGAAGCCATCAACATCGGTGGATTCGTCTTTGCCGTGCCCGACGCTATTCTCGTCGTCGATCACTCCGGCCCGGACGTATGTCCACCGGGTAAATTCAATTCCGAAGCGCGCACACCCGATCAATGTATCTCTTGCTTCTGCTTCGGCGTCACGGACAAGTGTACCAGTGCCAATCTCTTCACGTATCAACTTCCACCACCGTTCGATCGTCATCGTCTCGTTACGGTCGAGACAACGCCAGAGTTGCTAATTCACGGTGAAATCGGTAGTCAAGTTGCCGAAGTACGACCACTAGGACTTAATGGTGCCGAAATCACTGCACCTTATAACACCGAGCTGACGTCTTATAACGTTCCATATTTCGCCTTACCGAAAAATTACTTTGGCTCGAGTCAGCTGAGATCTTACGGCGGTTACCTTAAATACACGGTATCTTATAGCGGCAATGGTGCGCCGAACAGTGCTCCGGATGTTGTGATAAACGGCAATGGTTTTACACTGAGTCATCGTGGCCGCCCGCTCCAACCGGATGTGAAGACAGAACGCTCGGTCAGATTTTTCTACGGCGAGTGGCTGAAGTATGACCGAGGTCAAGAGATTCCTGCAACGAGACAGGAAATCATGATGGTTCTCGCTAAAGTTGATCAAATTCTCATAAAGTGAGTTTAGAAAAAAACAACTGATGTGCTCTCATTAATCTATTTCTATTCTCTGTGCTAAATGTATCGTTTTAATTGATAGAGCCAAATACGAAGATTCGCCGGAATTGCAAGTGTCCCTCACCGACATCGTTATGGATACGGCCGGCTCAACGAATACCGGTCAAGTCGCGTCCTTCGTCGAAGAATGCCGCTGTCCGACTGGTACGAGAAACGAAGAGAGTTTTTTTGCGCGTGTATATAATTATGTAACCTTTGTATAATTTTCTATTTATTTGCAGGATACACCGGTGAATCTTGCGAGGGTTGCGCCCCTGGCTATCGCAGAAGACAGAGCGGTGCTTGGCTTGGTGAATGTTACAGAGACGAGCCACCCTGCCCTCCAGGTTATTACGGAGATCCATCGAGAAACATTCCCTGCATGATCTGCCCATGCCCACTTACGAACCCATCGAATCAGTAAGCTTCTTCATTCTACTATAAAATTATTTTGCGGCAAATATTTGTTAACCATTTCTCGCCTTGCACCTCGCAATTACACAGATTTGGTCGCACTTGCCGTCTCGGCTCTGATCGCAATCCCATCTGCGACTGTCCTCCGGGCTACGTAGGCGCAAGATGTGAACAATGCGCGAAAGGATATCATGGCAATCCTCTCATTCCTGGTGACATGTGCGTACGCGACGAAATGTGCGATTCGCACGGAAGTATCACGTCAACTCCCGATGCCGATGGAAAGTGTCGATGCAAGGTATTATACA
Source organism: Netelia virgata (assembly GCA_951802705.1). NCBI lineage: Eukaryota > Metazoa > Arthropoda > Insecta > Hymenoptera > Ichneumonidae > Netelia > Netelia virgata. The sequence continues at coordinate 29,834,899 of OX637867.1, read as the reverse complement.
GTCATTTAAAATTCGATACAACGCCTGTATTTTGTAATACATAGAGAAATTTTATCCTTCGTAACGTTATGTTATTACTCACTGTTAACGCTCACTCGTAATGGAAAAAAAATCGTTTTATCTACAAAAACGTAAGTGGCCAATGGTGTCTTGAATACCCAAAATAAAAACGGCTAATAAGAATTATTCGACATAATGAAAGCTTCAAGTAATTCTGCCAATGAACTGCAAGAATAGTCGAATATATATATTTGTTAAATATTTCAGCAATACGCTACTGGCCTTAAATGCGACCAATGCAAGGCTAACACATTCAACCGCGCGTCGAAAAATCAATTTGGTTGCATCAGTTGTTTCTGCATGGGAATAACAAACCGATGCAGTTCGTCGAATTGGTACCGAAACGAGGTATGTATCATGGAAACATCAAGTTCATGGAGAAAATTTCGATCCAGTAGATAAATTTCAATAAATTTGTTATTACCACGACAGGTCCGAGTATCATTCACCAATTCAATCCGTGATTTCACTCTCGTCGAATCCAATACACCAAACGCGCAACCGATTTCCGAAGGCATTCGTCTTGACACGATAGCTCGTGAGATCGTTTACAACGCTTTCCCCAATCGCGGCAATACCGATGTATATTACTGGCAATTACCATCCATCTTCCTGGGCAATCAGATCACTTCTTACGGCGGTGAACTTCGTTATACCGTCAGATACGTTCCCTCCCCCGGTGGACAAAGCTCGAGAAATAATGCTGCTGACGTGGAACTCATTAGTGTGAGTACAATCGATATTAACGGTTAACATGAAAATAAAACGTTTGTATTCTTATTTCGAATGATTCTCATTCTTTTTAGGCAAACGACATAAACTTGCTTTACTTTTCGAGAGAAACGCCCGAGTCGCATTCACAGCAATCGTTCACAGTACCGCTCCTCGAACAATACTGGCAACGTACAGATGGTACTCAAGCAGATAGGGAACATTTATTGATGGCTCTCGCCGATGTTCAAGCGATCAGGATCAAGGCGACTTACACGACCCACACGGACGAAGCTGCGTGAGTGCATTTACTTTATTTTAGCGGTTTTCTTTATATCGTAAGATAGACAATTACCCTTTTTTTTTTACATATTGGCAAACATCTGAAATACGTGTTTTGTCTCACAGGCTTTCATTAGTCGCACTCGACATTGCGGAGAAATATAATACTGGTAAGGCAAGCGCAGTGGAAGTCGAGGAATGTACTTGTCCCGCTGGTTATCGTGGACTTTCTTGCGAGGACTGCGCTGTTGGTTATACCAGAGCTATCGAGGGTTTATATCTAGGAATCTGCGAGCCTTGCAGTTGTAACGGACATTCGTCGCAGTGCGATCCAGAAACGGGAGTGTGCGAGGTGACTTTTTTAATCTCAATTCAAATGTTGTTCATTTATATTCAAACTTTCTTAATGTGCTTAGTTTATAATATTTCATCATCGTTGTTAGAATTGTGCCGATCACACAACCGGCGATAATTGTGACATCTGTGAGCCTGGCTATGAGGGTGATGCAACCCAAGGTACCTGTCGGAGAACAACCGGTACCCCAAACGACTGTCACTGTGATCCCGCTGGCTCGGAGAGCGATCGTTGCACCGATGGTAGATGCGTTTGCAAACAAAACGTTGAAGGTCAGGAGTGCAATCGTTGTCGTCCAGCTACGTTTGGCTTGTCCGCTGAAAATACGAATGGTTGCAACGAATGTTACTGCAGCGGTGTGACGAACCAATGTCACGAGAGTTCTCTGGTCATACAACAGATACCAATGTGGGTGTATGACTCCCGTCATGGTTTCACTCTGACCGATTCGTAAGTATTGTCGTCATAGGGAAAATAATTGTTTCTTAAATGTATGCAAAAATTAATTATTCCTAATTATTTATATGCACAGATCTAGACTCGATGTTATCGACGATGGATTTGACCTTAACGTGGCATCGAACGAAATCGGATATCGGTTTTCAAGTAACCGCAATCGGCGACTATTCTGGTCGTTACCAGCTACATTTACCGGCAACAGAGTCAAGAGTTACGGTGGAAATCTAACGCTCACTCAACATATCACTGCACATCCGAACGCGCAGACGCTCAAGGATCAAGATGTTTTGCTCAGTGGCAATGGCATCACTCTCTTCTGGGTTAATCCTCAGGAGATCGTTCCGGGCATTCCTATGGTGACCTCTTGATTTAGTTTATTTATTTTTATCGAAGAATATGATTTAAAGATTTTCCTCGCATACAACAGAATCATCGAAGTCAAAGTTTCTAATGAATCTCGTATTGTTTTATCGTCAGAGTTATTCCGTACCAATGAGAGAATCCGAATGGCGAAGACTTTCGTCCGAGGGTCCACGTCGAGCATCGCGCACTGATTTCATGACGGTTCTATCCAATCTCGAAGCAATTCTCGTTCGTGCGTCTCACAGCGAGGGTATGACGGCGACGTACATAAGCGATATCAGTCTAGACACCGCAGTCGAGGGAGTAACTTCGAGTCGGCGAGCAACGCAAATTGAAGCTTGCCGATGTCCTCAGGGATACAGTGGCACGTCGTGCGAGACTTGCGCTCGCGGTTATTACAGAGATATCAACGATAGATCCGTGAGCATACTCGGATCTTGCAATCTTTGTCCTTGCAACGACAAGGAGGAAACCTGCGATATCAGTAGATCCGGACACGTCAAGTGTCACTGCCTTTCCGGATATACCGGCCAATACTGCCAGGATATCGGTGAGTTATTATTTCAAGTTTATTTTAATTCAACGCGGTAATGCATCCTAATACTATTGGATCGATCTAATGGACTACTTAAATTATTTTTACTGTATTATATGCTGATTTAAAAAATTAATCTTTAATTCTGTGAATACGAAACAATTAACGAAGCTTTGCATCTTGAGCTTGTACGAAATTAACGCGGACTTTTATCGTCGATCCGACGAATGAACAGCATGAGTGAATATGTTGCATGAAAAACAGCCGAGCTCAGGGTAGGTCTAATGCCGATCAAGGCCCAAGCAGCGAGAAACTCCATCGTCAATTTTACGTGCTCCTACGATCACAGTGACGAGCTGTACATATACTTTAAATTGATACCGTATAACGGACTGCCGTTGACCGCATGGGCAATGGCACCGGGTCCATTCGTAACTACTGAACGAGGCGCCCACCGTGTTTGGAGCGTTCACGTTGGAGAAAAACCTTGCAACGTTGAGTGCATTATCAGCGATAACCAGGGAAAAGAACTCGCCAAGATCGCTACGACAATATCACCAGGTTCGGGCATGCAAAAACACGCCGATAAAACGATTGTGCTTCGTACGTGTTTCGTTCGTCTTGGGTAAAGTGAAAATTTTACCCAAAACTGGTTCGTCCGGGGTCATCGGTTTTTTTCTTAACGTCATGATTCGAAATATTACAATCATGATAATTCGATCCGTCATTGTGACATTGGAATATTTTTGTCTTTGGTGGACTGGATCTGTTCTCGCAGGCGATCAAACAAATTTGTAATTGGTGCGATGAAATGATTCGTTGTGCCAAATCAATATTTATTTGAACTCTCGTGGGCAGGTATTAGTCGACCCAATATTTTTTCTCATTGTATGTCTGTTTTTCATATTTGTGATGTTTACGTCTTTCATCGCAGGTCTCAGTGGTCGTCCGGAAAACCATAATCGTTGAATCATTAGACGATTGTTATCCCCCATTTAAAAAAAAACCTTCATTCTTTGTATTTTTACAAAATCTACTGTTTTGGGTTTGGGATATTGCTCGTGTTATGTTTTGTGATCGTCACATTTTTTTATCATGCTGAAAAAAAAGTATTATTCGAATAAGTTGGTATTTTGGTTTTCACCCCCATAGAGTGTTCTTCCCATTCTCGTTTCAAATCGTCTATATCATCATCTTGTTCTTAACAGTGGATTACCCACCGGTGCCACCACCTCCACCTACGTCCACGATCACACCACCCAGGATACTTGTCAGCATTCAAGAAAATAAATTCCAGATTGTTCAAACCGGAAATACCGTTCGATATCACTGTACCGGAAGATCTGCTGACAATGTGAGTGACAAACGAATAATTCTGACGAATCTGTTGACGAATTTGTGCGTGATAAAATTACGTTTTCTCTCGTAGGCACCTTTGCATATCAGATGGTCGAAGGAAGGCAGTCCGTTGCCCGAGCGCAGTATCGACGATGCTCATGGCGTCCTCATTTTGCGAGACGTCAAGGTCTCAGACAGTGGTATTTACGTGTGTCAAGTCAGCGATGGAAACAGCGTTGCTGTTGAAAAAGTCACGCTTACTGTCGGAGGTAAACAAATTCATTTTTAAAATTTTTTATTTATTTCGTGCATTTAATTTTCATAATTTTGGTTTGACCGAACGGAAAAGTCTCATTGCACTAACAATTTTTAACGAACGCAGCGTTCTCCCAAAGTCTTCTAGACATACCAGGTATCTTATGAATCAATTTCGCTACCACATACTAATGACGATTATATTATAATGGTGATATGCTATCGCTTTCAAATCCATCTTATCAATCAATGTTTTTCTCGATAGGATCAAATCCGGTAAAACCAAGAGCCGTTATTCGCCCGCAATACCATCAAGTGAAGGAAGGTGAACCTGTAGAATTTGTCTGTGAGGCATCCGGCAATCCCCAGCCGGAGATCGAATGGATTCGCGTCCATGGTCGTATGAATCCAGAGGCAACTTTCCACAATGGTGTATGGAGAATTCCAGCCGTCTCCAAGACCGACGCTGCAGAATACAAATGCATAGCGAGAAACGAATTTGGCATCAACGAGCAAACCACCATCGTTTATGTCCTAGGTACTTTTACATACTGTCGAAAAGATTCGTTGAAATTACAATTTACATCTCCGGTTTAATCAATTTACTTAAATGAAAAATTGCTTCATTTTCGCAGACAATCCTAATCGACCTCCGCCGAACACTGGACCGAACGTGGGACCATCCGTATCACCTCCGGAGTGGACTGGTAGTGCCGGCGACACCGTGAGACTCATCTGTGCTCGCTCAAACTATCAGGCTAGCGTTCTTTGGGTTCGTTCGGGTGCTTTGCAATTGCCATTATCGGCTAATCAACATAACGGAGTTCTTACGATCGGAAGTCCTGTACCGAACGATTCCGGAATCTACATATGTACGGCTACCAGTCATCAGGGAGCTGAGACAAGCACATACGCCAATATAACGATTTTCCCAAGGAGAGTACAACCGAGCGTCAGAGTGGAGCCTGAGAGGCAAACGATATCGCAAGGTACGTCGGCCGAGGTAAGATGTATCGCTGATCGCGATTCTGGTCTTCAAATCAAATGGATAAAATACGGCGAATCGTCGATCGGGCCGAACGCTCGTCAAATCGGTGACACGCTCGTGCTCACGAATCCTCAAGTCGCCGACAGAGGAGTTTACATCTGTCGCGCCAGTAATGCAGCTGGAAGCTACGAGGCCAGCGCTATTATCGAAGTCGAACGTGAGTCCTTTTATAGATTTCAATGATTAATTTCGAACAGCTGATTCAAGCTTCAAAGCGCAAATCGATACATGTGTGTAATGTTCTTGTAATTGATGAAAAAAACGATGGTTTTAGCGCGCGAAACTCCGCTACTGGAACTCTATCCTCAAAAATCTCAGACCGCGAATATCGGTGGATCCGCGGATCTGCAATGTCGCGTCGTAGCCGGATTCCCTGTACCAGAGGTTCACTGGATTCGTGAGGATGGTCGTCAATTCGGTTCGAACATTCAGCAATTGCCCGGCGGTCTTTTGAGACTCACAAATATCACGATACACGATGGAGGTGGTTACAAATGTTCCGCGTCAAATATCGTCGGCTCTACGAGCGCCGTTGCTCGTATCGAGGTCCAATCGATTCCGGTCATCACAATTTTGCCTACTGGTGGTCTTATCTATGCCAAACCGGGATCAAGAATCAGACTTACCTGCAGTGCCCAGGGAATACCACAGCCAAACGTGGCATGGATGAAATCGACCGCAGGAGTTTCGGTGTAGTAAGTAATACGATATTTCTCTCGACGCATATTTCGCGAATCTCGTGCCTCATTTTTTATGATAAATTTGATGTCATCCCGCTAGTAACTTCGCCAAGGGGTTGGACTCTAGTCAATTAACCGCGGTTCACGAGATTATGTCAATGTCACCGAGTGACGAGGGCTCGTACACATGCCAAGCGGTCAATGCCGCTGGAATAACCGAGGAACGTATCAAGATACGCATCGAGGATGACAATGGTCTTCCGTATCCCGAACCGTGCCGAGGTGATGTACCCGGTGATTGTGGAGGTAATAGGCCGGATAATACGGGAGGCATAGGCAAGGTAAAAACCGAATAATACTTTTGTTTCTTAATAATTGAGTATTTACAGTGACACTGAATAGATGCTAATTACTTTCGTTCCCTCGCACCAGGGTGAGCCAGGCTACAGCGGAGGTGTAAGAATACCCGAAGATTATCTGAAAATTCCACATGGTGGCAAAGTCGAAATACGTTGTCAAGTATTCGAAGCCGATGACTCACAAATTTACCTTGACTGGAGGAGAAGCGATCGTAGACCACTTCCCTCAGGTGCCACGGTTCACAATGGTATTCTGACAATTCCCGATATCACGAAAGACGCTGCGGGTGAATACATTTGTCTTGGCTTGAACCACGCAGGTTCCGAACTCTTTAGAGCGAAATCACACTTGGAAGTTATTTGTGAGTATCGACAGAAAAAACTATGTTTTAAATCGAATTTCGCTAATTCCGGCACGATTCTCATTGTTATACAATGAATTATATCCGCATTCAGCTCCGCCTAGAATCGAACTCAATCCCAATCGACAAACCGTCGGACCCGGTGAGAGTCCAGCAATAGTTTGCACCGCTACCGGCGATCAACCGTTGACCCTGGAGTGGGAGGCGATCGGTCGTCCATTGCCCTATTCGGTCAGCCACGATCGTGGTATATTACAGTTCCACGGTATAACTTATTCCGACGCGGGAAAATATGTTTGTAAAGCTAGAAACGATGCTGGAACTGCCGAGGCCGTTGCCGAAGTATTGGTCAGCGGTAAGAAACACCTTGACTCGATTATTTTTATCCGACGAATTGTCGTTAAATTTTTCATCTCGATTTTTAGAGAATATCTTCGACGATACTGGAATTCGTGCCGTCGAGCGTGACGTAACGACATTCGCCGGAAATTCCGTACGGTTGAGATGCGAGATACGAGAGCGCTCGACGATCGAGTGGAGCAAAGACGGTAGACCACTGCCAAGAAACGCCCATGTAGGCGACGACTACATTGAACTGACCCGCGTTCAACCGGAGGATGCAGGCAAATACACGTGTCAGATACGCAACACTCACGGTGTATCTAGCGATTATATCAATCTACGAGTCGAAGGTACGAAGCTTCGTAGAGTCAAAACTTTGAAAAACAGACCATGATCTTGATTTTTCTTTAGCACGCAACATACGCCTCTATCTGTTGATGATTTTAAGAGACTTGATGCGTTTCCTCTATTCAAAATTTGTTTCTTTATTCTTCGTTGTTGCTCCATAACTGAAGCTGTGATAACTCGCGCGCGCGCGTTTACCTACACCTGGTTTGACGCACTATTGGCTGTTAGCTTGAACGTTATTATTATTCATTAATTAATTGTGACTCGTGTGTGGCTTTCAAAATTTGAGATTGGTTGCGTTGGTTTCTTATTTTCGTTTTTGTTTTCTTCATTTTTTATAAGTTTGTAGCGAACGTGCAATGAGAGGCCGATCCAGAAGCTCGTGAAATCGTACTGCGAATGTTTGATTATTATCTCGCGTAGATATGTGCTGATTAAATAATTACCAATTAGCACACGAAAGATATTTCGCCAATGAAGTGTACGCAAGACAATTTCTTTTTCTTAAATATCTATCTAATGCATCGTACGAATGCAACACGCTCGATGCCCATGCATCCGGGACTTTTCTTAAGACTTCGCGTTATTATTATTTAGTAGTTAATTCGCTTGCGGATTGCATGCCAGTGTACCAAACGGTGCAATGTGGACAAGGGAGATACCTGTGCAGAAGCCGAGAATGCATTTCATTGGATAACATTTGCGACGGCTATGTACACTGTCAGGACGCAACCGACGAACGCTTCTGCCGCATCCCACGATATCGCCAATATCTCCAGCGACGACGTGGTTTGTTTTGAGATGTAATGTGTGTGTGTGTGTACGTTGTCTCTTTCGTGTTGTTCTTTCCATGTCGTTTGTCTTGTAGTTCAATGCCGTCCATCAAGTAGTTCGCATATTCGTGTTTTCTTTTTTTTTTATTGGTACCGACCTATTACGTTAATGTCTCATGATTGTGTGTCTACCTTCGCCTGTAGATCTTATTCGCACAATATCTACTGCAATCGCATCGATTTATTTATATTTATTTTTCTCACTGTCCTACATTACTCGTATGAGCTGTGTTCGATCGAGAGACGATATGTGCTTTCGATTCTCCATTAACATTAACGTTAATAGGAAACGTCTTATCAACGTTAATGTTTGGATCGATCGACAGAGCACACTCGTGATGTCGAGATGAGGAAGTGAAATCTCGTCACTCATTTTCCGATTCTCCATTGTAGAAAAAAATGTATACTCCAACGTGTATTGTACTTTATTTTAGAAGCGGTAAGTTCCGCTGTGACCATCGACCCATCACAGGACGTCGTCAATATTGGCGATATGATCGATCTACGTTGCACTTATACGGGTACTCAGAGCCCTCATTATCGCTGGTCCAGACCGAACCATGCGTCGCTACCACCGAACGCCCTCGAGCACGGAAATACTCTCAGAATCTCGAACATCGAGCTTAGCGAGAGCGGTGTTTATCGTTGTCACGCTGATACTTCAGAGGGTAGCTACGATGAGGATTACAATCTCATCGTTCAAGGTAAATCGGAAACAAATCATCTACTACGAATAATTTGTAATTAATTCAAAAATTGCAAAGACTGAAATTGATAGCTACATTGCGCGTTTCCCATTACTTGCTTACTAACAACTATTGTATACTGTGAGTATCATCGAATAAGAATTGTATTTTACTAGTCAAATCAATATTTTGTATCGGAGTAATTTTGACACTGTGCATTATTCGAAAAAGGTGGAACAAACGATGCACCAGCAATCGAAACGAAATACGTCCCATATGGTTCGAGTTTGGAAATGGGTTGTCGAATGGATCTTGAACCTCCGATAAAGTTCCAGTGGAGCAAACTCGGTGGTCTATTGCCCCAAGACACGCAAACCTTCGACGTATGTGATAAACGATAGTTGATATTATCTCGACTTTGACGGTCTCTCTCTTCGAAACGGATGAAAATAGAAAAGATTGTTACTGTATTTGCAGAACAAATTGAAACTCATCAACGTGAAAGCCGACGACGCAGGTACTTACATCTGCAGAGCGACGAATGGTATCGAGAGTTCCGAAGTCCCCACGGTACTCGTGGTGACTGGAGTCGTGCCGAATTTCAACCAGGCACCACAGAGCTGGATATCTTTGCCACCGCTTCCGGAATCATATCTCAAGTTCAACATCGAAGTGTCTTTCAAACCCGAAAGCGATGATGGTATTATTTTGTACAACGACGAAACGACTGATGGAACCGGAGATTTCATAGTGTTGTCACTCACGCATGGATATCCCGAGTTCAAGTGAGAAATATTCAAATATTACAACAACAAAATTATACAACATAACTGATCCGAATTTGTATATATGCATATATTCGTTTCTTCTTAGGTTTGATCTCGGTTCCGGAGTCGCCGTAATAAGAGCCGATAAGCCTGTGAGTCTCAGCAAATGGCACACGATCAAGATTCAACGCAATCGTAAAGAAGGAACTATGCTCGTTGATGGTGAAGGGCCGTACAAGGCGGTGAATCCAGGCAGAAAGCAAGGACTCGATCTCAAAAAGCCACTCTACATCGGTGGAGTGCCTGATTATAATTCGATCAATAACAAAGCCGAGGCCAATGCTGGATTTGTTGGTTGCATAAGTAGACTCGTACTTGGTGAGAAAACCATTGATCTGATCGGGGATCAAACCAACAGCGTCGGTGTCACGACTTGTGAGACATGTGCTGAAAATCCATGCAACAATGCTGGTGTTTGTCAAGAAGCTTCCACGAAGAATGGTTACAAGTGCTTGTGCCGAGCTGGTTATAGCGGCAAACATTGCGACTCCACTGGACAATCGTGTTACCCAGGTGAGCCAAAAACATTGAAAAATATTATTATACTTGAGTCACCCGATTCAAAAAATAGCTCCACCTCATTTTGATTTCGTATATACTTAAAAAATCTGTGGAATATAATAATATTCGTCCCTACAAGGATTTATTACAAGAAATCGTTTGAATTCTTCATGGTCAACGGTTTTTGTTCCCTCAAATTTTGTAGGTGCTTGTAACGATGGAACTTGCGTCAATAATGAATACGGTTTCGAGTGCTACTGTCCCCGCGGAAAATCTGGATCCCGTTGCGAACTTTTTACGGCAAATTTGAACGAGCCTGCATTCCGCGACGATCGAGCATACCTCGCTTACTCAACTCCCATGGGCATCAGGCGGTAAGTCGAATTTTCTCATAATTAGAAGCATGATGCATGTTCAAACTCCAATCGTTCCCTGATCAGTTTAAAAATTGTTTTTTTTTCTACAAACCTCATACTCTGCCAATGTTCATCGGCAATTATTTTGCTATTTCGTTATTTTTCGGCTGCTCCTGTTACTTTAAACAAATTTTATTTATACACAATTGAACTTACAATATTTGAATGACGGACGCAATTTGTTCGTCGTTGGGTGAAAGAATTGTGATGGACACGGATATGAAACCGCGCTGGTTCATCGCCGTGAACAAAATAAAAATTGAAAGAATAAATTACGACGTGAGGGGCCGATATTGGGCAGCATTCAATGTCTAAAGGATTTGATGATTCAATCGCGAAAATTGCGACTCGTGAACTCGTGGAAGCCCGAAAAAAAGATAAAGAAAAAATTCAAACCTGAGCACCAGGAAAACATTCACGTATCCCTAATCGATTAAATTATTTTCAGGGCGGATAAGCGAAATGCCATTAAAGCGAAACGTTCGCACGCGCGTCGTTCGTCGCACGTGCCTCAGCTTAGAAAAGGCAGATCGAGATCTGCTCATCTGAAACACCACAACGTTCACAATACTAAACATTAGAAATCACAAATAAATAATAGAAAGAAAAAGCTACCACCGCAACCAACCGCCAGGTCCCGATGCACGCGGTAGTCCGGCAAACGACTAATCTGATTATTATAATATTGAAACAAAATATGAATATGAATAACAAAGCGCGAGAATACGAGAGAGATCACGAGAATATAAGAGCCCGTAAATAATCGTAGTTGCAGGATTTTTTAAATCGATAGAAAAACAACAGAAAGACAACAATTAAGAGACCATTTCTATTTTCTTGTTATTTTTTGTTTTCTGTTTTGTTCTAATTTGTCTTATGATCGACGACTTAGTTATCATTCTCGGACTCTCTGTGTAGTATAACACCCGCATAGCAAGTAGTACGTATATTGGAATGAGTCGCAGTGGTGCTACATAATTAAAATTAGTACCCCCTTCCCCCTCCCCCAGTCACCATAACTACTTAATCATTAGAGTTTTTGTACAGCTTTTTAATTAATACGTTTAACGCAAATACGCATATAAGTCATATTAATTGTTTAAAGCCGTAAAGAACATAAACACACTTAAAACTGAAGGAGTCGTCGTGACACACAAGCACGCAACACACTGCCAGAACAAGACCCTTTGCATTTAACCAATAAAGTAGTTTTCTAAAAGAGAGAAATTTGCTTTTTAAAAAGAAATCCAATATTATCGTATAAATAATGCAAATGAAAATCAATAAACACTTTCGAGTTTATATACATATACATTAATATATAGTATAACACCGTGCCACAACGCAAAATCTTGTAAGTGTACGACAATACGTGTTCATTGACGAAACGTGTATCAGCATATATATTATATATTGTTTTTACCTGTACGTAAAGAATAACCGAGCGATATAGAACAAAATACTATATTACATCTATATATGTTTTGCTACGATACGTATATTATGCGAAAGTAACGAAAAAAAATATAGATATACATATATTTTTGCGAACAAATAAACATTGACGTGACAGTTGTATGGCTTTGAAATATCCAATTGTTTTTTTTTTCTTATCACTGTTTCACGGCAATTTTATCCGCATCTGTACCGTGTGTATTATTTATTCATCCACTCTTCATGATTTTACGTTATGTGTAGTGAACTCTAACTTTTGTGTCTTTTTTTTATAGTTTTTGTTCCTCTAATATTTGTGATAGTGCTGTGTAATTTGCGTAGATGATCTCGCCGATATTATGTGCATCCTCGTAGACGTATGTATAATATTGTTTCATTATCACAGATTAATCGAATTCTATATTTGTAAATCAATGGAGCATGTTTTTTCTCACCATCAGTACGTTATACGCTTAGACCTAATGTTAATTAATCGAAAAAGAAAAGTGCCAAGAGACGCGAAGAAGATAATCGAGAGCCGTTTCGCTTGTGCGTAGTTGCAATTGTCCAATCGCAATGTTATAATTGCAACAATGGCATACTGTGTACATACCTCTTTGTGCATAAATATCAAACATTGCAGCTTATCGATGTAATAATCATTGTTCGTGTCCCACTCCCAAAAAGGCTTAAGCTATCGATGAATTTTAAACCTTCGGACAACGGGGATGGAATCCTGATGTATTGTTCACAAAGCGACGAAGGACTCGGAGATTTTGCTGCGCTTGTCGTCAAGGACAGATACGTCGAGTTTCGTTACGACGTAGGGTCGGGAATGGCCGTACTCCGATCGAATTACGTCGTACAACCCGGTGTTTGGACCCACGTTACGATTAGCCGAGAATTCAAGGAAGGAAGAATTTCGATAAATGGAGAACCGATGAATGATGGTAGATCGCCCGGATCTGCTCGTACTTTGACACTCAATACGCCACTGTACATCGGTGGTATTGACAGAAGAAGAATCATCGTCAACAAAAATGTCGGAGTCGATCGGAATTTCCATGGTTGCATAAACGAAGTGAGTATACAAAAAATCATTTATAAGTAAAAATTAAATGAGTGTTTTGTTAAAATTATTATTTTTTAATAGCTCGAAGTATCATCGATGAATTTGGACATACTTAAATCAACGATCGATTCGGCCAACGTCGAAGATTGTTCGAGCTTTCCTGTTCTCAACGGTTCATCGGGCAATCACGTAACGACCCAACAACCCACGAGACCACCGACCACTCTTTACGATCCATGCCAATCGAGACCATGCATCAATGGAGTATGTCAGAGTACCAACGCTTATGATTATTCGTGCACGTGTGCATACGGTTACGTTGGAAGCAATTGTGAGAATATACTCAAACAGTGCGAACTGTTAACTCCGTGTCAGAACGGTGGATCTTGTACCGACGTTCACGGTTCTTATAACTGCGATTGTCGACTGGGCTTCAGCGGCAAAACCTGTGAGAAAAGTAAGCTCTACATCGATCATCATGTATTTGCACAATTATTTTATTTTCATCATCGACATACTATAAACATAATCGTAAAAATGGCATTCCTTTTTTTTCGCAGGAGTCGAAATTTCCTATGATGTGGCATTCCGGGGTGATGGCTGGCTGGAACTCGATAGATCGGTGATGTCTCACGAGGAGGAGCGTGAAGTATTAGGTTTTGAGATATCGACGAACAAAAGCAACGGATTGATCATGTGGCACGGGCAGACTCCAAATGCCTTGAACCCGGATGATTATATCGCTTTGGCCGTAGTCGATGGGTAAGTTTATCAAGAATTCATGATTTTTATTACAAAAACGTAGATAGCTTGCTTATTTCTATAACTAAATTGTATGTTTCTTCCAGGTACGTTGAGTATCAATATAATTTGGGCTCTGGACCGGCTGTAATGCGAGTAACTGCTCAGCGAGTCGACGACGGTGAGCGTCACAGAATTATCATGAAGAGAGTTCGAAGCGAGGGTAACATCGAGCTCAACGGCGAGCATATGGAGAGCGGTATGAGCGAAGGCCTTCAGCAATTACTCAACGTACGGGGTAGCGTTTATTTGGGTGGTGTGCCCGACTGGGGAATGACTTATGGAAGATATCACGATGGATTTTCCGGTTGTATCTACACAATGGAAGTTCAAGATTCCGGAGCGATCGACATTGGTGCCAAGGCGATACGAGGGAAAAATGTGGCGCCCTGTACAAGGTGAGATCTCAAGCTAGAATTTTGTCTCCGATATTTTGCTAAGGTAATGGGATGATTGGAAATTCATGAACGATCGAATATTAAAAATTTCGCACGCTGCTCAGAGCAAGATGGATTCCATCATCGTTGGTATTCACAGATGCTGATGCCGAAGGTTTCGATGACTTTGTTCCTCCACCCCCGGTAAACATAATTCATCCCAAACCTAGTCTAAATTTAGCCACACAAAATATCAAAAGTATTTATCTCCTCGTTATTGTACAGAATACGATAAGTTTTTCCATCGACGTAAGACCTCACGGTCTTCTTCGTACCGCGCTTTGCATAGGTCTCGTGAGTTTCGCGAAAAGTTACTTCGTCTGATTGATCGCGCAATATATTAATCGTAAGATAGAAGGAAATTTCTATATAGAGATCCGTAATCATCAACGCGGGAAGCTCGTTTATTTTTAAAAGCTATATACAGACATAGTAAATTTAATGTATAATTTTACGAAACGGATACACGGAATGGATAGAATTGTGTTAACGAATTATTCCGAGGTGCTACATAAACACAACGAGCTTTCCGTATGATGCGCGGTTATCACGGATCACCAATTAAATCAATTTTTGTAAATTAATCAATGCTTACGAATAATGATCGGACGACCGCATTTTTTCGTCGAGGTATGTATCGAAATGTTATATTTGTGAAGAAAATCCATACACCTTTAATACATCGATTCGTTTTGGTTTTTTTTTCTCAGCGACGAGGACTATGTGCCGGTTTCGAATCACGGTCCAACACGGGGCGATATCTGAAAACGGATCTACGTGACGCTTGAGTGCCTGAGTGACGGAAAGAAGACGAAGTTCTTCGAGTTCGTGCTAAC
The DNA here is from genome assembly GCA_951802705.1 of Netelia virgata. Taxonomy (NCBI): domain Eukaryota; kingdom Metazoa; phylum Arthropoda; class Insecta; order Hymenoptera; family Ichneumonidae; genus Netelia; species Netelia virgata. The sequence goes on along the minus strand of OX637867.1, from coordinate 29,819,559 downwards.
GACATTAACCGTATCCGCATCCGCGGAAAGTATACGTCGTGTTTTTCACTTCGATTACTTGCCAAAACGATTCGAAAGTATCGAGTTATTCAGTTAATAAGTATATATCATAATAGGAAGTTATGTTTCAGACTACCCGTCGCAGTATCGGTTGATCTATTGTCTATCGATTCAAGCAGTCAATCAAATCATTCAAAAGTAACCACAAAACGAAAGTAATTACAATGAAAAGAATAAAAAAGCAAGAGGTCGACATTTTTTGCATGCAGTATATATTTCATGTCTTGGAGATTTGTTTTACAGACCACAGAGAGTCGGTATAAGACAGATGCTCGGTAAAGAAAAAGAAAAATGCGACATATATATCGTAATATACTCCTACTATATAATATTACTAACGTAATTTTGTAACGTTCAAAGATTGATATAATCATTTTCTACCGCTTCATTGACACATACATTGTTATCGCCCGTTACCGTGGATATTTCATAGATCCGAAATAGAATCATATATTCAGAAAAAGACAAAGTCCAACAACGATTATAGTTTACATTTACGAGATATCTTCACATCATTATTGTAATTCTCGTCTTGGTATTACTTACGGTCGGCTGATTGACGAGAACTCACAGAAACTCGAGATATTTTGTTTCACTGCCATTGCTTGATTACAATAGAATTTTGCCGACAAGCTAGACGCAAAGGGTTCTTCCATGAAAAAAAAATAAAAAATGTGCTTTGTTCATATCAGCACCGTGCTGTCTATCAGGATTATCAAAGGATATCGAATAATAAGAGGCTGATCGTTTGTCAGTACTGAACATGAATAAAAGAGGCGAGGATAGAAAGAGAAAAATTAACGATTGCTGAAATGAGCGAACGCTTCTGGATGTTGATGCAAAAGCAAGGTAACATGATAACGTATCTTCAATACAACAGGCTATAATCATAAAACTGTGAAAGTATATAACATTAAATGAAAGTGTAGTCGATACTGTTACATCATAAATTCTTTGAAAAGAAATGAGACAATAAATATAGTTTTGATATAAAAAAATAAATAAACAATAAATTAAGAATAATAATCCCCTGTTTCCTAAATGGTATGTTATTAATAAAATAATGCGTTCAACGAAAACTTCAACACTCTTTAATATTAAAAGTCAATATAAGATATACAATTAAGAACATTGAAAGGAAGGACAGATGATATTTTCGTACGATATTTGATCGATTGTCGTAGGAATGGTTTTTTTCTCAGGTATAATGTACATGTTTTCCGATGAAATGAGATCGGTCGGAGATTCCAGTACGTTTTTACAGAGAAGTATCGCACATTGATTTAGTCAACATTATTAAAAATTGATTATATCGTTCGAATTACTTTAACTAACATTATTTACATATCTTTTAGATGACAGCCGGCTGCTATAAACTTATTCGATAGCCCGATATGAAAGGTAGTCCAGTGCCAACTTTTTTCTGATACTCGACGTACGCCTCGCCGAAAAAATTCAACAACGTTATCTCCTCGAGAAGTACACGATCGTGAAAGAAACTCCAAGATGCCAGTGCATATGCCAATAGACAAATGGGATTTTGGAGGATCAACTGAAACAAATTATATTTATCAAATCACTCTCATCTTACGAAGAGATAATACCGGCTAATCAATTTTCTGAAATAATTCTCTTTCCATTACAATTTGCCAAGCCGAGTGCATTTTCTTCGATATCATTGTATGCAACTTTTACCCGATGCAATCTTAAATAAAGCTCCAATATATTTCCAATCCTGTAATAGACGAAGATTCCTTATTACCTGAGTACCGATCGACCAGTAAAACCATCCGACATAACTCGGATGTCTGCATAGTCTATAAACACCATGAGTGACCAGTTCGTGATCTTCAGATTTTTCTCGTTGTACAATGTGATTGAAGTTTCGTTTAGCAGTAAATATTGCTATTTTCCTAAGCGCTTCTCCACCGATGCATATTGCCAGACCGATATAAGAAATAGGGGAGGATTCCTTGATAAATGGAAAAAAGTAATGTTCTACCGCGAATTCGATCCAGCTAGAACACGCAGCAATGCTGTATGCCAAACTATGTTGCAGATGAAAACTGTCTATCGTCACAACATCAGGATTTGTCCATGCGACGGATAGAAATTCGGAATAGTGAAAAGTTGCTAATACAGCTATGTACACCCCAAAGTTTTTCCACGATGGAGGAGCAACTAATAACACCAGTATACCAACTCCAAACACGTATCCGACAAAAGTAGAGCGAACGGCAACCTGTAAAAATCGACCATGTAAGTAACAAACATTCTATGATTCTATACTGAATTAGAATGTTCTAAAAAGTATCGGGTAAATCTTACCTGATAGGTGAAGCCGCGAAAAGCAAGAAAAACGAAGACATTTAATGCGACAAATTGAAATGCAAGAGTGAACCAAATATGGTGGAAGATCTCATAAGGATATGGATTGAAGTTAAAAAATGAAAATATTTGTGGAAGACCGGTGACGATCGAAGCAATAACGTAGCACAGTAAACTTATTTTTCCATCTCTGCACAGTGTCATTGTTGCTCGGCTTGGTGATTTAGGTTACATTCCTTGCGAATGACAGTCGCAAAGTTCTAAGTACAGGCTAGACTTAAACCATAGCTGAACGAACGATATACTCGAAAGTTCATAAATAATATTAATTTCCAATCGCCGTAAATAGGGTCAATGACAAACCGTGATCAATTTGAAATAAATTCATCGAACTATTCCAAAATCGCGAAATATACGTTCCAAGCATCGTCATTGCCTGGGGTCTGCTCACATCTGCTTGCCGGTAGTGGGGTAACTCGTGCGAAGTTAGGAAGACTACTGCAACGAACCTCCGTGAAGATAGCTATTTGATTTTAACTTAAGAGTTACTTTTTTTATCTAAACGTTTTGAACTAATATTGCTGATGAACCAGATAACTGCTCCGTGTTTCATATTACCCCATAATAAACCATGGTGATCTCTTCTTTCACTTCCAGTATGCAGTCTGCCTGAGTCAGAGTTGCGTGCGTTAGTTGCTTTCTGACCGTCGATTTACTCGGTCAAAAATTGTTTAATTCCCGACCGCTGTTAATTTGTTTATTTATTTTGTTTTTCGACAAATCTTGTCAATCTTCTGATGCACCCTAGGTACCGGAAGGTGATCGTCACCTTCAATGAACCACACTCTACGGTGGGTTCACTTTCCTATGATCCAACAAAGTATGGGTCATCTATTATCTTGTCGGGGTAATACGGACCATTGAATATCTTTACAGGGTAAAACGGATTGGATTATCTTACAACGTGTAATATGAATCACAACGTTGTGGGATAATATGAACCATGATGACATTGTGTCATTAATATTTACAAAAAATAAAGTTAACAAACTGAATATTCAGCCGGCAAAGTGAAATTGTAAGTGTCCATTCATTGTATTTCATCCTGCACCGAAAACATGAAATAGAAAAACGTACAATAAATAACTCTGAATAACCGGAAGTTTATTAAAACACTAATGAGGACAATAAACTAGGCAAACAATGCACTGAACAACTTTGTCCATCATTTGTAACAAATAAGCTAGGGATAAAAAAAAGAACAAGTTTCTGCATCTTTCATCGTAGCGATTGGAATACGGCAGCAAGTGTGAAATTCACAGAGAAGTGAAAACCCACCTGATGCTAAAGGGTTCAAAGGAGAGCTGTCTCTTTTTCGTTGAATATTCACTGGATATTCAATTATTCACGCGACACTCTTGAGAACCCAAGTGGCTATTTGCTCACTATTAACGTAGTTGGAAAGGCTGCGAACTACAATGACTCTAGTCTCTAGTCTCTATTTCCTTCGTTGCGTCAGTGAGCCCTGTTTGACTTCATCCTCGACCAAGTTGCGAGCACCTATTGTGTTTCATAAGACTTACGTAGGTATCGTCGCATGACGAAAGGCTTGGCAACTCGCACAAAGTACTTAAACTTTGATTAACGTCAACGTACGTATATGAGACGGTTGACGAGTAAAATAATAGTGTGGACACAGCGATACTTCACTCCTACTAGACCTCAAGGAGAAATACCGCACGGAGGTGCTGCCATGCAGGAATTATTAGAATTATTTACATCGCTGCACGAAACAACGAAAACTGGATCGTCATGGAGAATAAAAAGCAGCATGGTGCTTCAACGACAATATCGGATTTTTCTCTATGAATGATTTAAGCGTTAATTTGTTTCAGTGAAATGTGTCGGGTAGAATGAATCAATTGTAAACGTGATAAACTCTATTGCTTATGGCTTTTGTCTTTTAAATCCGTTTGAAGCTCTTGATAACGTTTATAACCTTAAATTACAAATGTGTTACGTTGTATTTTTTCAGCATTTTGAACATTTTTTGTTATAGGTTCGCATTCATATTTTCTGCACTGAAATACGTATTTTAAAGTTTACATAGTAATACTCCCTGAATTATACACATGAGTCTGGGTGAGTTTTGTGAAATGTGAAATGCACAGCCTTACCGTACATCCTGATAGAGCGTTATTGGAATTCGACGGAGTTCAGGACCACGGCAGCCGCACATCTCATTACGTATTCCATCGCGGTGTTTCACGTTTCGGGACGATCGATGGACATTCCCTTGCTCACACCAATTACCACTAATTCTCATTCGACACTTGAATATCGTGATCACCGCAAACCCAAGCGAACCCACGTCAAAAACCCGTATTCATCTAGCCCGCATTCGCAGACGAGTCAATATTTAGAAAAAAGAATCTCCATTCGCGACAATTCTCTTCCTAAAATTGCGTACGTTTGAACCGAGGCAATTTTATATTCTTTACGTCGCATTTACGCCTCTGTATGAACTAATATGCAAAAAATGTTATAAATAATACTCTCAGCTTTGAAAGACAACAAGAGGACTCAAAATTAAATGCAAAACAGGCAGTTCGTATTTCATATGCAACGGAACGAACTTTGTTTTACCATTTTTTATTACTATTTTCAAAACTTTTTGCCTATTTCGCGAAAGTTATATAAATGTTGATTTTTCCGTCGTGGAAACGACGTCGTCCTCTCGAATACCAAGAGCCCCGTGCAGTTGCTCTGTTTTGTAATGTGGTTAAAGGGTGTTGTATATTTTACGACGTACCCGCGGCGTGCGAAGATGAAAAAAAACAGGTCCTCGTGTACTTTGACGAGAGAGAGTGAGCGAAACAAATTCACCGAGTAGGTCCGTGGGTTGATAAAGAGTTTGCGAATCGAGCATATAGCGTTTTACTCGTCGCAACTCGTTTCCCACTCGTCGAGGCTTTGACGTTTAAATTTAAAGCACCGAATGTGAGAGGTTTTTATCACGACTCGGAGAAGAATAAGAGCGAGAAAAATAGACGCAGCGCCATAGATGAGAGATCCGACTCTCGACAACTCGCAATATCCTTGTTCCCTTTTGTAAGTTTTTTTCTGCGTGCGAACATTAGCCGAGCTAGCATCCAGCAAGCGCGAGATTAAAGTTTAACGAGACTCGGTGCCAGACGATTCCCTCGTGATTTAATCCCGGGGTTAAGTAACGCACGCGCCACGAACGTGCCTCGAAGATAGTGGAAATTGTAACGACGAAACCTTGGCGAATTTGTCCCACGCTGGAAATTTCCTCCGATTCAATTATTTATCATTACTAATTGAATCATTCCGCACGAGTTCCAATTATCCGCGCGATATAGAGGTGATAAAGCAACGAACAAAGGAAAGTATCTCCCGGACGTTGGAAAAGTCTGTGAAAAATTTAGAATGTACGACGAGGATAAACGCTGGGATGTCTGGCACGATTATCAATCAAAAGTTTCAGCAGTCCGACGTGTTATCACGAGTTTGACCTTACCTTGCGTCAGTATACCATGTATGCATTCCTGATTCATAGTTCGTCGTATTTTCACCAGAGCTAGCCCATTTCACAAATTATCATATATAAATTATACTGACGAATCCAAGACTTGTCTTTGAGACAGATATTTTTTAAAAATTATTAATTAATGTATTAGACTATGCTGTCAATTAATTTTTAATGAAATTTGATCAATTTAATTTCCTCTCTACAATTGCGACATATTAGGACGTTTAATATCTCGCTGTTTTCCAACGATTTTACCAGAACCACGTACGTGTAGTTCATGATAATAACGTATCTACGAAGAAGTCCTATAAGCAAGCTTGAAACTCAGTGTATGTCATATTGCCGAAGGGCAAACAACTTTTTTTTCTAGTGTTAAATATGTCGAACTTCGTGCCAAAAAAATAGTATTTGCGGAGAATTTTACTGCCCTACTTTATTTAAAAAAGTCAAAAGGACATAGAATTCTTGTCGAGACTTACGGCGACCATGCTCTGTCGGAAACAACATGCAGAGATTGATTTAGATACAAAAAGAGTTAATCACACAACAGTTTCGAAACGTTTGAAATCGTTTTTTACTAATTATTTAAAATAAAGCATTAATTTTCACGAATAAACCGCGAGAATTGATAAAACGTTCTAATTAAAACATTTACAAAAAATGCTAGACGAAACTTTGTATTCGTTTCGATTCGTTATCGAGAAAGAGCTGATTGCGAGTAAATACAGTCGCACACGGTGGAAAGTTGGTTTTAAATTGACATTAGGGTGGCAAGCTAACTTCGTCCGGATCGGGAACTCCCTTCTCACCCTTTTCATCGTCCCTCGGACCAAACGAGCAATTAGTAGACCTTCCCGCTCAACAATGGTCTCGTCAGACTCCGGTACAAGAACGTCAAAGTTATCTCACGGTTTGGGTTCATGAAGATACGATATAGTTACAGAGGCAGACGTGGCAAGACCTCCGACCAGATTTAAGGGATGAACACAAAGGATCGGCGAGAACTTGGGACAGACGGTACGAGGTTTTCATTTGACTGGGTCATGGGGAACGAGGGTGGCCTTGACTCGGTTTGGAATCCAGCATCCAGCTCTCTCCTTTCGCTGCCTCCGATTTTCACGTACGAGAGTCCGAGGACGCGTTGGATCCGCACGGACCATGTTCTAGGTCGATGTCTCTGGCTCCAGACACCCTGGCGTCTATCTCGTTGTCGCGACGATTCCCCTTCGCGACCGTTATTGCCGAAGTAACCGGACGCACATTTCTGAACCGAGATATGTTTGCGACTGCGGTTACCAATGATTCGGCGATTATGATTTTTCTAGAAGTGAAATCGATAATGAGTTCGGTCGACCTGGATCGCTTAATGTAAGTTTTTTTTTGGTTTTCAACCTTATCCTCGTCCCAATAAAATCTTCTTTCATCGAACTCTCGACCAAGAACAAGCATCTCCGCGGTTATACGACCGTCTCGAATACATCATCGTTAAATCTTCCAAGTTACACATGTTAGCAAGATATAATGCCAATACTTACCCTCGAGCGTCGTCACCTCCCTGTGCCCAAGTTCCCCAAATGGGAATATCTTCTCGCACGTGAAGCGTCTCGTAAAATCTTCTACCCGGTGTGATAAACGTCGAGAGTTTGCTGTTAACTATAACAAGAGAGTTACACGATCTTCGTGCGAGTACCAAGTTTCGAAACCTTCCGGACCTCTTCTCGCGGATAGTAACGATGCACGAACGCACACTGATCCTACGAAACAAGCTCCTCGAACGATTCTTGAGGGGCAATCAAAACTGAGGAACTATCGGCCCGGAGTATAAAGGCTCATCGGACTTGGTGTTACTTCGCACCCTCGTTTTCTCTCGCAACCTCATATCGTCCTTTATCGTACGCTGGAATTTTCTCTCGTTCGACGAAACGTTCTTACCGTTTTTTCCCTGAGTTCTATTCCCGTCGCATCGAATGTAAAGAAATTTCTTTGTGTGTTTGCACGAGGAAAAACAGTTTTTGGAAACAAAAATGGAAAAAGGAAAAAGTATCGGTGGATTGTGGAAAGTCGAGGGAGATATAACGTCGTTTTTTACCATTGGTTAGCTCGTGTTTCGTCGAATCTCGTTTGTTTTGTCCACTTTTGCATTACGAGACTGTCGCCCATCTGTCCTTCTCTTATTCACTCTCTGCGAATTCCTGGCCTGCTGCAGGACCGGAAACGTTTACACCCCTCTACAAATCCTTAGCACGTAAGCTCTCGTTTTCTCATAGAAAACGTTTTTCCGTGAGATTTTCTCTCTTTCTCGATTTTCAACGCGCCCGTTTCTGTATGTGTGTATGTATTTATATAAGTGTGGATGTTCGCCTACGTGCGGCAAAGAAACCCTTCGAACCTAGTCGAGAGCCTCGAGCTAGGGGCAAACTCCCCATCCTATACTCCGGTGCCGTATTCTATTTTTCTGTTTGTTCTCCGAGTTCGCCGGGCTCTTCTACGTGTGAGCCCCAGTAAAAAAATACACAACCCTGGGAACGAAGATAAAACACAAAAAGAAGCCGTAACTTTCGGAATGATGAACGTTGCCCATTTTTTCTCGTTTTCTTTTCTTTTTTTCTTCCCTCCCTCGAGTTTCTTCGTTTCGTGGTATTTCTCTTTTGTACCACGAGCGGACGAACGTTCGACCCGACGAATCTTGGTGTAGGGTCGTTAGGCCGAGGGCCTGAAACTCGGAATAATCGACGGGATGATAAAAGTAAATGTAAAGCTTCGAATACGATTTATGATTTCATTTCAAAATATTTATACATTGGTGAATATATATATATATATATATATATATATATATATATATATATATATATATATGCATGAGTGTGTAATATTATGCATATGGCAAGGGTAGCTAATTGCTAGCGGCTAATGCAATCTGGTCGTTATCGGGCGTTAATCGCATGCATCGTGTGGGTGCGCGAATTTGAGTTTAGTGCAAATACGTCTGAGTATATTTCGTGTGCGTGTGACTGTGAGCGAGCGTGGGTGTGCATACACAGTATGGAATACAGTGAGTGAGAGAGCTTGCTCCGGTGATGTAGAGAGGGCGGACGATGGTTGGATATGCAAATCGCTGCGAGGGATTCGGAGAGCTATATTCTCTCGAATTCTCTCGACGATCGATCTATCGATCCTGACTAGTCGTAGATGATGCACTTTCGTTAATTTATTCGTTTTTCTTTTGATTTTCGACAAACGGATTCATTATTTCCGCTATTCGATGGTTTTTGCACATCGTCGTTGGGTCGTTTTATCGTTGCCCGGATTTGCAAATTTTCTTTTTTTGTTTTTTTATATTCATTTTTTTTTTTTTTTAGTTTTATTTCACACTTGATATGTCGATAATGGAGATTTTTTCGTCTCGTATATACATGAATTTTCGTAGGTAGCATTTACATCGCGCATCGCTTTCGTTTCTCGTCTCTGTCGTCGTGGAGGCCCTGCGTAATCACGATCGCTCTCGTGTTCATGGATGCTCGAAAGAAATCGCGATTAATACTTCGAGTTAGTTTCTGACGCGACGCGAATCGAATCGATGGTCGCGAGACGCGAAAGGGACAATCGAGAATAATAACAGATAGTTGAGGTCCAGAGACAAAATTAATAGATACGTCGAAACCTCGATTCCGCGAATATATCTCGCGTTTATCGCGCCACGAGACGCGACAAACGTACGAAAAAGGTTCTTTTTTTCGTCTTTTTTTCTTTTCGGAATCGTGTTTTCGGCGCAACGGTACGGCGTTTTCTTTTTTAGCAAAACTTCGTGTAAAAATATCAATTCGAGACTCGTTGAGAATTATTTTGTGCTTTTCGTCATACGATTTTCGTGCAAAGTACCTAAGCCTTGTGAATGTTGAAATTAGACCGGGTCCGGCGGTGGGGCGAGAAGCTGCATGCTCGATGATTTGGCGATCTGGAATCAAAAAAATGTACAGAGCGTTTGTTTTAAAAATTATTCGTTCCTTCTTTTTAATTATTTTCAATTCTTAATCATGACTTTGTCGTACCTGCTGTTTAGGCTGTCGGTGAGATTTTCTCGCGTAAACTTTTAGGACTCGGCAATTGCAGGCGACCGAGAGAGCCACCGCGAGACCCTGAAATTTTTTGATTTCCTATAATCTTGTATCACATAAATATTGTTTTAGGATTATCCCGAACGATATTTAACGAAGTTCTTACGAATTCGTCATTTTATCGAATCGTTATCGAATTATATCGAACCTGCAACGAGTGACCGGTGCAAAAGATGGCCCATAAAACCGGTAGCTTCCAGACGCGCGATGCGACTCCGCAGCCAGCGACGAGGCCAACGATCAGCGATACTTTCAAGAAGAGCATGAGTTGCAGAGCTCGTCTTCTCTTCATCTTTTCCCGTTGTTTTATTTCCAGCTGCATGCTGCAGGTGTATCGGGCTACAATCGCGGCTTTAACGAGATAGTAACCCGAGGCGAGGAGAAGAATAACGATGGGCAGTCCGTAGGTGTATACCGTTGCTTTTGTCCCCAGAAACCTGAAAGTTTAAAATACCGCGAAAAAAAAACAAATGGGATTTTAGTTCGTAACATTTCCTTTGCCTCGAAACTAGCGAGTACGAGTTCAAAGGGATCCCGTAAAAAGTGATAAAAAAAGCGCGATGGTTAAACGGCTGACGACAGACCAGTTAGAGCCACGAAACGAGAGAAAGCTGCGACAGGACCATCAACGTTAACGGGAACAGAAGAAAAAAAAAGAGCAAAGGTCCGTGCATTCGAGTTTTGGGAAGCGCCGGTAGCACGGCGCGTGTAATTCCCCGCGACCTTTTGTGCCGTTCTCGCATTGTTCCCGAAATTGTTGAATCCAAATGGACCAACAATAATGCGACGAACGCGAGTCGAGCTTTCACTCGCCTCTCCTTGTATTCTCATACCTCCATTATCTCGCACATTTCTTTTTTTTTTCCTCGTTGTTCTTCCAGCGTTTCGCCGCTGGAGAAAGGCATTCAAAAAACATTTTGAAAAAACCACTCCGCTCGGGTTTTGAGAAACGTAGATATGGGACGACGATAGTCGAGTACGAACGATTCTTTGTTGAAAGGACTCGAGTCATGTTACGCCTATAGTTACGTACAAATATACACGTCGATAGCGCAGGCAGACACATCGGGGATCAAGTGAGAAAAGTGGCTTTCTGATCCTTAGCTTTCGTCTCTGACTCCGTTTTTTCGTCGCTTTTCTCTTCTCTCACACTCCCCGTCCCTTTCTTTTATCTCCTCTTGCGAAACTTTCAGTCCCGGAGACACGAGCGAGAGACTCGACAGATTCCTCGCGACATTCGTGTGGCTCGTTGATGCTCCCCCCTCCCTCGCGCTTTTTTTTACCACCCAACCGGATGTGCATTTTATCGACTTTGCTTGTTTTCTACTTTAGTAGTAGAAAAAGAGGAGAGAAGAGCGAACGTCGGACGAGGGAAAAAGAACGAGAAGAGGAACGTAAACGTCTCCCTTTTCTGTCAGTCATTCTCCACACGTCGCTCTCCTCTCACTTTTCACTCTCTCTCTCTCTCTCTCTCTCTCTTTTTTTCAGGTAGATACTCTCCCCACGAACCACGAAGAAACTAAAGTAGAAAAAAAAATTGTTTCTCGGTGAGTCGCGAGGCCGCTCGATTTATGCAGGAGAGCGAGTCGCAAAACTCGAGAATACGAAGAGTTACATGCAAAGTGTGACGAAAACTTTCGAGTTTATCGTGAAAAATCGGGCGACATATGTGGAGGGAAATAAATGCATGGAGCGTAGGTGAAAAATTTATGAGGGATGAAACTGCGAAAAGGTAACGTGTATGAGAAATATAGAAAAAACATTCATTTTGTTCGAATGTAAATTCAGGCGTGAATTTTGAGAGATGGATAGAAAAAGGCTGGTGGCGATCCGTATTACGATAGAGGCGGAGGACGAGGAGGAAGATCGACGGGAGAGCAATGCGAGGGATTATGTCGACGACAAGAAAGTGAGAACAGGCGAAGAGGGAAGAAAAAGTGGAGAACGAGAATACAAATAGGCGAGCTTAAGCTTACGAGACTTTGAATGAAGCCTTTATACTTTATTCCCGGATATATATTTTCACTCTTTCCATTCGACTTGAGAATGAGAATCCCATGACAATCATATATATATATATATATAATACAGAACATTTCAAGCACTAGGAATATTCGCAAGGCTAAAGTCGAGTCGAGTGAATGTAAGTCCATCGGAAGTAGGATATAGAATCGTCACGGTAGGATAAGAGGGTGAAGAGACGGTGGAAAAAGAGAGTAAAACAGCGATGGGAAAGTACCAGAATTTGCTGTGCGATTTATTGGACTGCAATCGGAGATCACCGTTGCGTTTAAACCCGTTCGGTTTCGTCGGAAAATTTATTGTCCCGCCATTTTTGAAAAAGCGAATCTCGGTCACAAATTTATTTACTAAAAGAGAAAAATCAATTCTCCCACCGTCCAAACTTATCGAAAACGTAACGACGCGAGATAAAGTAAAAAAGAATAAATAATAATTAAGAAAACGTTAATAAATTTTGTCCGACACGAAAACTCACCAGCAATTGAAAGGCGTCAGTTCAGCGACGTTCCAGAGACTGCGAGATTCGCGAACCTGCAGAAAAGTGGCAGCTCCGAGAGTGACGAGTGGTGTGCCCCAAGCGAAGATGCTGTATTTCAGATAGGTCGGTGGATCGTCCCGACAAGGTATCGAAGCTACGGTCGCGTAGAGATGATGACACATAGCAGCGAGCCAACAGACCACCGAGACTCTGAGATATTGAAGGCTCAGACCCAACGAGATGCACAGCTCCGAATCCTGTGAAACAATAAAAGGATCAACGGAACGATATATAAATGTCCTTACGAAGATAAATGTATCCAGGCGTTTCGCGAAAATACGCGAGAGTGCAATCGCCACTCTCTTGCTCCATTCTCTCCGAGTTTTCCCACTAACCTCGATCACGGGTGAGAAACTAGCTCGTGCGAACCCTCGAGTGAGAGGAACATAATAAAGAGAAGAATAAAAAAGCGAAGAGCATAAAGGGGCGCGAGATATATATTCAATGAAAGTGAAAAGAAGGTTCAACGTCGTGGCGTACTGGGAGCGAAGATCGATTCTTAACGTGGATACAAAAAAAGGGGCGAGGGTAAGCTTTCATCGCGGTTTTGGTGTAACGCGAGGAAATAATGGGAGAACGAAAGAGGTCGGTCTCGCGTGTGTTAGAAAAAAAAATGATGGAGTCTCGTACCTTCCCATCGGCTAATCTCTTGGCATCTTCTCGAGAGCGTCAAAGTGATTTCGAACGTTGGAGCGACTTGGAAGACTTTCATCAATTCTTCCGACTTAACAGTGCTCCGTATACGTTCGCGAAGAAATTGTGCTGACGGCGTGGAAACCGACGGTGAAGCTACTAATGGCTCGAGTACGTCGAGTTTTGGACACTTTATTCCTCGCTGACGACGGTAAAACGGGACTATAGACTTTTCCTACTGTAGTACTACATGCTGGAATAATCCGACGTAACGAAGGCTGTCTGACGATCCGTGAGAAATTGCCACGGAGTCTTCTCGTGGCTTGGAAAATCGAGCTGACGCCTTCTCCGGTTGAGACAAAAGCGGAAATGGAGAAAGTACGAGGAAGAGAAACGTGGACGATTTCTAATGGAACGGAACGAAGGAATAAAAAATGAATGAAAAGTTTTTGACGCACGTCGGTAGAAAAGAAAAATCGAATCGAAGTTCCATACCGCGAAATCCCTGTGGCACGAGAACGTCTACTTATTTATAAATGCGCGTCTATTCTTCCTTATCAAATGGCTACCGCCGACATAATCCGGACGTTAAAATAATCATGTCGTAGCGAAGACAAGTCGAAGCGATATATTTATTCTTGGCTCGCTCATATTTTCCAGCTAACTTCTGCGTACATTCTCGTGTCACGACGGGGGACATCCTAAATCCTCGAGAGTTCATCCTCTGCAAGGGACACTTTCGAGAGCAGCGAGCTCTATATATTTTCGCGTGCCTTGGCATAATGTACATCCACCAAGGCAACTTTTTTTCTACGTTATAAAAACTTGCTCCACGTTCCACGGATACCCGTCTTCGATTAAAAATTCCGTGTACCTTATATAATCATTTTTCGATACGATGGAACTTCTTCGTCTAAAAAGTAATTAAAAAGTCTATGTGTAAATTGACCCATCTAAATTGCATTTCCATCGTAATTCGCACCTGATCATTCAATAGAAAAGTTGCCAATTACGATAGCTTCGTTTCAGCAATAAAAAGATACGAAAAGAAAAAATCAAATGAAACAAATACGTGACTGCAGTTTCGGACGCAGTTGCAGCATTCGAGCCGTTCCAAATTACTGAAAGAGTACACTTACCGCATACACGTATACGAATGGAATACTAAACGGATACTAATATGCTACACCGTATATCTATACTCGCAGCGTATCAAGCTGTTATCATCAGAGAATCTTCGATTTGGATCAATGCCAGTAGCTCTGTTCGAGAGATCTCGCGTCTCGCTCAACGTTGTTATATATATAGATATATACATATTAATATATACTTTATACACAATTGGCGTAACACGACTCTGAGCGACCCCGCATACTCGTGGAAGTAGAAACAGAACGGTCAGAAGTTCGTTATCGCGGATACTCGAGAAAGCACGAGTGGGTACTCGCAAGCTATCCCCCATTTCCAACCCTCCGCCAACTTTCCACTCGCCTACCTTCGCACGAAAGTGGTCTTCACTGTTTACGAAAGGAAGCTTCGTATTTACTTGGACGAGAGAGGGCTGTTTAGGATGAGTGAGGGAGCGAACGATACTCGAAACCTCTCAAACCCACTTAAAATACTCATCGATCATCGTCATTATCAAACGATCGAATACTTAGACATGCACGTTTATTAACGTTCGCACGGGAAATACGAAGCTTGTACGCAAATACGCTTCGAGTCTCTTTTCGAGACTCGAGGGATACTTCTATTTGCGAGAAATAATCAAACTTTGGACGCTTTGCTCTCGTCCTCGGTTACGCCATTTATTTTCTCTTCTTGGTCAGTTTAATGGAAAAGGTCACCCGAGGCGATACTTAGGACATCCCGATGACGTCTAAGAACGTTATTTCAATTTAATAACCTGGAAACGTATGTGTGTGTGTGTGGGAGTGGATGTATTACGTACTGAAAAGGTTGAATATACTATATATATGACTTGGCGGCCTCGAGGGTTTCCCCGATAGCCCAGTTTCCATCCAGAGCCAACTTCCGGTGGTTCGCCGGTTGAGCTTTCTTGCCCACCGTGTATGATAAACGTTCGTAAGATGGGATGATACCATTGATTTTCGTATAGAAAAGCGTGCGTATATAAGACCGAACCGGATTGAATTTTGAAGAAATGGGAAATGTCGTAGATCATCTCGGGTAAACCGGATATTAGGATACGTCTCTCGACAATGTCGAGAATATTAGAACGCGTTGTTCGATTTATCTTCCACACGTTTATTTCAACGCCCGCAGTAGTGATATAAGAATTACTAAAAATTTCTAATAATTCATGACTTTGTGAAATAAATCGTTGAACGCCTGAGGAAACAAAGTGCATTTTGAAGTTTAGACGGATTGCTTTGAAAATTCACTGCACACGCATTCGATGAAATATTATCGATTCGAGGGACGACAAAAATTGTATTGAAAAAATGTAAAAAAAAATCCTCTTTGTGGTCGATCTCGCATTTGCATCGAAATGCACCGTAGGGAACGAAGTAGAGAGGTACAAAGAGTGTAAAAAAGGCTTACAAAGGAAATACTTATATGGGATTTTTTGGCAATCCCGAGAAACGTATAAAAAAAAATATATATATTCCCCGACATCTCCGCTCTAAGACATATCCTATCGTCGTACGCTTTGTGGGACGTATTGCATCGTGTTCCTTGCGCATATGGAGCATAGCATACATCCTTTCCCTCATTCTTCTTGCAGTCAGAACAATTTCTCATAATTCTTTCTCTTATTTGTATGCCAAGCTCGTTTCTCTCTCTCTCTCTCTCTCTCTCTTTCTCTGGGTCGGTTTTTTGGAATTGCGATGGTAGCTTTGGGATACTTTTTTCTGCTTACCCACCCCAAGTATGTCAACCCTCGACTGCATATATATAACGACAGAACTCCCCGAAATATTCTTATTATATACCGTAGTATATAATAAGAATATTTCTCACTTCGCCCCGATGAAAAAGCGTCCTTATATATTTTCTTTCGCCCCGTGTCTTCGTTATCTCGCTCTCTCTCTATTTCTCGCTCTTACCGTGTCGTTTAAAATATTCTTTCTCGTTCAATAATGAAATGTATTATTTCATCACTCGTGGTAGGTCTGGAGAAAAAGCTGATTACTATTTCATCCCTATACTCTCTGGAGAGTCGCGCCCCTATTATTATTTTCGTTCTTCTTCTTTTTCGTTCGTATCGCTCGCGGTAGAAATAAGTGGATTTTGACAAGAAAGAATATTGATGCGAGGGAGGGTGAATGTTCGAATAAAACAAAATAAAAGAAAAAAACAAACGCGATAAAAATCTGTTTTCAAGAAAATAAGACCGAACGCACTTTTCATATTAAAATTTTATTTAAGTTTTTCCTCCAGTCGAGATAATATCTGTTAGCAAATATTTCTTTTAAATAACGTGGAATATTAAGCGCAGCTTGCCGGCAGAATAATTCTATAGAGAAAAGAAAGAAAGCCTGCTCAGTGTATGAAAAAAAACACCGATCATTCATCATTCGTTGCTTCCGGTGTGTGGAAAATTAAAAGTCGAACGCGAACTTCCACCTAAACCGTCGCTGCCGCAGACGAGGTGGTTGCGGTGGTTCAGGTGTACAGTTATGGCTACACAGCAAGTAAGCGAAAGATTAATGGGAAATGCAAAAATGATGTATACGAACCACGTGCGGCGTCGTATCGCGCAAACTTTATTTTTTTCCTGCCCCACTTTCGTCAATCCAAAAGAACGATCTCGTATTTTGTTCACCCCTCCGTGAATGGAACGGGTTTTTTTTTTTGTTTTGTTTTTTTCAAGTCGGATATTTAGTTCGGTGCTTCGTAAATCCTATATCTCGCTTCGTGTCCGAGAAGAGATGAACGAAATTAATTAATAAAGCTCGAAGATATACGAGTTGAGGAAAAATAATGGAAAATTCCAGGGAAACCGGATAAATGATAAATTTATTATTTCCATAGCGGATGAAAAATATAATCGACGGTAAATACTTTTTTATCCTGATTCTCTTTACGCTCTGATGTTTTTCCCGAGAGTTTCTGGAGGTCCTGAAATTCTCGTTCGTGTAAATGCAATGGCGATATATATATATATTTATAGATAATATTCGTATGTACGTTGAATGGAAAGGTAGATAGAGAAACATGTCCTTTTAGAGAAATTTAATTGTAGGAAACGCGCATACGTACGTAACGCGTATACCTCTCATTCTCTGCATTTCTCTCTCTCCATATTCTCCCTCGCCTTATCTTTTGCCTGGCTAAACTCATTCCTCATTTCCGGTAACTGAAAGCACACCGTATGCCCTCGCCGCACTGGGCAAAATGACAAAATTCCACGTCTGCAATTCTCCAAACGAAACGATCCCATTTTATTTGGATTAAACGAAACGTTATAATCTAATAATAATTACAATTAAGACTAATAATAATAATAATTAACAATAATAATAATAATAATAGCAACGATACTAATATGATTTGAACATTCGAAAGAACTTCATTTTAATAAAATCAATCGGACTCTGGTCATCCTTAAATCGATGACAAATGTTGAGAATATTTAATCGAATTATTAAACAAATAAAATCTGTAATAACCAACGATAATAAATTTGTTATTAATCATCGCGCTAATTGTAATTGCATTGATATCAATTAAATTCCGATAATACCAGATTTTCATCCACATCAGCGCGGTAATTACTATCGGTTTATTGCTTTAATTAATATATTGCGTAATATTAATGTGCGTAGCATAACAAATCGTTGAATCTGATGTACGATGAAATAGCTGAATATTGTTCCAGAATTTAATGGGAAACCTTGCATTTCGACGAACAAACTTAGGGAGAGACGTCGTCTCCCACGCACGAAAGTTTACGACCCTGCGTGGGCTTGCGGTGAGGCTAGCTAATGAGAGAAATTGCAAGGTGTTCATCAAGACTAATACTCGTTCGTGAGGTGAGTTACCCGCATTATGCAATCTCAAATGCCAACGAGTCGTGTTGCGCTGAAACAGCCGCGAATCACAGCTAATGAGGGCTCATCGAGCTATTTTTTCTCATAAGTTCCGACAGAAGAAATTGGGAATTATTGATACGGAAAAAAGTAGCTTGGCTCGACGTCTTTCTTTCTCTCTTTCTTTCATCTTTCTCATTTTTCTATATTAAAAAAACATCATTATCGTCTTCTCTCTGTACTCTGCTGGAATCAAAATTTCCTCTTGTTTTTATAAACATTTGAAAATTCAATGTTTTTATTGTCGTGTCTTCAAATTGCAGAAAACTGAAAACTCAAAAATCCAATGTAACACACCCATTACATTTCCCTTTATTCCCTTGCGTATTTAATAGCGCGGTGATAAATTTATAAATATTTCCAACGTGCGGTTTAAAGCTCTAAAACATATGCACGTATTTCTCGAATTAAATAAAAGAAAGTAATCCGAATTTTCCGTATTCTTCTTTTTTACCAATTACGACGATTTTAAACCGCAATGTTTAAAATCCGCGAGGCGAGAACATTTTTATTATTAAAAATAAATATTCTACAGTCCGAGTCGGCGTACAAATATACGATTCTCGTGTATAGTGCGACGCAGTCCTCATCGGTCGAGCTAACATTTATTTCGTTTCGTTGAGCAAAATTGTCCCTCGTAAAAGGGAAACCAGAAAAAGAGAGAGAGAGAGAGAGAGCGAGAGGGAGAGAGAGCGAGAGGGAGAGAGAGCGAGAGAGAGAGAGAGAGAGAAACAGGGTACGTTTCGGGTGTTCTCCGATCATAGGACTGCAGCATTCCTACGAGTGATATATACGTTATAGCGAGCATTATTGTGTACATAGTACGAGAAATGTGAGGTACCAGGGTCAGAGAGCTGCGATAACAGCGTCACACATAGTACGATCCACCTCGAGTGATTCCCCTCCCTTGCTCTCTCCCACCGCTATATCGAGAGAATTCGAGTGTGTGACAGACGAAATATCGACAAGCATGAAGGGTGAGCGACGTGGTGAGAGAGAGAGAGAGAGAGAGAGAGAGAGACGATGGTGAAGAAATAGAGCAGAGGGTGGAAATTGAAGCGATTGCGGTTGTTGTGCTATCTCGTGTCCTTAACGCGCATCTCTATATGTAATATTGGAAATTTTTTTGTCATGATATTAATTTCTGCGCTGGTAAACATTTTTAAATAAATACGTACGTATGAAATTAACGAATAGATCGACATTTTTAATGGATTCAACAGATTTGCGTTGGGTCGTCGTAACACAAAAAGGTTTTTTTTTATACCGTCCAAACATTTTCAGAATTGTATTCAGATATTCATTTTTTTAACTATATCGACGGGAGGGCACGCGTGACATGCATTTATGTAACGAACGAGGAGAGAATGGGTTTTACAATTTTTTTAAAGTGGATACGTATGTGCACGTACTGTATCGACGAACACGAGGGTTTTATTGAACGTGGCTGCGTGAACGCGGATGCAACTACTGTCGCACGATCGATCTCTTATCCCAGGCACTCTCGATTCAATGCTGCCTGTTATACCAAACGATCCAACGATCGAGCTTCCTCGATCGACAAAGATCTCCTTTGATTATCGCGGATCACCGGATTTGCGTCAATGAAAACGGAGGGTCGAAAAGAAAAAGAGAAGAAAGTAGATAAGAAAAATAAAACCGAAGAAGTTAGATAGGGAAAGATGAAGACCGCTAAAAGAAATTTTTCGATCGGAAGAAGGACGCGAGGATCGACGAGGAAACTTTAATTAACAAAGTGGAAA
This sequence comes from Netelia virgata, assembly GCA_951802705.1. Taxonomy (NCBI): domain Eukaryota; kingdom Metazoa; phylum Arthropoda; class Insecta; order Hymenoptera; family Ichneumonidae; genus Netelia; species Netelia virgata. The sequence goes on along the minus strand of OX637867.1, from coordinate 29,799,487 downwards.
ATGGAATTCTGGATTAAAAAAAGTATTGATAACTATTTTTAAGCGGGATGAAAAATATAGTCTCGCGGTAACGGCAAAAAGTAATTTTCTCCCTCAAACAGTGTAGCTAAATATAGACGCGATGTACAAAAAGCAAAGCGCATATGCGAGTAAAGCTCGCAATATGCGAGATGACAGAAATAACGGTAGAAAAATAGTACCGATATGAAACGCGCGAGCAAATAGTCGCGATTTTTGCCGCGCGAGCGAAAGATTTTTTCGGGCTAAATTTGTATCTTCCGGTGGGCCGAATGTGAGTTACGCGTCGCGAATAATTGATTTCGACATCCCGATCGTGCAAGTAGGTACGTGCGTGCTCTCGAAGAGAAATAGAAATTCGAAAGGTATTTTATTTGTCATCGAGTGGTAACTCTTGGCTCGACGATCGCTGGACCAGGGCCAGACGTTAATATTGTCTCGTTTATCCGAAAAAAGTATCTCCTCGAGTGCAATTTAATAACGATAGAGAATTCTTTTTTTGCGTCATCTCTTTCAGTTTTCCCAACTTCTTTTATTTATCGTCCATTTTTATTCGATCGCTTGGCCGATCGCTCCACTAATTGCGTACCTCGTTCCTTTTTTTTGTTCTTCGCGTCGTCCTCGTTTCGGCCTTTCGGCGAAAATTCTCCGTTATATTATTCGATCGTCCGTCACTTCGAGCACTCGGCTTTTATATATATATATAGTTATATATATATATTTATATTTCATTTTATTATATATTCTTTAATTTTCTTTTTTCATCCTCGTAATTACCACGCCATCGCTTTTGACAAATTGCCATCTTTTTCATCTCTTCAGTTCGGCAAACATATCTTCCGTTTCTTTCACATTTACTTTTCAACGTTCCTTCTGATAACTCGCCCCTGTGATATTGTCTCGATAGAATGGAGAAGGGAAACAAAATTGGACGTTCTATCGTGCCTTTTTTCCCCCTTCGTTCGAGAGAACAATGCGAAGGACTTAGCAAGACGATGCTTTTGAGCGAGAGAACGATGGATCGCGACAAAAAAAAGAAGGCTTGTCTATTAGTGATATACACTATAAAAAAAAAAAAGCAAATGCCTTGGGATACTCGATAATAAGGGTTCCTTACGGTGCCTCTCGATTCGACCTTCCGCTAAACCCTTTTCATCGAGACCCTTCAAACGCGTGGACTACCATGTACCTTGCCCACCCTCGCTTTTTGCGAAGCTACAAAAGCCACTCGAGACCATATACTTTGAAATCCCCTTTCAACCCCTACGACCACGATATTGTAAAAAAAAAGAAACAAAAGTACACAAAAATCAATTCATTCTTTGGATATCGACTTTTTCTTCACCCAAAAATTTGAATATTTATTCATGATTATATTTAGAAAATTTATTTACCATCCCCAACGTGACTTTTGTCGCGCGATTTCGCGTTGTTTCAATATTATTCCCCAGGAGTTCAGTTGTATATACAGTCTGTGTAGGTAGGCCATCTATATACATGTGCGTGAGTTTGCCCGTGAATAGTGAATATAGGTGGCGATATATTGCATTCCCCATTGACCTGGTATGCGCCCCAGTATGTTACGGGTTTGAACGCAAACTGCATGGAGAGTATAAAGGGTCGTTATGGTACCCGGTGCGAGGTTTCTCGCTCTCTTGGTTACCAATCTTCACTCTGGTACAAATACAGTACCAACTCGTCGGGATTATTTTCTTCTTTTTTTTCTTTCGAGCGTTGATTTTTTACCGACTGGAAAACACGTCGAAGAAGAGAAACGAAGAAGAAATATATAGAAAAAAAGGGAAGTGCCGTGAGGGTCGGTACAGAAATGCACGATGAGTACCATCGTTGCGGAAATTAATTTATGGAAAAGCCGAGACGCCGGTGAGCATCGAGAGGCGCAAAATCTCAGCATAACACTTCACTCTATCCTACTCGATAAATATTTCACGAGGTGATTTTAATCCCACGTTTCTCGACTCTTTTTTCATGTATAATCTTTGCCATACGTCGTCGATAATTTATTCCAATTGCGATATTCTAGAAGCACCGGATCACATACTTGCGTTAAATTAGATCATTGAAATGTTGATGACCACGCCTATTACGAAAGAGGTCAGATATACGGAAGGAATTAATTACTCGAAAAGGAGAAAAGTACGAGGAATTCGAGGAAAAAAAAAGTTCTATGAGAAGAACATTTTTTGCTTTCCCCTTTTCGGGGCTTTCATTTGCGGCGACGGACGAACTGGAGCGCCTCGAGTGTCTTTCGATCCTTCCGACTCGAATTTTTTTTCTCCCTAATTATTTAGCAGAGAGGTAGCACGTGTCGTATACCTATAACGAGACGAGAAGGTCCGCCATTTTTTTCGAGAGCCACGATCACTTCAACGTCGTGACCGTGTGACGTGTATGTATATGTGTGTGTTTGCTTGTACGTGTTGCATCCGTACAACTTTTTTATTAAACGCGACACGATATCGCCACCCGTCGTTTTTATTTCTATAGCGCGAGCCTTTCAGCGTCTGAACGAAAGGACGCCCTCGAATTCACTTTTACGTTTTTCGACCTGGTATAGATGCTCTTATTATACGTTATATTATATCCTATATATATATATATATATATATATGGTATGATATATAATGTGAGTATTCTTTATACATATCGATGAGAAAAATGTGGAACGATACGGTAGATTGTGTGCGTGGATTAAAGTTCGAACCAAGTGCACCGGGCATGCCAGACGGCGCAGCGGAGAGTGCTTTGTATGGAAAGATACGTGCCTCGGTAACAAATGCGACGAGAGCAAACAAACCCATATCTCAATGATTCATCTCGTGATTTCCGATTCTCGATGCATAGAGAATTATTTTGTTTTCACAAAGAAAATCTTGCTAGTACATCATTGATCCGTACAACTCGCGTACCCCCTTGAAATACAACTTGCGATACTCTTTGATCGCGAATACTTCTTTTGTTTGCGAAAGCAATGCTCGACGAATGCAGTCGAACGTACGAATTTACGTATGAAATATTAAAAAATAATATGAAAAATAAATTTGATGAGAATTTATAAAAAAAAAAGCGTTGGACGAAAAATATATATTTTGTAATATCGTAGTGCCTGTTACCTGTATTATACAATTTTATACGTGTATTATTATGCAAATTTATGTAACATCGGAGCATTTTTAAAATTCAAATTTTATGTCATATCATGCACAAAGTTTGCAACTCGATTAACATTTTCGAAATTAAGGTCTGGTAAAGTCTCCATAAATTGTTGTTGTAATTGCGTGTGACTTTGCGAAAGTTCGCCGAGTCGGCACGCCTGGCAATCAGTGGTTAACGATAGTTCGAAATAACGCTGGACTATATATAATATATATATATATACATAATACACCTGGATACCCAATATATCCTATATATAGGAATCCAATAGGGCGAGAAGGTCCCCCGTTAAAGTTACAGGGGGCAAAGCGAACCGGAAAGTTTTCATGTACGGACTATCGATTTCCGTAAACCCTCGCTAATTTACCGAGAACAAGTCGAATACAAGTTTCCCAGTTATTCTATATAATACATATTGGAGACTCGAAGGAACGAGGAAATCGAGCCTCAGGCTAGCTAACGTAGCGAAAACCGTCTCCAGGGTTTCTCGAATAATTTCGCGTGTATTGTAGCTACGATGAAATTGTTCTCTTCCAACCGATCGACTAATTGAAGATATGCAAACACGATGGTGCGTACTACCTAGTGATAATAATGATGATACCAATGGCTTCCATGCTTATGTAACGTAACTATAGCGTATAAAGGAAGAGCTTGTAAGCCATGTAACGCACCACGAACTTCGACCCGCAAATACATGTTCCCCTACAATCACGTCGGTAATAATAATAATAATATGTAATAATAATGAGGAAACAATACTAAGGAAACGTTACGACATCGTCGTCGTTTTATTCGCAGATAAATTTTCCTGATTAAAGGACGAAACGTTGATTATCGCCGGTCTGCATCTGCTGACGCATCACTGCCCTACATACGTCGTTCCTCGAGTATTCGAGCGTCACAACGGTGCGATTATTATCGACCCGCATGTCGAAGAGCCATCGCTATCGTCGGAAACTCAGACCCTCGGAATGAGGGTCGTATATATATATATATATGTGCGAACGCTGGAAATTCTGACGATCGTGATGTATTTTTTTGTTGAAAAAAAAGACATTTCGAAGATCGTGAATTTATCGGGGTCGTTCTCTGGAGGATAATAAGTCCACCCGACTCACCTGCACACCACCGACACCGACGATGAAGAGAAGTTGCACCATGAAGAGGGCAGCCAAGAGATTCATGAGGGTCGTTCCGGCCAAGCTCCTCAGATCCGAGAAGAGGCTGCAACGAGAATAAAAGTACGTACATAGGAGTGTATATTTATACGTATCCGTGTATCCGTAAGGGTGAGATAGCGCGCAGTCCTCTCGTTTTCAGTTAAGGGTTGAAAAATAAAAATAAAATAACGCCTGGCTTCAGCCTCGAATTTTTATTCCTGTCCCGTGATCTCGTCTTCGCACGTTGTTAATTGTCATCGCGTCTTTCAACGGCGAACCAGTTCACGAGAATACGTATGAATAAATTAGAGGCGAGGGAATAAAAATGAAATTAATTGCGCAGCAATGGGAATAATATTCTTTGACTATAGGTTGAAACGCGTAATAGGAGTAAATTGGAAAGAGGGAAGGAACGAACGTTCGAAAGGTCATTGGTTTTTTCTGAGACGTTGGTATTTTTTTTTCTTTCTAAAGTGCAGTAATTCATAGACAGCGAGGGCTACGTCACGATTCATTTTTCTCGATGGGCTATAAGGGTGCCTGCCGAACGTGATGAAAAATTCTTTGCAACTCGAGGGAGCTATCGAGAACGGAATCCCCGATGCCAAAGGAATTTCAATTGTACAACATTTTCATTCGATATCGAGGCACTCGGGTATCGGAGAGTAAATTTATATACGCGTATAGATAATAACGTACTTTGGTATGAAATTGCCCATTGGACCTGGCCCACTTTTTTCCGACCCACCGGTAATTAAATTATTATATTCCCTTTGAGCCAGCTGAAATTTTTCGACGAGAGAAATTTGATTTCAACTTTTCCAAACTCCGAGTTTCCAGCGAGCTTAATTGATAAGAAAACGGGTGATGAAAACGAATTTAAAAAGTTGAGGAATATCACGATAGTCCCTCGAGATAGTCCCTCGAGGGAATTCAGGAAGGGCTGAGGGATGACTGGGATATTTTTTTCTGGTCTCTACGCCATATTCGGTTTATCTCGAGCGAGGACTCGGTTACAAAATAAAACGATTTATCAATCCGAGAGCCGACAGGTCGATCGAACGTTGTCGTCCCAATCGCGACGAGAGTTACTTCGAAGTAAAATTTTCTTTTTTTTGCTTTCTCTCTTTTGCCGAGAGACGAGAACTCGTATAACGATGCGAATGAGATGAACGATACGGGTTTTCGGTCGTCTCAGCGAGAACGCGTGGGAGGGTACAGGAGATTATCTCATCGTTCCACGATGTCGAACCAAAGGATCGATCTCTTTGCCAAGAAATACCGAAGATAAGCGCGCTAGAGAAAGAGAAGAAATACATATATATAAATCGCCCGCGAGGATCGAGTGTCTCGAAGGGTGAACTTTCTCATTTCCGTTTCGATTTATATACCGATCTGAAGATTTATTGCTTCGAAAGGACGTCGTAAGTGTAAATTTATCCTAAACCGGAAATGTTGAAAATACATCCAACTGTCTACTAAATAATTGCGTTCATACATTCGCTTACGAATGTATTACGTGCCAACAAACGAAACAAAATCAGAATTGTCTCGTGTTACACAAATTTTATTCGATCAAAACTTTCCCGTGAAATTACTGATTAAACAAACTCAAAGAATTGCGTCCAAGAATGTAGCCTCGAGGGTTACGTCTACTACAAAACAAAAAAAATATAAATATATATATTTTGTCCCTAGCAGCTGGAACGACTTGTACTCCGTATCAGAGTGACTCGTCTACAATATATATCGTTTTTTGTTCATTCCCTTAAAGAGTCGTGAGACGGGATAGGTAATATAAAAAGCGCTTGGTTCTCGTTCTTGAGACTCGATGGAGAGACAGAGAGAGAGATATATAGAGACAGTGAACGGAGGAGGGTGAGGTCGAGAGAAAGAAAATGGGAGGGATGGAGAAGAACGGTGGAACAGAAAAGTGACCGCGGAAGTTCGATAATAGGGAAAAGTAGATTTCCCGGAGCCCGTTGCCTTGGGGTATCGCGCGAAGAGACCTGAACGCCAGAGAGCAAAGTGGTAGTAGAGTCGGAGAGTGTGGTAATGCTACGTGCAGACTTAGTAGTGCTATCGGAGTATATACAGACGAAGGTATATATGTACACTGCTCTAATGGGTCCTCTCTCATGTGCTTTCCATTTCGCTATATCGTTTTACTCGGTGCACGTGGAGTACCCTCGCTTGGTACGTCGCTCGCGGTATTGCACCGGGTTGGCGATACCGTGCGCGACATATTGCCCGAGAACCGTGTACCGCGGGGGCTATATCTGTCTCTTTATGTAACTCGATCGACGATCGTATGAAATATCCATTAATGTGACTTTCTTTCCTTTCACATCGGGGCTTATTTGAAAATGTATCCCTCGATACGTATACAAAGGAAATTTTCCAAAGAAAAAACTAAAGGAATACAATTCCTCGGAATAATGATCGAGAGAAGTACCATCGAGTTTTTATCGAGTGAAATCGATTACATTTCGAAAGCCTTTGTACGGTGTACGAATACATCGTTACGCGTTTTATCGACCTGTAGTATACGTACGTGTACCACGAGATCGAAAGACGAGAAGTTTGTAACATCGAGTCTCGATAACCCGGACCACTTGAACTATGGGGTTGATCCTTGAGTTTCGATATGCTTAGGGTCCACGAGGACAGTCGAACTACCGGGTTTCTCTCGTATAAGAGGTACATGCGGAGCCGAAACAGCTCATCGAATTCTCAACTCTTGACCGCAAATGATACTCGATAGGATGGTACCGGTATAGTTACTCGACCGGAAGGAAAACCAAGAGGGGATATTTTGGGCATCGCTCCCGTGTCCGCTCGGACACCAATCAGCCTGAAAGCACGAGTTTCCGAAGTGTGTCTCTTATCCGAGGTAAGCTGGGCAGAGACGCGAGGGATATTTGGGAAATATCCGGGATAGACGTAGCGAGAGAGAGAGAGAGAGAGAGAGAGAGAGAGAGAGAGAGAGAGAGAGGCTGAAGCTGAACGGAATATATCGATGGTGGTT
>OX637867.1:29520315-29791901 GCA_951802705.1 Netelia virgata | reverse complement strand
CACGGTTACGCTCGTATTTCCTTCTATCATTTCGATCTTACTCATCGTACTTCCGAAAAATCACCGAAATGTTCGCTCCATCACCGAGTGGATACTTTTATTTTTGGCTTTTGAATTTTTCGCCACTTTTTCGATCTCGTGAGTTTAGATAGTTGGCCAAAGTCACGTCGTGTCTACATGGAATATTAACCAGTCCCTGAGATACGACAACTCGTCGTACTTGTATAAACGCTGCGAGCTTGACGATCAACCTAATTCTCGCACGCCGGGGGCACGGTGTTAACTTTTTTTTTTATTATATTCATCGTATATACCTAGGGAGGTATACGTTACCCGGGAGAAACGACAGCCAAAAGCACATAGCGCGCTGGACTCCGATGAAAGTTCTTTCTCCTTTTCGGAAGCTTTTATATTGTACAGCCTGGCCCTAGTTTCTCGATGGCGATGGTTATAGGGAACCACCGTTCTCTGTCGTAAACTCTATGTATCTCGCTCCTCCGTGACCAATAGGTCTTTCTACTATGATCTATAAAACGAAAGTTTTATAACCGACCGTACTCAGAATCGTTTTTTCATACATGCCTCGCCCTCGTTCTCTTTTTTTCTCTCTCTCTCTCGCTCTCTCTCTCTCATACACACTGTCATCTTCTCGCTTTCTGTCTCAATATCTCGTATGTGACTCGATCCATTTATTTTTCTTTCAATGCTGGTCCTTTTCACTGCCATTAAATGAAAAATGAATCGAGGACTGTGCCGCAAAATTGGAGAAACGGAAAGGATGGTCCTCTTGGTGAAATTACCTTTTGTGCATGCGCCGTTGAATGGGAAAACGGGTATTACGTAATCGAATGGATTTCGATCGCGAGCTTCTCGTAAAGCCTCCCGATGAAGTATATAATGACGTGTTACGAATGATTTGATACTTGGAGTGGCTACGGGTAATGAATTGAATCGGGAAAATATTCGATATCGATACCTTGATTTGATTCTTTCGGGAGTTTACGTTTTTCGAAACGAATAGATTTATATATTCTTTGATTATCATAGGCAGCTTTGATTCGCATTAATTACGTTCGATTAAAAAACCACGATTCTCTTTAATACAATAAAGATGAGAATATCAAACACGAATGTACGAAATCGTATGATAATACGAGGTTCGTGCACGATATATATATTTGTGTCACGCCTCGAGTAAATTCGCTCCATCTTTCCATATCGCTCTAGCACGCAACCACGTTAGTTATATTCATACGTATATTTTTCATATACGCGATAAATGTATATATGCTGGTCGCACGAGGTCCCTCCGGGACTCGTTGAGAAATCGTATTGTCCCGAGAGAGAGAGAGAGACAGAGAGACGACTGTCGGACGTGTGGGTGAGAGTTGGGAAAAGATAGAGAAAAGAAAAGTGGAAAAAGTACGTACATCTCGCCCGAAGAAAAAAAATATCTAGAGAATGACCCACGGTAGAGACGCGAAAGAAAAATAAACATCGATATAAGTGCGAGTAGGTAAAAATTGTCAGAGTGGTTTTGCCTATAATTTAAGATGAAAAGAACGACGCGGATCGCGCGGTGCCCGCTTTTATTCAACTAGTATTTTTTTGCTTTTGCTCGACCTTACGCGCTAAGCCATCGCTCCCAAAAACGTCCGCTTGGATAAAAGCTACGTATACATATAAATCTACTTGCCAGATAACAGCATTCCCTCTTCCTATCCTCCTTTTCCCCGCGCTATCCAAGGAAATATGGTTTACGCCCCGTAGTAATTATTTGCGGCTCCGAGTTACTAAACCTTCTCTTCCTCTCAGGAACAAAAGTTAGCGAGTTCACGCCGAAGAATTATTACGAGCTGGTATGAAATTATGTGAACTGTACGGGAGATATAGATATACCGAAATACGTGTATTATCGGTATCCAGCTAGAAACAGGGTGAGAAATTGCGCAGTAAAGGGAAACCCTGCGCCAGCGAGACGAAGTGAAAGTTTTCCAGTTTTCATATGCCTCGTCTTTCGTTTCGAATCACGAGAACTTCACGGACTCTCCGCATATCCAATGTAATATTACATATACACGGAAATTGAAGAAGATATTTAGACGAAATTTCATAAATTGTACGAGTGAAGCGTGGACAAGAAATTGATTAATATTATCGTCGGTCCGCGTAAAAACCGTACTACTCGCATTTCGATCGTGTGTCATCGCTCACTCGTGAGATACGTCGACACGTATCACATGCCGAAACGAGAAGGCTAACAATAAGTATATATACGTGTATTGAATAACACTAGTGCAATTTCAAGGGTTTCAACACCGTTCGACATCGATGGAAAAGTCAGGTCGATGTGCGAGGGAGCGAGAGGAGTGGATTGAATTTCAAGAAGTCTACCTGCTCCCTCGACTCAAACTACATTTGTACCGATATACCGTATATAAGTATGTATATATATATATATGCTGAGTAAGGTTTTGTACAGAGTTTACGCACTGCTTGAATCCAGTTTACACGAAATTTTTTCGTACGAGCCCGTTGCCGTCAATTGCCGTAATAAAAAACGAAATTTCCTTTTATTTCATTTACACAATACGTTCTGCATAAAAGAATTTTACTTTGAAAAATCCTTGCCAACGTTTGCATAATACGAGCATCGTTGCGTACGAATTATTAACTTGATTTATATAACGAGAATCGTTGTTCGCACGAGGGAAAAACTATTGTTTCAACGAAATAAACATTTTCAAATTACGCAAAAGATTTTATTGTTTCATTAGTAGTCGTATAAATGTTGAATTAAATTCCGAAAGTTGCGCCTGCGCATACTTAAATTACGTTTTCATTTTGGAGAAAGGGATTCTTGATTAAATACGGAAGTGGAGAAGCCTTTTACCATCACTTCGGGAGTGCGAGAGAGAGAGTCGTCGCAATGCGGCCTCGTTACATCCTCCCTATTACGTCACCAGAAAACCTCTAGTACGATTGCGAGCTCGTATCCTGGATTTTAGTGGCCGAACGTGTTGGAGAATTTCCACCTGAGCCAACGAGGCAACGCAGTCATCGAGGCCCCGCAGCAACACATACACGCATCGCGCTACAACCCTCTCCAAGCCTTCATCCCTCGCGGCGAAATCCGCCTTTCACGAAAGCGTGTAACGACGTGACTGCGCTAATTCCTACGTCCAACGTTTTCGTATGGCAATGTTCCATAGCTAAGTTGGCTCATATATAGATGTCTTTGTCTGGATCTATATAGATATATAGTAACGCGATATACATCGTCCATTGCCCGTAGTTTGGCCACTAGCCACGTGCAACTTCGCGCTTCCGTACCCTCGCAAACGTTAGCGCACATTGTTCTCTTTCTCCTTCTCGGGGTGGGCACGTGCCTCGCTACGGAAACCTTCTCGCTTTCTTCCCTTCGTCTCTTATATACTCGCTATGTACTCACCGGGGTGTTTTTGCCTCATCGACCAAAAAACCTCCCTCACTGCTTCTTCTCGTTCTCGTGAAACGAGAACGAGAACTGCATTAGCTCGGTTAAGACCGATGTACGATTCAAAAAAACTTGCGGATGAAAAGTAGAGCTCTCGCACAAGTTTACTCACGAGGATTAGGATTCTTCGTTTCTTATGTAGCGTCGGGTTGTCGAGATAAATGGCGGATTTTTAGGGACTCTGGGTTTGAATGAATATTTTATTCCGTCTCGAGGGCTGTTTATCCCATTTCGAGGGTCCTCGTGTGTTGTTTGTAGAAGGGGAATGATATAAACGAGAAAGAGTTTGAGAGAGAACGAGAATCGTGGCGATTCGTCCCATGTTGTTGTTTTGTCTTGGCGCTGTTTATTGGCTTTCGATAGTATCGGAATTTTATCGACGTGATACTGAAGTATATTACTGGTGGGATTTTGGAATTTTGGGATTGCGGGTATCAGGAGATAGTGTCAAGGATACGATTGGAAATTCAACGGATTGCAAGAGAGAGAGTGTGTCGATAACGAAATTATTGGGATATCATCGATGAAGAGAGGAACGATTTTCTCTCTCGAAATCGTACTTAATCATGATCCTATTTTTAGAATCGGGTGACCGCCAATTGCATTTGCATAAAACCTCTCTTCCTCGCCCTTTCCTCCGCACTCGTTTCGAAACTTTATATCCAACTTTTGAAAAGTTCGTTTTTTTTTCGTGACCCAAAGGATCGTCCGGCATGGTAATTCGTTTAGGAGTATATCCTACGAACAATTCTATCCTTCGCTACTTTTCGCGTTCTCTCTCTTTCTCGCTCATTCTCGCCCTCTCGCTTTTGCACGAGCTCTCTCGCCCGTATAACTCCCAAATGTTTCCAAACATTTCAACCCTAGCGTAATTTATACGACCCGGAAGAATTTTAATTACTATTTACGTCCGTTTATCGAGGTAATATATTTCTCTTTCGCTTTTTGCCCCGAGTTGCAATATCGCCTCTCGACGAGCGACGGCGATGATTCTTGCAGGAAAATTCATTTCGAATATTTCCGGTGAAACATTTGTCCTCGCTCGTTTGATGAATAATCGGGATTGCGATTATAGAGTAGAAAAACTGTGTCGATCAATTTCAGGTATTAATTGCTGAATGTATTTATACGTGTGGAAGAATTCGAAATGAAATTGAAAAACGCGTGGTGCGATGGGAGGAGCGGAAAAATATGACGCGCGTATCGACGACCGGCCGATGGATTTATTTATATCGTCGATTGGTACAAATTCAGTATTTAAGTTCCTCGAGCGTGAAAATTGCACGAAGGCGTTATTTTATTTTAGCTCGGGTCAGTAATTCAGTCATAAGAACTTTCGTCGACTTTGTTCGATATCTACGAAAGTGATTTATATATATTTTAACGTCTTTCGTAATTCGCAGCTCCGAGAATAATTCGTGATGATTAGCGCGATCGCTAGAAACAATAAGCTCGAAAGTGAAGCGCGAAAGAAGAAGTAAGTTGCTTCGAGAACGAGAATTTTCCTTCCTCGATAATTCCCCGTCTCTCTTTAAATCTTTCTATCTGCCCGACTGCAATTCTCTCCGGTGTTCTCTCCGCAAACTTTTCCCTCGAGGTTCTCTGCGTTCCCCATCGCATTTCGCCAGTTTCTTGAAGCATGTATATACAGACTGTGGGTCTGTACCGGATTTCACGAAAAAACGTTTCACGAGAAAAAAGAATGATGAACGCGGTATTGTGGATAAGAAATTCGAGTAACTCGGTCTGTTCATAAAAATGCATATATCCCCAGTGTAAATGTTGAAAAGCACGTAGCTACGGAGTTGTTTGCGTAGGTGGAGCTCGTAAGTTCGGGTCAAGCGGAAATTTTGATCGAGTGGTACGTGAGTTGCAAGCGTAATTTTATATATATATATATATATATATATATATATATATATATATATATATACGAATTCTGCTGTCAAAATATTTTCAGCATAAAATTTTCTTAAACAAAAGTCTTGTTACAATACCAAAAAAAATCGACAATTTTGGCAAACATTTCAACAAGTCTAAAACAACGTTAGCGAAGTTTGCAGTTATTTAGAGAAGATAAATATTTGTTTTTTATGTAAACATTTTAAATTTCATCTCTTGGTTTCTATTATTTGGCGAATCCAGTGAGAGGTTGAACGACGGTTGGGTTAAAGGACGAAATATGGTACACTGCGTTAATTGAGGAATCCTCGGTGCAATTATACGATTCTTAAATCAAACAATTCACCGAGAAATCTGTCGGGAACAGATATCGTCTCGACGACCTTCTCATTATAACGTGTCAAAATCCATCGCGCGATATTACGGAACAATTCATAATTGTGGATGTGAAGTGGTTTCGCTGTTGTAATCGTAGTCCCCTTTTGTTTCCCGTACGGCCCATAGAACGTATTTATGAATATCTATATATATACGGGGTCCTAGGATCACCATTGTATTAACTATTGTATTCATGATGGCTTTGAGTGCTTACCTGTACGTAATGAAGGCGAAAACAAGAGCTACGAGGGACAAACTACCACCCAGGACAACAATGAGACTGAGTACGCCATCTTGATCGAGGTTAGACGCGATGCCCGTCGATATGCCATTGGCCAGACCACCGCGTTGCGGAAATCCATGGATCGCTCCGGTGTAAAGGGTATCCATGACGTTTGATGGCTTTCTATCTTCGTCTACTTCGCTACCTTTGTTTCTCGAGGTATTTCCGCTTTCGACGTTCCTCCAAATGATCCTTTCCAAGCTTCGGATTTTAACACGCCCCGTGCATCTGAAATAGAGGGTAATTCGGTTTTAGGGCCAGGAACTTGTACGGCGATAAGTTTCAGCAGGCTAGAACGAAAATGGAAATTGAAAACGTTCTCTATCTACTCGAGCCACACATTGCACCCTAGGGTGACATTTTGTGGCTTTCCAATATTCCACTCTGATCCCGTTCATCCTCATGAACCATCGCGAATGATATCTTCCCGAATGGTATACTTTGACTTTCGCTGTTAACTAATCGACGATTTGGTAAAATTTCACTCGCTCTTGTGAGCTATTTTTAAGAAGAACGCTTAACCGCTCGTGAAAATATCAATGGCGATTGATTTCCCCGAGACTTTTCTCGATGTCTGCGAAACCATGTGATTCTCGTGATTTAATTAGCAAACTTTTCGTACGGGGTGAAGATGTAACTGTCAAGATTCTAATTAAAGCTTCCGAGCTCTGTAATTCTGGGATTCTTGAATCTCCCAGTTCCCATTACCGACTCTCATCTTTCTCAATCTCCCTAAGTATGGTTTCACACGGTTCTACTTGATTATCACTTGATTTTTTTATACTGGTCCATTATCCGGATCGTTTTCCCTCGACTATTATCGACTATTCGCGTCACAGGCATGAACGAGAGTGAGATTTCGTCGAACCTTGGGAGTCTCGTAAATTTTCTTGGCAAACTGTCAACTTGAATTTTCCAATATCATACTCGGTATGGTTAACGATGCTGAGTGAAAAAATAATATCCCCGTTGTCCCGCGAGAATCCAATAATCCGGGACTCCGGGAGGACTGAGTAGACCGCGTTCGTAAAAACGTCGGCCATAAGTCACGGTTTGATAGAGGAAATATATGGTCGGAACGAGAGAGAGAGACAGAGAGAAAGAGAGAGAGAGAGAGAGAGAGAGAGATGAGAGCACGAGTGCCGTGACGGACGTAGCACGCGAAATGATATTAAAATTTATGATACCGAACATGGTAATATGATTCTCCAGAATGAAATGATATGCCACATAGACCCAGGCTCGTTCGCAAATACCTTTCTTTTCATAAGTTCAATCGTGTTCGACGAATCTTCGTTTTTCCATTATGAATCTTGCGAGAATATTATTCTCTGTTCCTCCTTATATTTATCGCCCTTGTAAATACGTTGCTTTAAAATTCTGTTTACGAATAATTGTTGCAAAATTAATGATTATTCGTCACGATACGTTATTTATTTAATTCGCATTCTTGTTCACAAGATATGTATGAAAACCGGGTTAAGAGGACGAAAATGATGGAATGGATCAGAGTCCTTGGCACCGATCCGTCTTGACGTCTGGTGCGAAGGAATTTGTGAATTCGCGAGAAGGCACACACCAACATCAAGAAAATGGAGCGATGGGGGTGCCTCGTCGGTGTATTCACTCACACACACACACACACACACGGCACGTGTGTGTATATAAATATACACGTACATTGCCAACTCCGCAAGCATCCTTTCCATCCAAGAACTCGCTCCCGACTAGAGCTAATTGCTTTTACCACTAATCGAAATTTACGAGGGTCTACGTGGTTCTCGTGCCCTCTCGTTTTCCTCATCCTCCGTCTGTTGTCTCTCTCTCTCTCTCTCTCTCTCTCTCTCCCTCTCTTCTGCCTGCCACTCGAACGGGTACGTGTATATTCAGCTGAAGAAAAGTACTCTTGGTAGTATGTAGTACGTACGGAGAAGAGCTACGACCCAACAGGGGGTTACTTTGAAATAATGCGAATTATTCAAAACACCGGAAAATTAACGCCGCGTATCACGATGAAAAAATGAAAGAAAGAAAGTAACGTAGAGACAAAAAAACGTATTTCGAACGAGATGGAAATTAATAGCATGAATAATAAATTGCGAAGTTAATATCCGGTTATGTATTTATGAATATATGAATTATTCAATTTTACGATCCAGATAATGATAATAAAATATTCAATAAATTCCATAATTTTTCAATAACATAGTTATTAATAGTTCGCCAATCGTTTTATCGCTATAGCTCGTTTTACATATTACATTTTTAAATATAATACTGAATAATATTGCAACGTCGATAAATCTTTAAATGGATATTTCGCGTCGATTCGAATTAATGTCTCATCATCCATTATTATCGTTGAGATCTTCAATATTATTAGAATACACATTCCGGTAAACAAGAAATTCGCGGGTGAGAACGAGATCCCTATAAAACATCAGTGAAACGATATGGGATGGAGAAAATCTCTCGATGTTATGGATGGGCTTTGTCCCTAGGGTAACGTTGGGCGAAACGAAACCAAGGAAATGATCGTAGACGTGAGATGTAGCCTTGTACGTAAGAGTGTGCGGACCACTAGGGGCGGGGGGTTGGACGAGCACTTTGTACAGCTTCACTTTGAGGTAATGCAAGATAACGCGAGAGTAAATGCGAAGGTGGCGTTGCCTCTCGTCCGCTTTTATGTTTTGGTGCTGGAACAGAGTAGATTGTGGATACGACAGACGAGCGTATTCCACACGACGGCCGGATGGAACCGTGGCTTATATGTACACTTAGAGTAACAGCTTCTGGCTTGCTACGCCTTCGTTCATTGGGGGATGAAAGACGATCCGTATATCTATATCGATGCCTAAATGTCAAAACGGGACAGCCGACGTCCGTTTAACACGGTGAATCGTGCGAGATACGCCGTTCTTATTATCGAAATTTGATGTAGATAAGGAAGGAGGGACGAAAGAAATAATTGAAGAGATCCGTACGAAAATTACGAAAGTGGAAAATGAGACGGGGATGAATCGGGGAACTGATGAAAATAGTCGAGGGTCGGGTACGAGGGAGAAAGATGCGTGAATTAAGCGCAAGACAACGAATAAGAATCAAGCCATGTGATTTTTTTTCTCTTCGGAGTAATTGCGAATGAAATTGCTCGGGGCCTAAGCGAAGCGTGAAATTCGGATCTCATCTCGGAGTCTTACCATTCCGCGATTCATCTCCGAGACTATATTCTTGTGTTATAGCCGGCTCTCTCGAGGGACACGCTTTCTTTCATTTTCCTCGCTTTCCCAGGCGTCGACTCTCAACGTTACATTCATTTTCACGGCCTAGAGAGGGACGAAAATGCGTATGGAACGTGACGAAATTTCTCCGACATGCGAAACCCGTCACGCTACGTTACACGTTATATTATAAACGACATGAAACCTAACAGTCCTTTATTGTCTCTCGCTCTACGTATTTTTCCATCTTCTTTGGGTAAAAATGAAACGCCAACGGTAGCGAGCTATATTTTTTCGAATTAAAGCTGCAAAGTTATAATGCTATTCCTGTGTCGTGGGAGTCTCGTCGTTCGAAAGTTTTCGAAGCATTATAACCAGAAAAATTAACTCGAAAATACTTTTCGACGTTCACGAGCACGCGAAAACACACAGAAGTATGGAAATGGAATGAAAAAGCTTTTTATTCGAAACTCCGAAAAATGTCACGTTGGATTACACGCGTATTTTTCTTTGTTTCATACTGCAACAGTCGCAGGAGATATTTCAGATCGTGGGAAGAAATATCGGCCCGACGACAGAATAAATATAAAACTCGTAAATTGGACATTTACTGCGTCGTAAAATTTTCTCCATCACTAAGCAACATGTTACGCATGGAAACGAGGAATATGAGATAGACATGACGGAAATATCGAAAAATTGCATAATATCGTTCCATGACACGTATAGATATTCTAAATCCAGGACACGCTCAAGGCTATTAAGTCGTTTCCTGGTACAGAGTTAATAGTTATTTTTGCATTCGTCAGAGAAATACGAACAGGGTCAGGTAGGATCGATACCTGCCGAGAGTTTGCGGTCGATAGAAAATTTCTACCACTGCCATCCTTTCTCCTTTCGTTCTCTCGCTCTCACCTTCCGACGCTTTTCTAGGTCCTTGCCTGTATTGCGCTTCCTGGCAGAACCTACGATATTGTTTACTCGCACGCGATGACAAACGTAGGTGGACAGACCGATCAATAAATTCAGGATCGATATAAGCTGTTAACTTTCCACCGGTATATTCCTTCCATATATATAGACACTATTTTTCCAGCTGATTTCACATCAACCAGGCAGAAGACAGCTATTGGAAAATAACATGTCACGTTTCGGTGTTTCGCAAATTGATCGACTTGATTTTTTTTCCGGCAATAAATATTTATAAAAAAATATTCGTTCAATTTTGTTTTTTATATTCATGAAAATTTCATTATTTCATTCGGATTTGCCGGCTTAGATTTCATATATCATCTAGTACTATCTCTCAATATGGAAGAGTCGCGGCAGGGTTTATCAACGAGCTGCGAAAATGCAGGAAAAGTTTTTTTTTTTATTAGTGTTTTTTTTTTTCTGTCTCTCACATAAATCTCTCGGGCGTCATGTGCGACCACCGTGCACTTCTACTCGGGGGATTTTATCGAACTTATTCATACGTGTGTGTATGTATAATATATCAGATTCGCTTGCACCTCTGAGCCTGGTATATTGAATGAATCATCGAAAGAAAATTCACGCGCAATGATCCGTGAGTGGAAAATTGACAAGGTTATCTCCCAAGAGAAATTGAATATCTTTTTTTTCGTCGTTACAATTTCATTCAACACTGAAAATATTTATCTCAAGAATGACAATCGATGAAACTTTTCGTACCGTGGAACAAAGAAAGTGCGATGTTACTTCTTGCTGCATTCTCTTCGTTGAAAATGATCGAAGGCTCGTTACTTCCGGCAGCACGATCTTCCCGCTTGATCCATTAGATCTCACTCGATCCGACTTTAAATTAAATCTCAACGATTCACTGAATCGTACGACCGAATTAATTGTCTTTTTTTTCTTTTTCTTCAATTACATCTTTCGAAAAACCTTCATTCGATTCATTTTAATCAAAGATTTCTATAGTTGCCGTTTCTCATTCGTCAAATAAAACTCGTAATCTGTCTATCATTTTTCACTGTCTATATTTTAGCAAATAATAAAGGTACGAATGGAAATTCGATATCGCGACAACACGATCGTATGCGCTCGCAAAGTTTTCCCGCCGAGACGCAACGCGCTTGATCAAAGTGTCTGCGCAACCCGTTATACTCGTCGGGTTGCGGAACGCGACTGAAATCGGCGAGATTCCGCGGGTCGGACGCGCGAGTTGAGAGAGGACCACGCTTCGCGCTTACATCACTCGCGAGCCGCGCATGTTCGTATATATAGCGTGACGTGCCGCGGAGGAAACGTGTGCACGCGGTTCCTCTCGCTGAGTTCTTCTCCCTCTCGTTCTTTATTCCCAGTAAAATGACAGAGGCATACCTCGATTCACCAGTTCGTCGCGACAAAGACGTCCCGAGAATTTCCAAGAGACAATTTTATTTTTCATGCACAAACTTTTCTACGTAGTAAAAAAAAAATAAATAAAAAAATAGCTCCAGGCAGATTCGGAAATTTTTCTTTCCGTTTATAATATATCGAATAATGTGAATTTGAATGGCGATTGATGAAACACGTATTTATCGCATGTAAAAGTACAATGTTTATTCAAGATAAAATTGTTTTATGGATCGTTCGTGGTTTATTACCGATTTGTTTCGTGACGATTTATTCGCGGCCGAACCAACGCTCATTATCGTCTCGACGAGACCTCGAGCTCTCGACTCGAAACAAGCCGGCCTGTGTTTAATTATACGAAGGTGTACGTGCTCTATCGGCGTATACGAATACGTGAACGGGCATAATGCAACATACCCCGTATTACCGCTGACTCGCGTGAAACTTGTCCACGGTTAATGGGGTGACTGCTCGAAACTCGAATTTACATCCGCCCTATATCAGCATCGATCGGATTAGAATCAGTTACACGAACGATAAACTAAATTAGACGAAAATTTTCAAAATTTACCTTCCGCGTATTTTTCGACGTAATTTGACCAACGATTAATTAAATGCATTCGTCTCTTGAAGATAATCGAAGGAGACTTTTCTCTCTCAAAAATTCTTACCTTTGGAATAAATATCTCCTACAATTTCGTATTCCGAGAGATTCAGCAACGCGATATCTCGACAAGGCGACTTCGCGAATGTTTAATTAGAGCTTTCACCGTCTACTTCATATACAAAGACGTGAAATTCCCAAGCTCGAGAAATAGATTCGCGAGGACGCGAATAAGCCAAAGTGTATACCTAAGAAATAAGAAATTTATCGTATTAATTAATACCGCGCGTAAATTAATTCATTAAATATGATCAATTAACGAATTAGACGAGTGATTGCTTTACTCGATTAAAAAAATTCATTGTACCTATATATACAATGAAATGTTCGACGAATCAAACAAACCACCAAATTCTCGAACTAATTTCTACAAATAATTAATTCGTTCGAGTGAACATTGCGTGTATTTGTCTGCTCTTCGATTGCACTTGAATCAATATGTATAGCCGGGTATAACGACATCTCGTCACCTGCCCACGTCAGACATTGCGAAATTGGTCCTCTGGACGATCGGAATCTATTACAGGGGATATGCAATCGTGCGGTTGTCCAGCGGATTTACCGTAATTCTGAAGCGAGAATCCTAGATAGAACTCTCATGTATATATATATATAACATATAAACATATAGTAGAGGGTTTGAAATTAGTAATACTCAATAACATGCTCATCGCGTGCGAGCCGCGGTATTCGCTCACATCGCACACGTGTGGATCTGTCCAAGCGTACGTGTTCTCGCGTTAAATTCATTCGATTGAAACGTCGATATTAAACGCGTTCGCATCGTCTCTTATTAATTAAACAATAGATTGGCCCGTATGATCCATTCGCGATTTAATTGATATTCGATATAAGCGTTTACATATAGGAACAGGTTTAAATCCATAAATATATTAATTATGGATCCGATATAGACAGTGCAGTCGTTAAATTTTCATGTACCAACGTTTATCGTTATACCGTTAGCGGCTTCATCGTAAAACGTAAAATTTAAATTGGCCGACCAGTTTTCCGACGGCGTAACGCGTGAGAGACCAAGTGGTATCTGTGTAAATAAAAGCGAGGTTCGATTAATTTTATCGACTTGCACGGGCGGCATTTAAAAGGGGAAATACTTGCGTACTTAGCGTTTTTTTTTATCGTCGATACTTTCGTCGTTTATGTAAACCTCTCGTCGAGTAACCCCTCGCCTCGGTCTCTCAGTGGGGTTCGACGTTGGGGGTTGAAAAGAGGAGCAAAAAATGGCTCGAACAATAGTAGTCGCGATAACGAAGAAACCGCACGCTATATACACGTGGATATATCCTTATCTTCGTTTTTCTTTTCTTTTCATTTCTTTCCTTTCCTTTTCAAGAGACACTTTTCCGCTGGCATAAACTCCCCTCGGCCGCTCGATCTGCTTTTCTAGTTGATTGTGAGACGATGTCCGTCGAGTGGCTTCGTCACCTTTCCGTCGATGTGTTTATATTATATCGCGATTCTATGTCGACAAATTGGAGAATATACGAGTTTGAGTATTTTTCAAGTGAGCACATTTTTATATGACATTTATACGATATAATTATTCGAATAATTTATATTATGTGGGAATATATGTATTTACCGTGTAATTACAAACGATCCTGTTTAATTATGTCCAATCGTTTGAATAAAATAATTCGTTTAATAACTGGAAACATTTTATTTATTGTTTTCATGATCGCATGTTACCCTTGGAAATGTGGCGTATTTCGTAGTTCGGCGAATCTCTCGAAATTTCTCGTGCATTGACTGCCATCTGTCGGAGGGATGAAGCGAACCCGATCGAGTAAATTCATATACCCCTGTGATACTCCTGTTCAACCTCGTGGAAGATAAGAGAAGAGGGTTGTCACACCGACGTAAGGAAAGTCGGCGATGCTGTCGAAATACTAGCAATTATCTCATTGCATTATTATTAATATGACTCACCGTTCCATCGATAATGTCGATGACTTTGCCGCGTTTTTTAAATTCTTCGAGAAACGTCGCGTCGTCGATCGGAGTGAATAACGACAATATTTCGAATAATCACTTTTATTTTGTTCCTTATCGATATTAAATAACGTAATTACGGTAGGGGTATATATTTTACATGGAAAATTCTGATCTCACCCTTCTGAACGCACATATATAAGTCATACCAAAACTTTGATCCGACGAATCTACGCTTTTCTCCATCTTACTTCGTCATCAACACAACTATCTCGCGCTTCATACTCGAGCTCTTTTCTAAATAGTTATTACATAGCAATCATCTAACAAAGGTTGGGGATATACACGAGATAACTTATCCTCGAATACGAGAGATGAAAAGTACTCTCCATTTTTTTAAATTTCTCGCGCTTTTTTTTAGTGTGTTTAGTTGTTTCAATCGGTCGAACGATCTTTCTTCTTTGATGTCATCTTGAATAACGCGCTTTTACAGAATAACATTATTTAGCATTTTATAGCGCTCTTATGCGAACGACAGCGATTTTCAAAACCCAAGTTTGTTTTCTTTTTCGTTATTTTTTTCTTTGTTTATACAGGATGTTCCGAGAGATATATGCCAGGGGTCGAGGGTAATAGCGCTCGATTACCTTGCCGACGAATATCCCACGCGTATTCGCGCGATATAATTTATACATGTATATATAAACGCCTGTTTATATATACATATATATATGTATATACATAGGCCATTTCCTCCTATCTAAGAATTTGAAAGTCTAACTAAAAAAGCATAGAGTAAAATGCGCAGTGTCGAAATCGTTTTTCTTTTTTTCTTTTTTCTTTCCTCCCATATTTGTTTAAATATTTTTCTTCTTATATTCTCACTTCATTCTTTTGTTAACTACTTTTAGTGCAAATATTCCGTCGACTGAAGCAGTGATTTAAGGGTTTCCTTTTTTATTTTTGCTCTCGTCTCGCGTTTTTATTCCCGCTCTATCGTGTACGGAATTCAAAATAGTACATATTTTTTGTAAGATAGATGTCGAAAGATCGCGAACAATTTTCACGATACAGAAGAGTCGTCCGTGTTAATTCGAGAAACGATTAGTGGAAGGGAAGAGACAGTCTGATGGAAGTGCGTTGAAAGTTTCTTCAACCTGGAACTATCATCGTTAGAGATGAAAACAAACAAACAAAAAAACAAGTTTCTACCCGTTGTCGTCTACCTCTGTATCATCGTTCTACACGTTCTTTTATTATTTTCGATTTGTTAATCTTAATATACTCCTTGTTTTGAATGCTTCGCCTCGTTGGAGGACTTTGATATCCGAATGGAAGATTCTAAGACTCGTCTAGCGTCTGGGGTACAGGCACTGTTCTTTCACAGAGTAATAGTTTGTTTTTCTTCGTTTTTCCCCCTTCTCCTTCGCTCTTCTTTAATCCACATCACAATATGAGACGGAAAATTGTAACAATTCGCTCTCTCCATTCTCCTCGTCACGGAAAATTAAAATACTCTTTTCAATTTCGTCAGCTTAGATATGTGCATGAGGTCGTCATTCATCGATTTCTTTTTCTATATTTGTATGTCTCTTTTTTCATAGATATTGCTCTCGATCGACGTAAATGTTTTTTTTTGTTTTTCATTCGAGTTTTTGGTTTATACATCAGTCACAAGATCGCGATGAACTCAAACGTAGCGACAGATAAGCCGTAAATCTATCGAAAATACAAGTGCGAAATCATTCAAAAAGTAAAACGCAAGAAATTTCATTAAATAAATAACAATTAAAAACAAATGTTCAGCTAAGCCTGCTTCGACCTCAAAAATGTTGTTCGTTCACTTATGGAAAAGGTCCTGCTTAAAAATTAACCTCCCGTCGTCCCTGCCGACGGTTTGACATTCATTTAATTTTCGTTCGTATTGCTCTCGTTTCTACGTTCAGGATTTCGGCGACTCGTCGATCGCCGACCGAACGAGACTCAACAATTCAATCGATCGATCTGTATTCGATGCTGGAAGGTGCGCGATTATTGCGGGGCAGTATTATATACCACGTAGAGAATATACTTAACGAGTATATAAGTACAGTGGAATTGTGATAAATATATACGAGAAGAGAAACGAGAGCCACCAACTTTTTTTTCACCCTCCGTTATTAGTACTATATCGTATATCACCGATGAACGTGTTATTTTTTTGTTTTTTCTTTGTGTCTCTCGTTTTTTTTAAATATAACACACCGAATAGACAAACGAAGATCTCGCATTTTGTTTACTGTATTTTTTTTTGTTCCTCCATGCATCTCGTACCCTCGCACCGATACCAAAACTTTTGCTCACTCACGGGTCGCTCCTTCGGTGACGAAAAATCGAAGCAAGCGCCTCGACGCTTAAAGCTAGAATGAATTTATATAAATTGGGTTTAAAATTAATGATTAATGAACCTTCCGGAGTTAATACGTAGATCAACGTTATTTAGTCAAGCTTAAAGTTTTAAAGGGGGATTACAATTTATTATAAGTTTTGGGAGATTTAGTTTTTTTTCTTCTTCTTCTTCTTCTTCGTCCTCTTTTTGGGGAAAGACTAGATTTAGGCAAGATTCATGTTTTTTTTTCGTTCTAATTATAATTATCTTTCTCTCCTGTTTTCTCTCCCTCTCGTTCTCTCTTTCGCACTCTCTCGTTCTCGTGCACACGTACAATTCTAATTATATTCTCTCGTATTATTTATCATTCATTCTTAATCTCACTCGCTCACTGTCATTCTCAATGTGTCCTAATCATCGTGGACTGACTGGAGAATTCAATTTTCTTCATACGAATAATATGTTTCAGCATTGAAATGATCTTTGTTTCGCGTCTCTCAGCCCACCAAAGATGAATATAATAATGCCAGTTTTTCATCTTACAAGTATCAATATTCATCAATCACTCTTCGCATCCAATATCGTTGAATTACATTGTAAACTCACTCGCCTGTGTCGCTGCCTGTACCGCGAATTAATCTTCCTCAGTCACTCCATTCTATCGCGTCCTCGACTCTCCCACCCCAAGTACCTCGTCGTTTCAATCAACAGTTGTATAGAACTAGGATAATAATATTGCCGTAATTAATTGCCCTACAATTTCGTTCGTTCCCGAAAAACAGTGGCCAACACGTATATATAGGCTCTCGCGATTTTGCAGTAACTCGAGAGCGAGCGGATGGAGCGGACCAATATGTAAAACTCGTAGTCATTCTCTCATAAGACGTACACCTACCGTTTCTCATCGCTTCGCTCTTCTTACATCCTCTGGAAGCTTGAGTTACGAGTTTCCGAATGAATGATTCATGAAATCGCATCGTCAAGAGACTCATGAATACATATCCTTGATACGGGGCTTCTCGTGGAAGCTCGAACGGGAAGGATCATATTTAGACGAAGGAAAAATATTCATAATACAGTAATTTTTCCTCTGCGAGACCGTCACCGTAACTTAAGAAGGAAAAAAAACATACAAAACCAATTTATAGGTCACAGGGCTAAAGACATTGCGCGAAACGACCGTTGCGTCGAACGAAAAATATCGCGAAACCAGGAGAGAAGACTTTAAACCTGCTTGATTCACCCCTTCAACGATTCTTTTTTCTGGTATTTTTTTGGATCCGTACTTATATAGTTGCTGCAATTTCCGAGAGACTCTACCGGGAGCAGCCTCTCCGATCGTAATTATCTTTTTTTAGACTCGCGGTTAACGCGCGTTCTCTCCTCAATCGTCCCAGGTCGGAAAACTGTCTTGGGCAACGAAGAGCGCCTTGGTCTTGGTCTGAGGTTGCGTCGTTTCGCTCGTCGCGTAACTCGGCGAACCGCCGAAATTCGTACTACCGAATACCGGCTGACCAAAAGCGTCCAGTTGCTGACCCTCGTAAATGCTACGATCTTGGGTTCCGTATTCCGGCGGCTGCGCGGACGTCGAGTGCTCGGTAACGGTGAGCTCGATGTTACCCGCGTTGCCGCCGACGTCGATATTTTCCGAATTATTCTCCTCGAGGCTACTGTGCTTTATGCCGTAGTAGAAGTACATCACAAAACCTGAAGAAAAACAACAGCGAGTTGGTTAGACGAGAGCCTGCGGAAGAATACTCGCCTATAACAGGAATATTGGAGGGTGACTTACCTAGAGTCATCCAGATTGTAAATCTAACGAGAGTCAAAATGCTGAGCTTGAAGATAAGATAGATATTGACAGTGACAGCGACCGCTGGAACGAAGGGAAGACCTGGTGTCATGAACATCAGGGTATTCCTGAAAAATCATCAAGACAAACAATATTAAGAATTACGGGAACTATGATAATAAAAATCGTATCCGATGATGCAACTATCAATTTGAATTACCTATTTTGCGGTTTCCTGCTGATCGCAAGAAGAACACCGATAATTGCAAAAAGACAGACGAAGAGCAATATCGTCGTAAACGTTCCCATATTGCCTGAACAAAAAAACAGACATTTTTATGGATTGATAAACGCTTAATTTTCCTTTTATTTCGAAATAAACGAGAGTAAAGAGACTCACCCATTCCACATACGATTATTATGTCGAAGATTAAAATAAGTAGATACAAGATTCCAACCATCTTCATGACGTAACGTCCAGAAGCCTCGGTCGCGGGTCCCCTGTCTACCCAAGGAAAAATAGCGGGGCAGAGATACTGCGCAGCCTGAAAAATTCGATACTCTTAAAAAAAAACTTCGTAGGATCGTAATCAAGACAAATCGGACAGTGTCCTGACATCAGCGATGTCAGGACGACGTTATTAAATTTACGGTGTGATCGAGCGAGTTCGAAAGTGTTTCTATTTCTCACCTGGAGTCGTCGTTGGAGATAATTCAACGGTGGTCCTATAATTGGCGTCGCGCCCGGATATTGATGAGCACTACCGCAGCTGGACGCGGCAGCAGCCGCGTGCACGCTACCGTAAAATTTGTTCTCCGTTCTATCGCTGACCAAATACTGATCGTCCTTGCCTAAACCAACGTCATCCTCCTCACCGCCGTAAGTATCGTCCGACTCGGGCGACGAGCTGTTTGCTCTCCTGACACGTCTGACCATCACTCTTTGGCCATTGTTGGTCGACGTGACCTCCGACTGAGTCGCCTGCACGGAATGCAACGCGGTCGTCAGTTGGTCGGGTCTGAGCTCTTTGCCATAGGTCACTTGACCATTGCCCTGAATCTCTTTGGTCGGTGTTCTGCACGGTGTGCGAAGGCTTTGAGGCAAGAGCTCAACGAGATTCGTCGAGTGAGGCTGATAACGAAGGATCAGGACGCACGTCGATACCAGCGTGTAGGCTAAGAGGGTACCTGGAATTATGGAAATTATGAAGATTCTAGAATCGTCATCATGGAGAAATCCTATATTGATCCGCGGTAGCGAAGACGACAACGGTTGCTTACCTATGGACATCATTTCTACTAGAACCTCCAGCTGTATAAGAAGGGCAGCAAACGCTGCAGCCAGACCGGAAGTCAGAGTTGCTAGAGCAGGTGTTCCTGTCACGGGCCATACTTGGCTCAAAGTCCTGGAAATCAGTTCAAGAGTTGGAAGACAGAACAGGGTGAATGTTATCGCGATGATTTCTTACCGGAATATGAGGCCGTCCTGTGCCATCGCGTAGACTATTCTCGGCATAGGAAACATACTACCGAACATAGAGACCGTCAAGCCAGCGAGTGCGCCAACTGCCACGATGTATTTGCACTTGTAGGCTCCGACGTAATTGAACATCTCGACGAGAGCAGAGTTCTGATCGATCCGGTCGTACGGAACTGCACATAGTCGAGTGAAACAAAAGGCGTCACCAGACATTCATTATCATATTTAACGGATAAAAATTCAATGAGTGATATAAATACGACTCGACCGACCGATCAGCGTTAACACCATGCTGGTTGTGACATAGGCGATCAGAATTATGACCAACGACGAAACTATCGCTAGGGGAATGCTCCTCTTGGGATTCGTTGCTTCCTCTCCCGTCGTAGCTATTATATCGAATCCGATAAATGCGTAGAAACAGGTCGCAGCTCCCGTAAAAACCTGGAATCAAACGAGACTGAATTGGAACAAAGAGATCAACGATGCAAGATTGAAATACGAATAACGTATTTACGCGGGCGTTGAGTCACTCGAAATAACGAGAAGGTCGATCTTGGTCGTGGGATTTCTCGACGTTGTAGACGAGTCTGACGCAAGCTCGGAATTTCGGTCTATACAGTACTACAGGATAATACAAACAGGTCCTGGATATGTATATATCGTCAATGCGGAAAAAGGATCGACTCGAAAGCGGGCGAGCGTATGCCTATCCACATAAATCCGCTTTGTCGCCGTTGGGGTAGCACGTACAGTTTTACCACGTTATCGCACTCGCCGGGCTTATTTGGCATTGCACCAAATGCGCTTAATCCATAAAGGACAAGCCTCGATGGTACCGCGATCGAAAAGTTAACTAATTAAGTCATCGTATCAATTTTCTTGTTAACTGGAAAATGGATAATAACGCCGGACTCGGAACGGCTGACGATTAACGAGGTCTCGTTTTACGACGAAGGTAGAGAAAGACGAGAACTATGGGATAAAAAGAAAAAGGTAAATCGGTGAACTTTCTACCGACATACGTCTTCCCACTTTCTAAGTAGAAGCAGATACGTCAGACAATTCGAAAGTTGAGATAACTGTGAAATAAACCATTTCGGAAACTTGGAATCTTTAAATTTCTTACCAAGCGCAGTGATTGACTATATTTATAGCGACTACTTTTCCATAGATTGAGAGCCAAGAGCGTCGATCACTTTTCAAATAACGAACAACGGAACGGATTTTTTCATTCGGAATTTTGTGTCAAGGGGGTTGATTATGGCTCGATAATTTACAGTAAAAGAGGACCGTCGAGTTCGGCGTAAGAAAGAGTCGTCTATGACGTTGTCCCTTTATCATCGTTCTCCTCGAGTCTTTAGCAACGACTCTCCCGGCCGAGATCCGATGACAGTACTGCACCATCGAGCTATCCGGGTTTTCTCGCCCGAGTTTTTCAAAGGTCAAAGGAAAAGCCGGCTGCGGATGGTCCCGTCTCGCTCTAGATTCGTGCGAAATAAGATTTCTGAAAGAAGCTGGGACACACCCTCGCGCGTAAGGCAGGACAGCGGTAACCAATATTCTATTTTTTCTTTCTTTTCCGTAAAGGCGAACGTGCTAGGGGCGGGTACGAGTATACCTTCCGCAAAACAAACGACATTGCCAGCCGACCTGTTCCTTCGCACCTATTTCTTCCACCGGGAATTACGTATCTATTCCCGTATATTTTACTCGCCTTAGATGTTTTCTTTGCTCTCTGATGTATACGATGCACGTTCGGTTCTTTTTCTTCCGTAGAATCTATGTTTTTATTAACGTCATTTTTTTCTCTTTCTCTCTCTCTCTCTTTTGCTCGCCCATCCGCCTATTTCCGTTATATCAGTCCTATGCAGGAAAAATGAGGTGTGCACTCTTCGCAACGAGGTCACATTTTTACGTTTTTTGTACAATTTTTTTCTTTCCCGCAAGATAGATAGAAGTAAAAAAACGTGGATCACAGGTGTCACACGGCTAGAAGGAGACTCTCTTTTCCTTTGAGACGCGCAACGTCCGCCGCGATAGACCTTATTCATCTTTCGCCTCGTGGGCAATTTTTTTCGTCACTATATTTTCTCGACGACGATGTAATGAAAGGGTCGGTGGGGATTGCAATGATCGGTTAGCGACGAAACGAGAACGGGCGAACGAGCTCGATTGATACGTGACTGTACCTCGAAGGAAGACCATTATTATTGGAACTCGTAGCAAGCTACTGATTTCTAAGAATCAAACTGTGACAAGTTTTCCCCCGTACGATGTTAACAAGCTCGCAATCTCTTCATACCCTCGAAGAAAACCGTCGACTTGACGAGAAAAATGTCTCTTTTCCCCTCGTTCGAGGCACCCTCCGTGATATTTTTCTCTGGAGAAAGACGATGACGAGGGAGACTCGGAAAACACCACGCAATCAGAAAACCGCAAGAGCGGCCGTTTTTTTTGTTGGTCGTGGGAAGGGAATTGTCCAATTGGCTGATCCGTTATAATCCAGTTCGATTTTTCTTTTGTCTTTGGAATTAGTGTTAATAGATTGAAAACATATTCTATATTTATATAGAAGAGTATAGATATATTATTTATATATATAGCACCGTTATACGTTAGGGGTAGCTATCGAGTGCCGGACACCGTTCATCAGATCTTATTTTCTCATCATCATCCCCGAGTAGTCTTTAATTAGAAAAATTGACAGTCGAATGCATCCGTCCCCTGCTATTTTCACAATGAGGCGGAAATGATTCTCGTGATTTCGAGACCCTTTCAAAGTGACAATTAAGCTCGCTTGTACAACTCTGTTATTATCCCGATCTCTTCCTCGAGATGAATGCTATACCGACATTATATATGGATATGTACCGTAGGTATTTCGCTTTGGATTGTGATATGCTTCCGGCGTTTTCTTCCGATGACACGGCTATTCATAGCCAAATAAGCATCGATATCAGGAGCGAATTCGCAAATTAATGGTGTATGCTATATCAAAACGAATGAGATGGAAACGGCATCTCTCCCGGACCGATTGTACCAGAGGCTTGAATATTCGATCGAGTTCAGCTCCGTGGAGGTTTCCTCGCTATCACACCCTTTGTACTGGCGAACTTTTGCATTGAACACGTTAAGGATCGATTTAAATTCAAGTATTCGTAGATTCAATTTAAATAAAAATGTCTTGGCTAATTCGACAATTATGGAAGCAAGAAACTATTTATTTCGTTTTTTTTAATTATAAAAAATTATTTCGGTCCATAATTCTATATTTCTCGACGTATTATAAATAAAAAGTTCGCATGTGATGTACTCAAATCTCCTCGTGGCTCTGGGCACTTACGGACAAAGGCCGAGTGTTGAAAAAAAAAAAACGATGGGTTGCAGTTTGTCGAAAGGTCGAGTGGATTGCGAACTAGAGAGTTCAAAGAGGCCTCATACCTCGAAGACTCTTTACTCTGCTCTCGATCATCCCCGCTATAGAGAGAGGAATAAGATAGTACGAGCTTCGGTCCAACTTACACACGAGTGGTCACGGGGCGATGCCGCGAGTCCTTCAATTCGACAAGGTCCTCTTTTCAAAAGTAAACTATAACCCTCTAATTTACTGTAGTACTTGATACCTGCTTCGCACTTCCCTGAAAGCGGTGTTTCAAGGAGTGAAGTAACTTTTCAACTAGCTTTTTGGATGGTTCGTTGGACTTGACTAAAAAAAAGTCATATCCTTCACCTCGCGACTAACCAAAAGTACCTTGCACGTCACCAATATTCGCACACAAGATAGAGACCGGAAGGATGTGTGATTTCTGGACGTGACATCAAAGCAGTGGATAAGGGGTAGTAGAGGAGTTAAACCAGAATTGGAAGGGTTGTGGTCATACCGAAAATTCAGCGCGAAAGATTGAGTGAGATATCGAAAGTCCCTCGTTCGCAGAATGTCCTTCCGCTTGGACAGGAGAGTTTGACCGAGTGGCCGGAACAAGATTTACAGAGCGAGAGACGAAGTGTCTCCTAACTTTGTCAAGGCGGTGGCTTCGGATCGCAATTTGGCTGGGTGGACCGATCTTCGATCTAACACACTTGAGTCCGACTACTGTCGAGTTTCCTATCGCGACGTTGAAAGGGATTGATGAAAATTGTATTTGAAACTATGACAATTGTACAGATGGGATAGATTGTGTGAAAAACATCGGAGCGATTTAAATACGGTACGACCGCAACCAATGTCGACAAGAGTATATTTATAAATATTTATCCGCAAATTTGAAAATATGATAAAGTTCGATGACACGAAAAATGAGTGCTCTCTCTCTCTCGCCCTTTATCACCGTCGACTGCATTCCTACGCGTGAATAAACGGAACGAGTTGCGCATAAATAAGTTATAAGCCGGATGCACCGACTCATAAATAATAAATATGCGTTTCTCATCGTATATATTATGTTTTTCTCTCGCTGGTTCTATGCAAATATTATATACGAAAGGATCTATCGGTCTCGTAGATTTTACGTATACAGTTATATCGTAGTAAATCCTGTAAAAGATACAGATGACACGGAACGTTTCTCTGATGGAGGACAACGAAGGCAAGTTCGTCGGTAAGAAAAGCGCCGTCAATTTATCCGAAACTACGAACATTTTTATTATATCTCAGGGACAAAGTTTCTCCTGGTATCGTGTTACAATATCCGAATGCGTAATTTTTCATCCCCCAGCAACATAATACTTTCAATTCTTTCCATGTGGTATGAACGACACGATTGACAAAAGAAATTGTGCTACGAACCTTTTTTGCTACTTCCGCCTCGATATTTCCTGGACTTCTTCGTAAGAAAGATATTTCAATTTGTATCACGTCGCGAGAAGAGCTTCGGGGCTACGGGTATACGCGCAACAATGAAAGATCATTCTTGAATCTTCGCGAGAAAAGATATTTTTATCGATGACCGGAGGTCCTACGAAGATGTGGATTGAAAGAATATTTTTTTCGCGAGAGCTCGTAAAACCGAGTACAATAACGAGCTGATACATTACGATAAAATTCTTCTAATAATGTTTCTAATAACAAAATTATCGAATTTTATTGTCTCTATTAAAATGAGAACCTGGCCGGTAGTTTAGCCTAAGATGTTAATGCCAATAAAAAGTTGGAAAAATTCTCTCGAGAATGGAATTTTATGAGATGATATGAGAAAATGTCAGAATCTCTCATACGGAGCATACGCGCGTTGCGCAGGAGATGATAATCCTCTTCGAGATGAGACGAAGAACCCCAACACCTCTCCACCGTTGCTCCCACGCACGCGAAGGACGACGGAACAGAAAGAATTCGAGATGAAGATGGGTTTGACCCAAATTCCCTCTCGGCGTGTGTGAAACTGTCAGGTTGACTTATCCTGCGATTGCTCGTCGCAAGAAGATGTTCGAAAAGCTCCCCTTCTATCATATAGATATGTGTATATATATATATCGTCCTCGGCGACGATGAACACGTCGGGCGAAAATCGTCGTATATGAAATGAACGCTTGTATACACAGCATTAGTTTGACACGTTTATAGGCGAAGGCATTAATTTTGCGTTGTGAGAGAAGGACGATGTGTATTTTCACAACAGGGATAAATAACAGTGTTGGCGAGGACCAAGATGTGTTTTTTTTCTCATACGAGTGCTTTTAACACAAACACCGTGGGTGTTTGGTTTCCTGTCGTATATATTGCCGCTACAAAGTCTTATCGATCTCGCCAGGAGATACGACCCCAAAAAATGTAGACGCCGAGATCGAATACTCGAAATTTCACGACGACGTTTCTCTTCAATCATTATTTAGAAGCCACGTTCCTCCTATCGTCGGAGAACTCGGAAAATCCCAAATCTGTCAAACCTCCATCTACCGAACTCGTTTTTCATGAACCATCCATGAGTCTCGTCGTAAAATCGATTTGTCTCGTCCGTCATGATTTTGCAAGTAGTACGAGTCGTCCTGCGGTCAGACGGTGACTCGTACTACTTGCAAAATACATAAATATTTTTTCACCCTATAAAATCTCCGATAATTTTGTGTTAAATATATAATCAACGATATATTAAGGTCATTTGTCATCGTGGTTGCATTGCGCTAA
Source organism: Netelia virgata (assembly GCA_951802705.1). NCBI lineage: Eukaryota > Metazoa > Arthropoda > Insecta > Hymenoptera > Ichneumonidae > Netelia > Netelia virgata. The sequence goes on along the minus strand of OX637867.1, from coordinate 29,765,882 downwards.
ATGATTTCCTTTCCCATCTTTTATTCCGCGAAACAAGAGTAGAAATTGACCGGAACTTTCAGCGTGATTCATCCCACGCTGACGTCAGCCATTCTCACACATATCTACACCTACGTACGTACGATACACGTAGAAAGTTTAGTATAAACAAGAGAAACGATAGGACGAGTGTTGGAGACAGACAAAAAGGAGCGGGGGACGGAGACAGAGAGGGCGAGCTTAATTTATCGTTCGCAGACCCTTTCTCTCATTCCCTTTCTATTCTTCCTCTCTATCGTCTTCCACATCTCACATCCTGAGAGAAATTCTCCCTCCCGGAGATTTATTGTTCAGCGTGCCCAAACTATTCCCACTCTGTTCCTTGGTATTGATCACTCGACAAGGGTACGTAGTATTTCCAAATCATCGGGTACAGTCAAACTTCTGTTGATCGAAGGTATGCATCGAAATCAGTTGGCACTTTAACGAGACTCGCTTTTCATGTGCGAACTGTGATTTGGTAGTTTAGAATTCAACGATATTTGCCATTTCATGTGTACTTCGCAACCATATCGCATTTCCTCGCACTTTGTTTTCTCTTCCCTCCGTCCATGGTTTCATGAGTTCTCTACGTGTTTTCACTCTCTCTCTCTATCTCTCTATCTCTCTGTCTTTCTCTCTTCGCGATACGACCCTCTTCGACGATCTCTTCCTTCTCATTCGCTTCGCACGGTCGAGACCACCGGCCACAATCTCACCGAGCCTTGAGGCTATCTAAGCATATATACATTCACGAATCTATATATAGCTCACCAAGACGTCCGAGATCGTGCAACAAGTTTGCCATTGTTTCATGTCATAGTATACTACCGTGACGTGGCGCATAGGCGAACCTCGCGGAAATACTTTCGACCACGAGACCACCCTTCTCTCTCTACCTAGGCGTTAGAAATTTCCGACTCTCTCACTCTCTCTCTCTCTCTCTCTCTCTCTCTCTCTCTCTTTCTCTGTCTCGTACCCTTAGCATTGGCATCATCGTCCAGTGACGTCTACGCTGCGACACCCGGTACTCCGAACAGGGCGAGGCCTTTTCCTCTTTCCCCGCTGTTCGTAAAAGCTCAAGCTCTCGAGGCTCACCGTGTCATTCACCACGACCCACGAGCTCTACGTACCCGAGCTCCTATTGTCCCATAGGATTTGTAATAAAAAAAGCTTGAAAAATGTGTGTACCGTACGTCGTTGCTTTTGCTTCTTCTTCCGAGATATCTACGTACATGTATATTCAGAGCGCGCGGTCTCTATTCATACCGAGACTGGCATTCTTAGGCAGTTCTCGTTATGTTTAGCTGGCAAGCTTCCGGCTTCTAAAAGACCAACTACCCTCTTGTGAAAGCCCGGACAACTTTCTTTCGACTTATTCTTTTCGTACGCTTTTGCGGTCGTAAAGAGTGCAGGGTGAATCGGGGGTTGATATATTTTCTGTCACGTTGAAAAATGATAATTTGCGATAATTTTTTGATGACGAATTAATGATTGTGAAATATAAACTAGTATTATAATGGGAATAATTTAACAGTGGATATTGGATAATAGACAGTGGAATATTATTTGCATGTCCTCAATTTTGGTAGCCGAAAATTCTTCACCGAAATAGATTGCGGTTGACAACCCCCAACGACCCAGACGCCTCGAGACCTTCCCCGAAATGTAGAATTCTCTCTGCCCACGCGAGAAATGCTCTCGAGATTGTTGCAATAAAACCATTCTTTTTATATGTCCAAAGCAGTAACCGGCGGTACGAGTACCCAACCACGTCTATACTGCCCGTCGCGATGGTAATACTTGTATTGCCCCCGGGACTAGGCTTCGAAGCGAGGGTGAAACGGTGATCGAGGGGTTGGAGGGGAACAGACGAACGAGAGAAAGAAGCGAGTGAAACAAAAGTATGACGAACTCTCGAAACGATTGCACATCACGTATAAAATCTCTGTATATAACTACACGTAACAAAAAAAGGGTTGAGAAAGAATACGACGGAAGGTAGAAAAAGTGAAAATGAAATTTTTCGATTAAAGTTTTTACTTAGGTACTTTTTTGTACCTGCGTTTTACGTTTTCGACCTAAGTGATTACTCAATTACATTACTGTAATCACTTTTCCCCCAACCAATTGGTAACAGAATCGCGTCGTGTATCGCAAAATTGTAATTAAATAAATGAGTGTTTACGAGAAAAACAAAATCGTCTAGTTAGTTAAGAAACTTTGCGACTGAAGTTTTCAATTCGTCGACGTTAATTTAATTGAATAAATGAAAATAATTAGCATTCGGCGTGTTAAACGTTAACGTCACGTTACGTAAAATATTTGCATCTGTCTACGAGACTCGAACTTATTCACGAAGCTCGCCGAGAAATCGGAATCGATTTTTGCCGCGTCTCGGCCACTTAGACTCGACGTCGCGAGAAGAAAATTCAATCCAACGGTATGTATATCGAGGAATCCATACTTGGGTATACGTCGAGTCGCAGACCCAAAGTCTCCAGCAAATCCTTCAAGAAAAGTTCGCGTAACGAACTGAGAGAACTAAGTATCAGTCTTGAAGGAATTATCGAACGGATCAGGCACAGGACTCCTGCACTCCGTTCGCTCACACACACTTGCTCTCATTCTCTCTCTCCCCCCTCTCTTTCTTTCTCACTTCCTTTTAACCTGGTTCCGACAAACTCGTTAGTCCGAGGGATCAAGGATCAGAAAAGCCGCCGAAGAACCAGTGGAACGAGAGACACGTAGGCGCGAATGAAAAACGGCTGAAATGGGATTTGTCGAGTGGAAGTACTTAACTCCCAGTTTTAGTAGGGCGACTGGGCGGCTGTATAATTTTTTATATTCAAGCAATAATTACAGACCCTCTATACGGTGAATGAGATATAAAATAAATTTAGGACAAAAAGAGAGGTACGACCATAAATATAGCAGAGTGGTGCGTAGAAGTGTCAGGGATCGGTGAAAATACGTATGGTTTACCCTTACCAGGGTTCAGGTGGTATTCCGGAACCCTGGGCATGCTCAGGGTCGATATACTTTCACTGAAGTATTTTTACACTGTTTTTCTTAATCCTATCAGAACACCAGCCTTTTGTAGACGATAACATTGGGGACCCTCAACATGGCTCGGCTGTATTTGTTCTACAGCCCTTCCGTAAGATCAATCTTCTCCTCCGTTTATTCTATCGCGAAAACGATCTTCCAACCCTCTAATCCACCATTCGATAACTTAGTTATATAGGTACCAGGTACTCACCCCGCTCCAGCTGTAAGGCAGAAAACCATTGTGTTCGCTCCAATTTTTCGAGTCGACGTAAAACATTCCGGCCGCCATGACGAATACCCATACCGCGAGATTAATGGCGTTCAACACGTTGTTAAAAACCAGTGACTTTTTGACACCGGCTGCCATCAGTAGCATCATTAATATCGTGATTACGAAAGCTAGGAAGTCCGGTGGTCGGCCTGTAATAATAAGCAATCACAAAACAAAGAAATTAACATCACAAGAAGCAACGAGCGTAAACGAGCATGATCAACGAGAATACACTAACTAATGTGGTTGTGTAACGAAGCCTGAAATCTCAAGACTTATTCAACTTTGAGAATGAAACTTGAATGAAGTTGCAAGAAAAGCGTTTATCTGCATAAAGGAAAAGCCAAGGGTTCTTGAGGAAAGGATGAAATGTTGTTGTGACGTCTCGGGCAGCTGCCTCACCCTTTCTCTCTTTCTCTCTCTCTCTCTCTCGCTCTCTCCCATACTCATTAGTACGGGATGAAAGTCTGCTCTTGGCGCCAATGAGAGTGGGATGAAGCAAAACCCCTCGCATCTGTAATTCAAATAAGCCATTCGCGTGTTATAAATAACGCAAGTGCCACTTGCGCTTCTGCCATCTGTCGTCCTCGTGAACTGATGCCGCTCCGACTCTGACTTTTTCCACTTCTTCTTTTTCTTCTTCTTATTTCCCTTTAAATTTTTTACTTTTCCTCGACAGCCTTGATGTTCCGTTAACTCTTAGTCCCTTCGTTTTACATTGGACTCACTCGGTTCTTTTTTTTCCATACTCCCTTCGCGAACCTCCGTTTTACGAACTTCACGTTGACATGTTGGTCTGGCTGAATCTTAGGAAAAGGTGGGTCAAATGGAAGAAAAAAAATGAAAGAAATAGTCAGTGAAAGAGAAGTGCATCGAGCTATTTTTCTTTTACCACTCGAGAAGGTTTCTCGCTTTTGCAGCTACGAACACCTTGCACGACTCTCGGCTAATAGCGGTGGACGGAGAAAATCGTCGAGCGGCCAACAGACACGCTTCGTGTGTCCGACCATTCTCGATTTACTCGCGGCTCTTCGCGGCGTGTACCGTGATGCTGATTTATATCCTTTACGTGGTATGCGCGACGTCGCTACGCGGAAATCTCGAGTCTTCGAGCACGTCCGTAAGAGCAGATGGAAACTAAGAAGCGGACGTGGGGTTGATATCAGTGAAAAAAAAAACATACGATACAAAGGTCGAAGGGATGCGACCTTTGAGGAAAATAGCTCGCCCCCGACCAGCTTATTTTTGTCTTTATTCAAAAACCACTTTCTCGTATAATACGTTTAATCCATTAAACATTCCCGTCGGCCATTATTCAGCCCCGCATTCTCTTTATCTCGGGATCCATGACTGCTCGTCGATTCAAGCTTTGAAATACGAGAGCCAAGTTAACGAGGCGTAAATAGCATTACCCCTCTCACTCTCTCTACGAATGCCTATACGATCAGCTGGATGTACGAACTACGCTAACCACCACTGCCACATTTACCACCGAGTGGCGCAGAGAAGATTGCGAGGGGTTGTGACGGGGGGTGAGTAAAGGGCGAAACGTTCGTAATTCAAGGAAGAGCACAATCGAGCGACCTTTCGCTCTGACGGATTCGACGAGAATTTCACTCCGCGCCGTCGAAGCTTTCCGTGGGTTAAACACGATTTCCGCTGGGAAGGAACTCTGGAAAATGTTCTATAGTTGGGTCCATCAGCTTCATCGGTTTTTCGCCTGTCCTCGGAGATCGTTATATATCTGTAAATACGGAGCTACACGAGGAATGGTATAAAAGCTAGTTCGAGGGAGAGAGAGAGAGAGTGAATAGAGTTGATAACGTGCCAAGAAAGCAGAGGAAGAGACGAACCGAAATTGGTCGAAACGAAGGATCGAAGATACGGAGGGGTGGTATCGAACGAGATGGACTATTACACATACGAGGGTACATTTCTGGCTCCTCCGGGTCTTGGAACTGTGCTTGATCGACTCTCCTTGCACTATCTCGTCTCGTCGCTCGCTCGAACCATCGCGATACATCATCATCCCTTCTCTCCAGAGATCGTTTCGACAGACCACCTTTTACCCTGATTTTTTCTCTTTCGCGCCGACCATTATCGAGTGGCCATGAAAAATCATTCATAATCGACGAGATATTGTTCCGTGCTTTTTTTAGTCTTTATATATAGGATTTATTCGATTCAATTATATTTGAATATCCTCGTAACCTCGATATAATAATTATAATAGTTAGAGGTACGAAAATAGTTTAATTTACTCGTAATACTCTTTACTTCTCGTTAGTGTCAAGTTTTCAAATAACGAAGAATGAAAAAAAGGCCGAGTAAATGTTCGATAGTCGAGACACACGAGATCGACGCTTCGAAGCGTGCCCACATCTCAGCACCGAGAAACTCACGAGTGCAGCGTTGCAGCAACCCCCGAAGGACTTTGGACTGAACGACGAGATTGATTTTCTTCTTTTACTCTTTTTTCGCAATCGAGCAATCGAAATCGAACGTACGTATGTACACAGGAAAGTAACATACGTGTACCAAACGGCACAGCGAAATCGAGGGAAAAAGACGAACGTCTCTCTTCAGGAACGAGAGAACCATTTTTTTTTTTTTTTTTTTTTTTCATGGAACACAGTCGACGAAGAAAAATAAATCCAATAATCTTCGTACGAAACGGGCACGGGGTTTTATTTTGGGAGAAAATCGAGGCGTCGGTGCAAAACGCTCGTTTATAATACGTTGACGGGTTTCCACTTTCAATAGATGCTCTCGAGCATTGATCGACGTTTCGATTGAGCGACGCACGGAAGCATACACGTAGGTACTTCTGTTTCGTGAGAATAACCACGCGTGAACATCGTACAATTTTGCCTCGTTGGACCAGATCGTTTGTAAACACGCGTTTTCCTGCGAAAGTCGGAAACTTTCGCCACGGTATTCATCGGAGGGCGAGGAGAAGTTACTGTACACGATATTTCTACACGAAGTTGTATACACCAGACAGCGTACGAATTCACGTCGGTCGAAAAATAAAACCTGTTTTTGTACGATATCGCACGCGAGTATAGCGTCGTGAATAATGCATTATTCCAATAACACATTATCGATTTCATTACCTACTTTCGAGAACAAAATGGAATCCAAATACTAGTCTCGGCGTTGGGTGGTATAAAAAGCAATCATAGCGGCGTCCACCCCATTTTCCAAAATTTACAAACGATTTGCACAAATCTTGTAACTGCTGTTCGAGAATAATAAATGAGAGACGAAGGCTTCGTATAACGACTATGAATCGTCTATGAATGGAAATGAGAGCAGTAACGACGTGAAAACAAAAAAAAACAGGAAATAACGAGAAAGGGTGAAAAATAGGGTGAGAAATAATTTCAAGCAACGGAAGAAATGAAAACGGGACAAAGCTTCTGAGCCGCGACAGACCGAGAGATGCCGGTTGAAGCTTGAAAAAGAGGAAGAGAAGAAGCTTGAAATGAAGGAAAAAATGTATATAAGGAAGATCCCAGAGGTATAGGGCTAAAGACGATAGGGCGAGGGAACCAACGTCAGACGATGTGCAGCTGAGCATTTGATGCTGAGCTACGGCTTGCTGGTTTCCTCCTTGTCGCCGTCGTCGTCGTCGTTGCCGTCGTTCCGGCGTTGTATGGCAAACCGTCTACTCTATCACTCGCTCGCAGCCGGCTAGATTGGATCGATGAGGTCCACAGGTGCCAGCGAAGAGCCAGACTTCATCCGCGCAAGCGCTACTACCCCTATAGTAAACGTATACCCATGGTATGTATGCCATTCTCGCCTACATATATATATATATATATGAGTACGTAGCACGCAATATCTGCACATCATAGCACCCTTACTTTTCCATAGTCGACCCTCTTCGTTCAGCCCACACAATTTCACCCCTATACGCACGATACGACGGATCTAAGTGTATACGAAAAGTGGCTTCGCCTTCGGCACCAACTGGGGGTTGAAAATAAAAATACAAAGTATGAAACACGCCAGTCACCGTTCAATTATGATTAAACAAAAGAGTACAGCGAAGAAGGTTTTACGCGTGTTAAAAATAATTCAGATTTCACATAGCCGTTTTCGCGAAACGACATCGCGATGACGTCATTGTCATTTTTATACATGTGTGCATCGTTGAGAAACTTCTATTGGGGTTACTGGTAAAGATGCGAAACAAGAGGGTGTATGGGTTCCGGTTAACCGCAGAAACTTGATGCCGGAATCTATATAGTCGGCTCGTTCGTAGCAGACTCCTCCGCTGCTTCCACTATCTCTCGGCTCGACGCGTGACTTCGGGATCTCCCACAAAGCTTCGAGTCTGTACGGCTACCCGTTAAGATAGTTTAGTAAATTTAATTGCTCCCTCTGTCGTGAATATATAACGGAGACTAGTGCAAAGTTATACACGAATGGCACGATCGTTTTCTCGACAGTCGTTGTTGTTGATGGCATTGTCGACTGGGCTTGTACGCTCCACATCCACGATGATCCTGGTATTCTGACTGTTGGTATAATTAAACGTTTCAACTCAAACGAATATATTTTCTTGTGTTCTCTTTCACGACTTTGAAGATTTATTTTTAACGGAGATTCGTTCGTAAAAATGGTAGTATCGACTTTCATCGAAAAATATTAGCGCGGAAAAATCAGCCCCTTACACATATTTTGATGATAAAGTGGAGACCGAACATTGTATTTTGTATTGGCTTCGATATACGTCTAGTGTCGTATAAATTACAAATTGTAGAACGATACGTACCTCGTGATAGGATTTTCGCGATCACTCGACTCGAAGCCAATCTCGGAATCGTAAAATAGCTTGGAAACGCGTAAATACGTTCGTTCGCTCTCACTCTGTTCCATTCTACGGTATAACATCGGAGAGAAATAGAGAAATGGCCGATACACGGATCGCGTACAATCGTTCATTGTGTTGTCCACTATACGAGCAGTCGTATCCGGCTGATATTGTTGAACTATGTAACGATACTATGACAGTACAGTACAGTGCTGACACCCCTCTATTTCTTTTCATTCGTACACTTTCTCGATACTGCGCCGCGTGCGAGACTCCCTCCATTTGGTGAAAGGTCATATGCGGTTTATGCCTTTGTCCAACGAGAACATGACAAAATAAGGGATGAATAAAGTTTAAGGGACGATAACTTTTGTATGGTGGGTTAAAGTGACCGATAACTGAGAGTAAACATCAAATTGACCAAAGAGTAATTAGGAAAAAAAAACTCAAGTACTTTAGTCCAGTCTAATAAATTAACCCACTTCAAAAGCAGTCCCTGTAAGGTCCTACTACGTCTGATCTCGTCGTATCCCATTAGCTCGGGTGCTTTTCCAAGTCCTATACGTCTATTCTCACGATTAAATCTCCCGGCATGTTCAACTGGCTTCTGTTTTCCAACGACGCGACAGGAGGGACTCGAAGCTCTGGAAAACGTGCCGTGAAAGTCAAACTTTCTCGGTTTTCAGTGAACACAGTGTCGTCTTCCATTCTAGACAGCATGTAGGTGGCCTTGCATCGAAACGAGAGTAATTACAAAAGGCAACGGCCAATTAACCTACGTTAAAGGACTCGCAAGAGCCAAACTGGTTCATGTCACTTCTCCGTTTCGTTTTCTCTTGTCTTGCATCGTGCTTGGGAATACAGGGCGAGTGGCATGATTCGATTGTGACTTTCGAAGTCACCCTTGTCTCTCATTCTAGGCAAAGCCGCTGGAATGAAGAGGTCCTCGGTGTTTGCCATAATCTTGAAAATACTTTCAGGTATGCAGCGGCATCAAGAGGAATTTTCGCCCAAGCACAAAGTCGCCCCTAGTTTACAAAAGCCTCAAGATTCCACAACAAGTATCCTATACTCGTAAGCCGAGAATCCAGCCCCGAGCGTTTTCGATCAAGATCGTTCTCCCGGAAACGCCGTAAATTCTAACATTCTCAATCTTTTTTTCAAAGCCCTAAGCTTTCTCGGCTCGCTGATCAAACACCCACGCCTTATCCCTCTTCGTTCACCCTCGTCTTATATGTGCCCATACGAATTGCCGATTTCTTGAACGTGAGCGGTGATGCAAGATAGCGATAGTGTCGAGCCACCGTCGTTCATCTCCCGCGTGACTGAAATTCGAGGGGACTCGATTTATCCGCAATGGAACCCAGTCCCCCGGGCCCCCCTTCGCCCATCAGGGTCTGCATACCAGCAGATCGTCCATTTGGCGAAGGGGTCGATGTGTACTGATGGAATGGGTACTAATGACGATGAAAACATCTTTGACCGAGGATTGATGGTGACTGGTGCGTTGACTCGTAAAATCATGACTATCGTTCGTTAAACTTAACGAATGATTAAACGATAATGGAAACAACGAGGGGATAGATGGATATTAAGATGTGTAGTCACTTGTATTATGATGATATTATGAATATACGATGTTAGTCTGTTTGTTATGTACATTACCACCCCTATAATGTGCTTGTTGAATTAATGATTAAAAGAAATGGGGGAGAATGAAAATATAACATTCGAGGAATGTCGAGCGAATATGTGAAAAGCTCGACTGGCTCCAGGACGAGAAATTCTGCTACTGGCGAAACAGCACTACCTTGGCATCTCACCCTCTGTCTGTCTGTCTCTCTCTCTCTCTCTCCTTCTTCTTATCATCATATGTATATTATATATATGTATAATACCTACGTATTCTCATGAAACTCTAAATAATTCATGGATTTATTCTGGCCCATCTACCCTTGGACTTCGAGCTTGCCACGGTTTCTATAACACACGAGAGTATGATTCTCACGTACTCGAAACTGTGGATTCTGATATTTCTCATTTAGGCATTATTGTAGGGTGTACAGAGTCGCGAGAATATAAATGCTTCTGACATAATTGTTCGGAACGTTCACAGAGTATAAGTAAAAATGGCAGAATCAAGCATTGAGACAAATATGAGAAAATGAAATTGATTAATTAATCGTTATCGCTTATTTCTAACGATCATTATCAGTGTTTACTTGAAATTAATACGATGTGTGTTTTATAATATGACTCACCAAAAATTGTGCCGACGCTGCCTTCTATCGCCTCGGAAATCGCGCCATTTGCGAGAGCATCGAGACAGGCGCTAAGGGCGCAGGCACACGCACTCGTACCTATAAGGTACTCAAGCACCATGTTCCATCCAATTATGAATGCTATTAATTCGCCTACGGTCACGTAACTATACATGTAAGCGCTGCCGGTCGTGTGAGGCACTCTGACACCGAATTCGGCATAGCACGCTCCTGAAACAACATAAACACAATAACACACATAATTTATCGTAACATTAGAGTGTAGTTGTAACTCGAGGCTTTCCCAAACCTTGCATTCTCGCCACTCCCCCAAACGTATAACTTTCCAATTTAATCCCATTCATTTTCACAGAGAAAATTTTTAATTTTCGTTCCATCGACTTAAGTAATAAAAAAACAAAAACAAAATTCCGGACAGCCGAAATTTACGATGGGCACGTTTCGCCAAAAATCCCTTATTTCCAATTCTCGCCTCGCCATATTTCAGCATGTTCTATATATACATCGACCTATCAACCCTCCATTCCTTGCAGCTCGTGCATTCCACGGCTTGTCCTCCCAGCGTCGGCTAATTAATTGGAGATCTATGTGGTACGATGCGGATGGCGTGTGATTAATCGCGACAGAGGTGGGGAATGGAGGAAGGGGACGAAGGGAAAATCAAGAGAGACGCGAGAGAGTTTCAGCGACGACGAGAAATATATAGGCATATATTTATGTACATCATCGACAGGATAACGACTTTAACAGGACGAACGCGCCCTGTCCAATGCCATCACATCCTCCGCTCGTCATTCGATAATTGTAATAAATATCATATATCGATCGTACATAAACGACGAGAAACGCGCGGTCGACGGAACAGTTTTCCTGTCGATCTCGAGTATGCTAATGACGGAATTATCCCTTGCGGTAGCTCATTGGTCACGATTGTTCGCACCTTGTCGGGATTCGAGCGGATGAATATTTAACGACAAAGTTCGATATTGGATTAATCCGATGCAACGAAGCTGTAATTTATATCGAGGATTTACGATGCGAATAAGTTTTAACGATTTTATAATTATCAAGAATTTTATAGCTCACGGTCGTTCTCGTAATATCATCGCGAAAGAAAACTTTTCCTCGTCTCGTTATCGAGACGCCGAACAACGCGACGTTTCGTCGACAACTACAAGCTCGTGCGAATATAAACGTTCTCTTTTCTTTTTTTTTTCTTTCTTCGCTCGTACCAATGAGATTTCAGCCGGAACTTATATACACAGTGGGGTTTTCTTACCGCTAACGATTACGCGAGGCTGTTATAAGAAAACGAGCTACCGTCTTCTTCCTCGTTCTCTGGTCGAGATTACAGAAATCTTCCGCAGAAAAGCAATCGCACTCGCGGCCGTACCGGATATGGTCGAGAAAGACCTTCGCTAATAGCGGATCGCAAGTCGTTATCCTTAATGCCGGATCCGCAAGGATCTCGCGTAGCATAGTTGTCCTTCGGGGTACTGATTTTTTCCGAGGAAATCACGAGTCTCGAAAAGTATTGCGACTCGAAACATACGTGTAAATTTGTTTTTTTACCCTTCTAACTTTCATCCGATTCGATGAAATTTCAAAACTTTCGTCGTTTTCTCGCCACCGATTGCTCGAGCTCTAGATTCGTAACGAGAGTCGTAGTTAATAAAAAATAATTAAAAACAGACGATGGAGAAGGTTTAACATTAAAGAAAAATTACCCTCGGACTTTTTCGAAGGTCGCGACCCGTCTCGTCGCGTCTACGAGACTGACGATGATGGAAAGAAAAAGGTGTACCTATACGCGAGTAGACGAAGAGTGATATAAAACGACAAGCTTATAACGCGAGGCACGTGAAGGAACGATCATTTTCCATTCGCAAATGTTTCTCGTAATAGAACGAGGTAAATTCGCGTCGTTACTCACCATCTCGTTTAATACGCTTCGCGTTTGGAATATTTGCAGATTACGAAAAATAAAGATTTACACTTTCGGGCTCGTGCGAGAAAACGAAAATTGATCGGTTTGAGAGAGAGAAAAAAAAGAAAAGTGTGTTCGTGCTCGATTTACTCACCGGAGAAAATGGAAGCGATGGCTGCAATAATGAAGGAGAAGACGACGCCCGGGCCAGCGATGCCTCGTGCCACCATACCGGCGACCAGGTACATTCCAGTCCCGACGCACGAGCCCACCCCTAGGGACGTCAGGTCCAGAGTCGTCAGGCACTTCTACAAATAGTGACAAGCACAAAGGACATTTACATGAAATGTATCCAACGAGTATGAGACAAAAAGCTGTCCGTTGTAACATCCAACGATAAACAACACTTGTTCCGGACGTCGGTCGCTGTAAAAATGTTAGATATATTTTTTTTGTTTTCAAATATATTTTTATGTGTCAACCGAAAGCCTTTGAGCTCCGCTAACCTGACGCTATACGAGCCATCCAATGTTCTCTATTTATCACTCCTCTCCAACATGCTACAACGAAAAAAGCGTTTATTTTCGTTACCGAACGTCCGTGCGAGATGCAATTCCAACGAGTTTATATACGTTTTCGTTTCATCGCTGTCGCAAAAATGGGGTCAAAGGTTGAATACTGGCACGCGATTCATTCACCGAGGGGTTGGCGATCAACGCGCGAGACCGCGTGCCATTCTCACATACCGAGTGAGTCTCGCGAAAGTAACCCTCTCTCCCCCAACGAGTATCGCGCAACGAGTATACGATAATAATCGAGTTGTCGCAAAAGTCTTTTCGAGATGAAAAACATCGCAATGGTATTTCTAGAATAATTGATCTTCATGGAAAATAAATTTCTTTTTAATTAAAAAATGCCACGCTTTCCATATCGAGTGTTCCTTCGACCGTTCAGTTTTTCATCCTTGCACACGCGCTATTGTCGAATCCCTCGTAAATATTGGGATACGGGGAGAGAAAATATTTTGCTCGAAGATGAAAATGAGATCTCGGCGAAGGAAAAATGTCGAGTGAAAAAGGGAGGCGAACCCTCGTCGTGTTCGAGTATTGGTAAAGTTGGCTGTCTCGTTCGGTGGTCCGCTGGTTGGTACGAAGCAATCTAGAAAGAACCAACTGGTGCGCGTTCTTCTTTCGTTACACGTTGGGTTGCCTATCTCACGGTAAAGGCGCAAGTTCGCTTCTATGTACACGTAGACGAGACTTCGGTATATTGTACAGGAGCTACAGTTGAGCTAACTTTTCCCGTGAAACTTTTGCACGCGAGAAGAATGGAGTGGGACTTACATTATAGGTATACAAATATATATATATATATATATATATATATATCGATAATATAAATAAGTGTAAAGAAAAAAAAGACAGCGTTCCGAAGACTTATACCTTGGCACGGAATATATACATTTATTAGACCCCCATTGTCACCTTGGCAACATGTCGCACCGCGTATACCAATATTTGCCTCGAAACTTCACGGAGTTTAAAAATAAAACAACACGAAAAGATTAAATCCTCGCCTTAAACTTTTATCACCGTGAAGAGGAACCGTACGGCCTTTTATCGGCGAATCGATAAATGTCAGCGATAAAAGAAAATGCGATTCTTCGAAAAATGTCGTAAATAATTAAAATAAAAGTCGTCTAAAAATTTGTTTAAAGTCGAGGCTACGAGATTCGTGTAATTTACGTGGTAATAACTTGGGAATCGTAAAGTCAGTCGGCACGTGCAAGGGCCATATGGTGCTAGCTGGGATGATTTCATTAAGCATCCAATGTTTGATATAGGTACAAGAGTATTGGTGTCGGTGTGTGTGTATTTGTGTCTGTATGTGCGTGTGGGTGCCCGTTCGTTATTGCAATTTGCGTACCAACGCTCAACGTAATCCGACAGAAGGGGTTACGCTCCGGAGCGCGAGCGATGCGACGAGACCCGCCCTATTCCAGCATCCCCTTTATACCATCTCGTACCGATTGGCGAACATTGCCTAGCATTCCTGTCCGTAACTATAGAGGAGAGATGTACCTACTCGTCGAGTACCACGGACAATAATACGCTTCGATTCTCAATGGTGTCCTCGTCTCATCGCCTGGCTAAACTGGCCATCAGCCCGACGTCGTACAAACGTAAATCTCACCTGTAATTTCTGCTTTGAATCAGCCGGATGTACGGGCTCGGGACCGGAAGTCTGCTGGTCTCCTTGCATGTTTTCGATCTTTTTCGTTCGTATGAGCTTCCCGAACAGCTCCAGCCCCTTCTCACGGTCCATCATCTCGAGCTTCATGTTGTCCTTAATACTGCAAAAGATAAATTGGGATAGTACGGTTTTAAGGTCATTCAAGGTCGTTCGAAATTGAAATTGATCGATAGATTATTTTAATTAAATTGCCAAGTTCTCCGTGAAACGTTCCTGGGGAAATCCCTTTTTCCACCCATCACCGCGTCCGCCCTTAATCGATCGATTGATTATCGATCTAATCGTACGAGAGGTTTCACAGGGATAAAATGCGAACACGGACGCGAAGAAGAAACGCGGACTTTGAGAGGAATTAAAAAACTTTTCTTATTTTCCGTGAAATCACTGGTTCGCCGCAATAAACCCTTCCATCGCCGCGGTTATATCGACGCGGTATGTCTGCACTCGTAACGATTTTCCTGTAAACCCAACAGCAACTACTCTTCAAAATTACTGTGCACTTTATATGTCTGTATACGCGATCACTCGCAGCTGTTTCGAAAGAGCACTTCGCAACTCCGGTACATGGGGTAATCGAGGCCGGTTATGCAAGCCATACGGGGGAGAACTAATAGTTTGCGAATTCCGAATAGTGCAGTAAAACGTCCTATAAATTAAAAGTTTTGCCACAAAATATAACGTCTGATTTCACACTGTGTTCAGGGTGTTCAATTTTACCTTTGCCACAACCTGGGACTCTGCGAAGATCTGTAAAAGCAGCTTCAACGAAGGTGAAACGAAAAAAGAAGGAAGAGCATTTTTTAGCGACAACGTCTCGAGTGTAATTTTCACAATAATTAACAACTTTCTCATAATTTACGCGAATCTATTCCATTATAATAATATAAGAAGTAAAAAGTTGGGTTCATACACGAAGAAACTATTTTTATGAACAAAAGATCGAGTTGGATGAACAAAATTCGCATTCACTTCACGCCGTGTTTTGAACTTCTCATTCTTTTTTATTCACGAAGAGCGCGCGAGGTGAAACTAACAGAGGGATATAATGGAAAGGGTAGTTGAAGAACAAAATCCGAGAGAAAAAGTGTAAATGGGAAGTTCGTGAAGATGCTATCTGACTCAAAGAAGAGCGCTTTTGTTGGTCGCATGGAACGCATTTTCCTTTGGAGAACTTCATTATTTCTGAAGCGTAAAGAAAGAAAATCGCGGGATTGTTTTTGAATTTCGAAAAATTATTGACGTTAAAGGGAGGAAAACTGTAATTTTAGTTTTTTGTTACTTTTTCGTAGAGTTTTTGAGATATCGGGAAAAACGACACGATATTCTTCATCGATTACCTGACGGACAAAATTTAACTTTCGACCCCCTCGAATCACACTTAAGAAAATTTGGCTCCACGGCCAACTTTTAGGATTCGCTTTTTCGATACATTTTGAGACCGTACGTTGATCGGAAATGTCCCGTTAATGACGAATCAGTTGGTCGTTTTTTACTCAGATAAGAATTGGTAAGTGAAAATTCTAAAAAACGTTAAATTTCGGCGTTTTTTCGGCTTTTTGGCTATCAATTTTAGCGTCTCTAAGCAACGACTATGATTTTTGCGCCATCAGAGATACAAGTTTTTCTCTGCACTAAATTCCTGAAAAATAACTATTTTCCCAAAAAGTTCAATGTTCTTCGAAAAAAATACGAGTCTCTCAAAATCAGTACTACAAATTAGCGCATATCTCCGTCATACCACGAGACAATCGTCATTTACATTGTCGCGATTGCCAGACCATGCTCCTCATTACACCCTCGCATTATATTATTCTACCCTGTGCCTTATTTCATCTTTAATTCAAGAGGGTAAAATAAATGCGTGTGTGTGTGAAAATACGACGAACGAGAAACTGACGAGAAAGAGATAGGGAGGTTAGGTGGGTGAAGGGGAAATGAAACTTTAACGATCGGCGAAACGAGGATGGTAACTAGTTTAGAGAAGTTTCCGGGAGGGTTACGAACTCGTTTCGCACAAGCTCGTGCACACATAAAGACTGCGTGAGCAGCAGGCCATTCTCGGTCCTCCGACGCGAAACGAGGGTTGATATTGCCGTGGTGCAAAAAAGGGGTCGGTACTGTACCGTACCTGACATACGGACTACATGATGTATAGGGATGAAAATGTCAGCTGTGATATACAAGAACGCAGGGGACACCTGACTACGTGAATTAACTTTCGTAGGAGCGATTCTCCCGAGATCCGACTTTCTACTCGTTCGCAACTGCGCAAAGTTGCGTCTCGTGACAAATTTTAAACTCGACACGTTCTCGATTTGATTTCAAATATCGTTTTTCATCGTTCACGAACGTGTGTACGTTGCGGGTATTTTTGCGATCCGTTTCTTGATCATACTATCGATACATCCGTTCGCTGAATCTCGCCACGTTTTCAACGTGTTACACGTTCTCCCAATCAATAACGTATCCACGAGATATAAAACTGTTCTTGTTTCCGCCTCCGCCGTCTCGAGATCCTATCGAGGCAATTAGTCGGGTACTGCGAATCAAAACCAATTCGTCGACGATTAATCAGTGTTAATTTAGCCAAACTAACGAGCTCCTATTCGACGTAGTCACGCGAATCGCGTATATACATCATATATATATATGTATTTTCGTAATATCTAATATATGAAATAATCAAAATAGTACAATCGCCTTATTGATTCCAGAAAACAGTAAAAATTTCGTGTTCACGGAGGGTCCGAAGTTCGAATAATAAATAGCGCACCTTTTTCTAGTCTTCGCCGAGGGTGCTTGAAAACTCAATTCATCACTTCTCGAATCACTTTCAACGAGGGGAAAAACTACCCTAGATAAATAATATACTCGCAGTATATAGATATATCGGCGGCACGACTGGGTATCATTCATTTATTAATTTAGTTCTCTCGCTGTTGTCACGAGTCCGACGACGTGCCCGAATGAACGACAAGGGCTTCGTGCGCGAGGCACGTTGTTGCCTATCGCTGCCAAAGAACCATATCGTATATGTGTACGCGAGAGAAAGAAACACACTCGCGATACAACGGCCCAACAATCCTTTGCGTAAAACTTGTTTCCCTCTCGTTCGGTCTGTTATTCATTCACGAATGAATTACGGTCGAGTCGACGAGGGACATGCTCGGTCACTTTGGAACGTACCTGCGGGTCAAACGAGCAAAGTGTCGGACTCGTGTGTTTATAAATGTATACATTTACGATATGTCTGTATCGCAGGTGGGTACACACGGATCTGTTAAGGGTGGGGAGGGGTTGACTTTACCGTGTGCGTCGAGTTTACTCCGCCGGCTGGGACACACGCGATAATCGATCGTTCTCCATAGCTCGAAGCGTTTACTATCGGACAGAGCGACGAAGTAAGCCGAATCTCTATATTTATATATCGCGAGCAAATTGTCGATGTACGAGAGGCCGTTGAATTCCGAAGCTGTACTTACCTATCTACTTAGTAACGAAAAGCGATGCGGATTTTCTTCTCAACTTCTAACGTTTCGTTCATCATTCTATCGTTCTATTATTCTTTATATACATATATATATATATATATGTGTGAGTGTGTGTACCGTTCGTATTAAGCGTTTGGCTCTCGAGCGTTAATTGTATCTTAATGGAAGGAAAAAACGTGACTGCTTGCGTGGGAGTAATTAAGCTGGGGAACGAAGCGAGGAGAGTTTTTAATGAGCGAAGCGTGGGAGGCATTTACCACCCTCTAATAATATACATGATTTTTTGTACGCTTTGTTTTTTCCCTTACATTCTCTATCCTCGTTTTTTGCCTCTTAGCAAAAGAACAGCGCCCACTACTTTCCTGCCCGAGGACACGAGCTCTCCTCTCAAGCTCGCGTCGAGAGCCATTATTCTTCACGCTCGATGTAACGAGGAGAAAAGTGCGACGAGAGATAAAAGAAAGGAAGAGAGAAAGAGCGAATTATTATGAACGGATGTGTAAGGGTTTGGAAGTTTCCTCTCTCGGAAAAACGTAATTTTTTTTGCCGCATGAATGCCGCTGACAAACGCTCGCGAGACGATTAATCGGGTCGATCGTTTCGTGAAAGAATTCTCCGGCCTTATCGAAAGCCTACGTCTCGTTGTAGTAAATAGTCGGGAGGCTGTCGAGGGCTTTTCTCTCTCTCTGTCTCTCTCTTCGTTCTTTATCCAACTCGTTCCGGGTTCGAGGAGACAAGGAGTTTGCTGGTTGGCCGATGCAGGGCGTGGCACGAAGCTGGGTCATGCTAGAGGAAGTGAGAGAAAGAGAGTGGGGGAGAGGGAGACGATACCGCCGGGGGTTGGGTTCGCGAAGGGTGCCTTTTTTTTATCAACTTGTTCGACTACCATTCCTCCAATTACCCGTTAATCTGCGAGGTAAGCCAGACCTACGCGAAACAGGCGTGAGAGGAGAGCCGGTCGCGCGTCCGCTCAAGGGTGGACTCGCAGTAGAAAAGTCCCGTATCGGTCAGACTGGAAATTACCGCG
This sequence comes from Netelia virgata, assembly GCA_951802705.1. Classification (NCBI taxonomy): domain Eukaryota; kingdom Metazoa; phylum Arthropoda; class Insecta; order Hymenoptera; family Ichneumonidae; genus Netelia; species Netelia virgata. The sequence goes on along the minus strand of OX637867.1, from coordinate 29,746,737 downwards.
GTGCTTTATACGTTGTGACTGCGAAACTGGATCCATTAGCACATCGACTGTAGATTATATTTGCAGCTAGTGATTCCAATGGACGTGAACGATTGATGGGCGCGTAACGACCGTTTATGAAGCACCGGATGTGACACGGTACTAATTCTGGCGGAAAACGATTTATACGATAATTGGACGAATCTATCATAAGACCGTTTGATTTTTGCTTTAACGAGCTCTTTCAGGATAACGAACATTCGTTTGAACGAGAGATCATTATAATTTAAGTAATTGGATAAATAATAAACTCCGCTCGGGCGTATGAGCGACGAACATAGGAAAGGATAAAGTTCACCGTTTGTTCCTCGGTTCTTTCATGAAAACGCCTGACATGAAAACGGGACTTTGAATACCAAAGTGAAAATGGAAAAGATAAAAAAGAGCGAGAGAGAGAGAGAGAGAGAGAGAGAGAGAGAGAGAGAGAGAGAGAGAGAGATAAAGGGATAAGGGAGACGAGGCACAACAAAAGATTCTCGAGCGACTGGCGTTTGCCGGCTATATATAATGCATTTGATCTCAGAACTCGTTTTCCAAGGCGGAGGAACAAAAAAATATTGTCGTTTGCCTTTCCGGGAACATTCTTTTTTTTCCTCTTTTTTTCAATTATCGTTTGTCCCCTTTCTTGTTTTCTCTCTCTCTCCTCTGTTAACGGCCGTTTGTCATTATCGATAATCATTCGTCGTTGAATTACGTATAATTGGTGGATGAAAATAGAAACGAGATCGAACAGGGATCGAAGAGACGAGTCAAAGGCTTAACCATAAAAATTTCGCGAAATTTGGATCGTTCTCTCGTTCGCGATTAAATTTCGATTGTCCCCTCTATTCCGGGTCCTCCGATTCTCTCAAATTCTATCTCTGCCTCGAATTCTATTGAATTCCAGCTCGTGCGAAAATACATTCGTCGATCGGCAGTTCGAACGTGGGAAGAATCATGTAGAACGGGCGTGAGAAACACGTCTCTCGTATCGCCTTGGGCAACGACGGTCCTATTTATATATTACTGTACGTTGTTATACACTCGTCGAGGCTAAATAATTGACGCTCGGCTAATTTTTCGCACCCATTTTTTTTCTTCTTTTTCCTTTTTTTGTCACTTTTATAAAACTTAAAAGTGTGGGCGTCGAGAACTGTACGAAGCTTACGGTGAGACGCTTCGGGGCTGGATAAGAGCGACGTTATCTCCAATTTCATTGCGAGCGTAGGCACGAAAACCGTCGTTACTTTGGGGATGGAGGGGTTCGAACCCGAAAAGAGAACATTCCTGAGTTCTCTGGAGACTTTTGTCGCGATCCCACCCACCCTTCTCCCCGGTAAAGCTTCAGCTATTTATCAAAGTAGAACCCTTGTTCGCCCACATCGAGAGAGATACCTCGAACATCCAACGGTCGATGTAATATTTCGAATTGCCCCCGATCACGCCGCAGAGACGGTAGCGACGAAATCCCTGAAGGCGTAAGTGGCTGGGAAGTAAGAAGGGTGGAAAAACAGAAGAAGAAGAAAAAAACAGATTCGATCAATCGTGAAAATAAAAAATTACAATTTCCGACATCGATATGTTGTCTTTTCAACGAATTTCGAGACGATAAAATTGATGAATTTTTAAATATTTGTCGATACATAGTTGCGGATAGTTTGAAACCGCCGGAACCAACGTAAAATTGTAATTTTTATTCAGTCAAAAGCACAATGACAAACGCGACGTTCGCTTCATTTTTCACCCCGTATGTTCGCTGTAGCATTCGTAATGTGCGTACGTATCGGCTTTAAAATCCAATTGAAAATAGTTCAGGTGTGCGCTACGTAATATATCAAGTGCCAAAAGCTTTCGTCCAACTTTTGGACTTTGAGCGACAGGTGTCGGATGCATCATATTTCCCTGATAATTTTCCCTTTAATCGACACGGGCAGCGGTTTACACGTACACGCAAGTTGTGCGATCATATTCTATATCGCAGACAAATTTGGTTTCACCAAGAGACAAACTTGATTAAAAATAATATATATATATTCTTGCTATATATCGATATTTTCGATAAGAGGATAGAATGGCCTATATATCGATATTATTGGCAATAGGATCATATATCTCTCGCATACCGGGTTCGCAAATCGAAAGCTCGGTCCATGCGCGGGCACATCGACCAAAGCGGCTTAAATATAACAGCATAACAGCATTTACGCCCAAACGGTCCATCCAATTCTCGACAGTAATTTCATGCTGTTGCTTCGCCCACCCTCTCTTTTTGTCTACCTCTCGTATAAAGGTCGATCTATTTTTCATCGTGTGTCCTACAAGAGCTTATACTCTCCCGTTGAATCGCACATTTTTAATTAAACGTTCCCTAACGTATATTCGATGATATCTCCTTATCGTTGTTTCCCGTTTTTCGCTAAATCGTTTACCTTGGAATATTAGCCAGACGGTAGTCCGGCGAGTGATAGAACGTAGGAGAGACAGAAGTAAAGAACGTCGAGGGGATGGAAACGGTGAAAATGTGCGATAAAAATAATGGCTGTTTGTGGCGTATCGCGAATATATTATGTACGAATGCAGTGACGCCGCGGTAGCGAGAATAAAATCCGTCCCAGGATGGCCGTCGCGCGCTGGGTAATTTACCGAGGTAAAGCACGAAATCGTTCTAACACCGTGTACAGAAAAGGTGATCCGAGATAGGGAGAAACTCGTACGGCTTCTCCGTACGTTGCGTTCTATATATTTATGTTGGGGTGCATAGATAAACGTGTTAAAGTGGCTTCGTTCTTGGCTCTATATCCCAACCTCCCGAGGCGGTTCTCACATACTTATCGTGTTATAAGCATACACGCATAGTTCAAGGAATATCCGTTAGGTTAATACGTCGATACGAAGCCATCCCTGTTTGCCGGGTGAATATTGGAGGCTCCATCTTTGTTTGGCGTGTACATCGAGGTAGTGAATATCGCAACGGAGTACGTGAGGTAGAGGGCGCAAAGGAAATCAAATTTCATGGAGCAACGATACCCGAAATGCATACAGAATGGGAGAGACACGAACGATATCGATTTGATAGCGAAATTGTATAATTTTCTAATATGGATAACCCTGCACGGAATTATAATTATCCTTTATCACTACGAGATATGAATGTACATACGTAATTAATTAATTCGTATCTTTTTTATCGCGTGAATTAAGAAAATCGATGACTCGCATAAAGAAAAATTAAAACTTATACCCCGTTAAAATCACGATTTTACGATTTTCAAGGGTGTTTCCGTGCCGAGTAAGGATTTTATAAAATATGCACCTGTTTTTTAGTTCGTAATTGCCTCGATCCCTCGTCGAGGTATCGATACAAGCGAGCCGATATATTCGGCAGCAACAGAGGGAAACGCGTGAAACGTCGAACTAGTAGTAGAGGCGAGTAATGGTCAGACAGGCCGCACGACCCGTTCCGAGAACGCCGGAGATACAAGCTCGCGCCAATTATCGGTCGGTGCAACGACACACGCTCGTCGTTCACCCATCGCGCACGAAACCCTCGTCTCGATTTTGTGTTCAACGTTGCCGAGAATCCGTGCTGACATGATTGCGACGCTAATTTAGATTGAAATAAATGAAATTAATGTGCCAATTAACGCGGTTTCTCTTCTCGCGCTCGAAGAGACCAACGGGGAGAATCTGCTACTTCACTATAGGCTAGAGATGACCTCTAGGAAAACTAGGGCGGGGTATAACAAAATCAGAAATTTTTTCGAGTAGCATATTCTCATCCTCCCTTACCATTGTGCAAATTCAACGCCACTCAATTTCACGTATAAAATCTATTCCTCGTATTTTCATCCACGATTCTCGCTCGTTCATTATTTCTGTTACCTCTAGTATCACCCTAGACACGTACGAAATTCGAAAACAGCGTGTACACTTTATGGAACGCTCTCGACCCGGTAAAATTTCATTGGCGAACGTCCAAGACGACCAAGCGCACTTCGCGCCGGTCACAGTATTTGCGTCTGTGTGAATGCCGCAGCAGAGGTATAAGAGCGTCAGCTGCCCACAGAATCGACCCTCGGGCTCAAGGGACGTGCAGTTAGATACTGAAAGGACGATGCGAGAGAGAAAGAGAGAGGCAAAAGAAAAGACCTTCGTCTCGCAGTAGCATAGCCCTTCTTATGCACCGACGAAAGCTTCGCTTTAGCGAGCTAGCAGGAGTCTGGCCCCGATTCGAAAATGTCTCGGTTATATCCGACGTAACTACGGTTACGCTATAAGCTATGACGTACCCTCGACTCTCCCTCTCTCTCTCTCTTTCGTACACTTCCTTTGTCCCTGTTTCCTCGCAGAGAATACCCGAACGTGTAAAAGCTCTCCGTCAAATACAATCCTGTCGTGAAACGGAATTACTTCGTGCATCGTGCCCAGAGTGACTCGTTCTATTCGTCAAAGTTATGGGAGTACCTATTGTCCCATAGCAAACAGAACACCCCTTATATAAACAGAAATGTACTCCTTGGCTTTCTCGCATCGATTATTATCATTATTATTATTATTATTATTATGCTTACTCAGTAATCACTCGAAAGAGAATCGATAAATTTCAAATGCGCAGATTAATACGTCGATCGCAAATATTTAGAGGAGAATAAAAACGATGTAATATACCCCACGGGGGTGAGAATATTATTCACAGAAATTTAAGGAAGCACTGTGCATTTTTTAGGGTGAATGAGAAAGGGAGAGAACGTATATATATTAAAAAAATATTCAGCGTGTCGTGCGTCTAATATCATAACACGGCAAATGGGTTTATAAATTCTTGATAGTCTGACGGATTTATATCGGCTCGCTCTATCTTGTCACTCGCCCTCGCCGGTTTACCGAGACTCATTCCGCGGTGTAATTTAAACCACGCCAGGACCTAACGTCATTATACGAAGAGCCCGCGTCACCCTTTCGTGCGTTTATGCCCTCGCGAGACTTAGCCCCGGTACTCTCGCTAACGATCGTATATACCTTCGTTCGAGCTCGAGCCACCGGCGAAACGTCACTTCCGCTGGGCTTAGGACATAGCCGTGAGGGATCGTTAACTTTTACGGGAAATTATTACCATGGCTTTCGAGTATGGGAGAAGAGAGAGAGAGAGAGAGAGAGAGAAGGAAAAAATAGAAAGAAAGAGAAGACTGAACGAGGAGGAAAAATATAGAACATTATCCGGATTATCATCGAAGAGGGTGCATAATTTGCCGGAGAAAAAAAAGCTACGTTCTCGTGGGGAATGAGAACGTAGCGAAAAAACTTTTTTATACTTTCCGCCCAACCCCTTGGTTCCGTATTGGAATTTTCGAAGGATGTACGACGCGTACGCGATGCGAACTTATACGCCCCGCTTACGTAGATGAGTCATCTATTATTAAATTCCTTTGCGAATTACCGGCAAATCGATCGTGCGTAATTCACGCGCACGGATAAGCAAGGGGAGAAGGGAGAGAATCGCAGGCACTGTGCATAAACGACTTATGAATTGTCGCGTTGGTCAACGAGAATCCACCGAGAATTCAAGAAAACGTGCGTGATATTTCAGAATATTCGTCGCTCTCTCCGAACTACCCTTATTATTATTAGTATTATTATTATTTTTATAAAAATGTACTCGTGTCAAATTACATGACAATTAATTTTATCGGGGCTTATTGTTAATGCAAATTACTCGAGTTTCACAAAGGTCTGTTATAATTGGCATTAATAGTACGAACGCGAGATAATTAGCGTAATACGAGTCGGCAATATTTAATTACGCCCGACCTATCGTCAGCTTTAAAATCGTTAGTGATACGATGATATCTTTGTTCGTTTCGTTCTGCTTGTTGCTTCGATATTTCTTTTTTTAGAGTGCACCGTGTGCAACCTAGATAGGAATATCGAGGCGTATAATGCGAAGATACAACGCCTGAGAGTTCAACAGAGGCGATCTCATACTTTTCAATACAACGGGGAGACAATTCTTTTTTCCCGCTTCAGAAAACTGGGCCAATCGAAAGAAAGGTCGGCACGAGGCAATTTCGTATAAATCAAACGTAAAGTGAAATTGCCTTTGTCAAGATTTTACGAACGACGTGATAAAATTTTATAAAACTCGAATTAACGAAATGATTTTCCAATATTCGCTGTATTATTACGCGACTACGATGTTTTTAGCGTGTTCGTGAAAATTGAAACTGACGCGAGTAACCCAATATCACGAGAGCATGATCGATATAAAACGTTGACGAGGAGAGAAAGCGCTCTGACCTTAACCGTAGGTCGTACTTATCCCGCGATTTCTCTCTCGCTCGTATCCCTCGCCGCATCTATGCGCGGTCTGACCTCAACCGGCTATTTCCACTGGCCTTGTTTGTATCGCAACTTATCCTACGTCCTAGCACCAGTTACGGCCACTCTGTACACACCGTATATTTCCGAGAGCCTATCCATTATAACGAAGGAAGGACGGATAATTTGTCACAATTTTCAAAGTCTGACCTGTACTGATCGTTTCTACTGCGACCTTCGACGTCTACGAACCAAATTCGCTCCTTTTGTCTGACTTCCTCGCAGAGCATAAATGTCTCTTGTCTGGTTGTCACGACCGGGAGCAAGTTCTTGGACAGTTAATTGAATTCACCGGGTGTTCCATTACGATAATTGGTAGCGCGGTTGGCGTTTGTGTATGAACCAATCTCTATAGCTCGTACGGTAAATCGACGGGGAAGGTGAGAGAAGAGTGGGCACCGAGCCCCCAGGGAGTTTCTCGCATATGTGTGTGTGAGTGTATATCCAATGTATTCTGATGCACGACGACAAAAGCGTACGAGAATTGGAGCATGTACGAGGGATTTGTTACTTGTTACCACGAACGAGTCTCGCCCAACGCGTCGGAAAGCAAACTCGCCCCAGGATACAAATTACAACAGGGCGTCCAAGTATATCGAAATAACTGAACGAGATACGCGAACGAAGAGTGTGATTTTCCCAACGCCGATCTCTACGGGACTTTTAACATATCGTTCTCTCAATTTCGATGATTTATCACTCGATCCATTTTTCTCCCTTATTTTTTCAGAATAATTAATCACGATATTATTCGAAATAATTCAACGAAATATTCAAATATTCAAATATTATTGAATATCAAGTAATACGATTATTTCGTAATAACAATTTTGTTTTATCAATACTTTTATGAGTAAATTTGATGAGAACAATTTAATGTCTGTAAATAATTTTATTTCACTTCCGGTCGAAGAATTGAGGTAGGAAATAATCGAGCAGTCAATCAACGTTAATGCAATCCGGATGTATAATAGCGAGAAAAAGAGTGTCAATTCTGATATTCCCATTAGCGAATCGAGACGAGCTACGTTGTATCGTAGGGATGGGGGAAGAACGATATGTCGAGAACGATTTTTCTCGTATACGAAAGTCAGGACGATGAGATATAGTGGACGTGACGCGTCCGCCGGGGCTCGCTTGTCACTTTCAGGAAGCATCGACACGTCCAAGTTTTTTTTTTCATCCCGAGATAGGAACTATCGTTATAAAGACAGCGATCGGGAATGGAGAGAAAAAAGGGACGGACACGTGGCGGGTTTCTCGAGTATCGCGGGTGCATGTTCTTCCGTCGTTTTACAGCCGTGAAACATTTGTCGTTGGGTCGATGAAAATATAACTACGAAATTCTCGTGACACTGTAGAATACTTTAACGTTTTGTCGAGCGTGACGTGCTTCGAGTGAAGAGTTTTATATACGTCTATACGAGAGTGTGTAACGACCAGCATCGCGTGAAAGTACGCTGTGTATGAGGGCTATCTCGTCTCCTCTCTCTCTCTCTCTCTCTCTCTCTCTCTCTTCGTTGCTTCCTTGTCTCCATGGCAAACGCGTTATCCGGTTCGTCCATTGTACCAACGGAAGAGCGGCATAAGGTTTCCCCAGGAGCGATTTTCGATATCTGATAAGACCCGGTTACACGTTCTCATCTCCTCGCCCTCCATCCAGTTACATCCTTTCTCCTACTACCCCTTTGCAACGACGTCGATCGTGCCATTCCCACGTAAACGTATAGCTATATACGTTTCAATGGTACGGCTACTCTACTATCCGGTGTGCAACAGGCGAATAGATTTTTTATTCATACGATCACGTTTTTGTCCGTCTCACGATGACACTTGTACCGTGTGTGTTTATATATCATATACTTATAAGCACATAGCTGTTTGGACGGAGTGAAGGATAGATCGTCGACGTCGATTGTTCGAAAGACAACGCTCGAGATACGTAAGTGGAGATAAGTAGATACTTGGGACAGGAGGACAGGGGTGATACGTAATAAACTCGAACGTACTTATATAGAAAATTGGACGATCGAAATATATCTCGAGAGGGTATCGAGTGACGAAGCGAAAATAGAATATTGAAACTATTTTCGATCCACTCGACCTAGGGCTCTGCTGGCTATAACTTCGATTCACTGAATTTGTGCAGGAAATATACGTGGATATACGCGAGATGGTATATCGCGAGGGTGTGTTCTCTCGCATTATTTAATAATCTCGAGAAAGAGAGAATGTGATCGGGCTTGTCTATTCGCGCCGTTGTATTCTCGAGGAAGAAGGCGAACGTAAGGAACTGTAACGCGAAAGACCCTCTGCTTCGCTCGAGACCCCTCGGAGTATATTTTCTCACGAGCAAGTGGTTATTCAAGGATAAATGCAGCTTGTCCGAGATCTAGAAGATGATGTAAAGAGGGGAAGGCCAAGCTCGTGCCGACGAAGAATAAGGAAAAAAAATGTTGCTAACCGCGCGACTGGATATTTCTAAGCTCGAGCGGTCGTTTATCATCGAATATTACGAAGGGACGTGACAGTTTAGGGGGGAAAAATAACAAGTCGATTGGAAGACCAAACAGAAAAATGACTTCTTAATTATCACGTTTATATTTCCACTTTTTTCCCGGTGTTGAGCCGAGAGGGTGGCGTTTTTTCCTCATTTTTCATTGCTTTTTTTTGCGGTTTGTTTGTTTTTGACAAACGCGTCGAGGGTTTATCGTTGCGATCATCACACGTGAAACATATAATCGTTTTACCACTAGGCGATACGTTAAACTCTCGTGGGTGTCGGCTAAGCTCCCAGAAATACGCTCTCGAAATTCTTCGAGCGTGGGTATGCGCTTGCGAGCTCGAGCCAACAGCGACCATCACCTCGAGCATGCGAGTGGAACAGAGAGGGAGGGGGGAGGGGTGAGAGAGAGAGCGAGGGAGAGGGAGAGAGAGATGGCGCGAAGCTTTGGCTCCGAGGATAAATGCACCGCCACAATGTACCGAAGTATACATGTGGACCGCATGCACGAAAATAACAGTTTTTAGGGTGTTCTCCACGATGGAATCCCGAGAAGCCGCTCCGCTGGTTTCCACGCTTGGCGAACGCATCCGACCGCGGTTAAATATATGAGAAAATACGAAGACCGAGGGGAACACGCGGGATGTTTCAAGGGGGATGGAAAAGTTTTTTTCGACCCAAAGTTCGAGGGGAAAAAAAGTGCCTCGAGGGTGAGTTTTTCCGTTTTCTCATTTTCCTTCGTCGTTTCGTTGAACGCTTCGCGGAACTGCGAAAGCACAAACGTCGCTTGATTAAAAAACAATCGAGTCCCCGGTCGCTTCGATGATCAGAAAGAAAAAAAATATATGAAGCTTTTTCATCCCCTCCGTAACATTTTCACGATAAAGTCAAAATTACTCGAGCGATTTACGTTTACCATTATTTCTACACGTTTTTACGTTACTTTCATGAATTTCGCAAATATTAATGAAGTTCTGGAAGATTTTGTTTCTTTCGTCGTGTCCCTATTATTTATTAAATGATTTGCTTTTACTTATTCGTCCCTCCGATGTTTCCCACAAATCGCAGCTATCGTTTACGTTTCTATATAATACTTGCAGTGGTTAAACCCCGCTGTGTACGGGGGTTGATCGTATATATGTACCGTTTTACCGCATTCCTCGTAAGCCTCGAGGCTGCGACTCGTGCCAGAAAGGGAGAGGCGAGGCTATAGGGCATGCCTTTCTATTCTCATCCCCCTTCGAGGATCGAACAAAATACCAAACGTTTTCGTTCACTCGCGTGGGTTCGTGAGTTTGCGAGAATCGATAAGCAACCCCCTTCCCTCCCTCTCTCTCTCTCCTCTCGTCTACCCCCTTCCCGTTAACTCACCCTTGACTGAGAAATCGCACTCTGCAAACGCACTCTACGGTCTACGGTCGCGGCATATTTTAATCGAGGCAGGCATCGCCACGGTGAGAATGCGTGCACGAGTTTATTTTGTTTTTTTTTTAATTTTTATTTTTCGTGTAAGTACCACCCCTTTAGCATATATAAATCGTAAAATATCGCGTTATCGAAAAGCTATTTTCCATACCCGCGTATTAATATATTACGTATTCATAAAAACGACGGCGTATCCAGCAATGATACGACGATAATAAAAGACGAAGAAGAAAACAAAATTGCCTCGATACGAGGGCTCAACGTCTGAAAGACGGGGCAAAACGCACGAATGCGTGCGAAAGCTCTCGTTTTTTTCTTCCTCTTTTTTTTTACTTCATTTTTACCGTTAGAAAATGTCGAAGCACAACGGCGTGCAGAGACCGCGCACGCGGATCAATACTGTTTCCGGTCCGAGTTCTCGCCGGTTCTCTCTCTCTCTCTCTCTCTCTCTCTCTCTCTCTCTCTCTCTCTACACTTCTGTCTCATCGCATGGATATGTATGCGTGTTTGTATATGTCTGCACGTGTGTGCGTACCGCAAATTCCACGGCGACCTGTATTCGATACATTAATTTTTCGTAAATTAAAGTATGGGTACTTTTGTATTCATAATCTCGATGATCTACGATTATTTAGAACAAAGACGAGATTTAATGAAAAAAATGATCACGCGATAGAAGATTACAAAAATGAGAGGCAATTTAAAAAATAAAAATACAACAACCGATACTCCTATTTTTGCATTTCATGAAATGGAATTCGAGTTTCGACTCCAGCGGAACGTGAAGTTACAAACATTCCGGTAAATCAATTAACTGTACGATTCGGTAAATCAATTCCCAATTAAAACAAATTCTTTAAAAATGTATATTTTCTTTAACTTTTTGGTGACATATTTTTTAATTTTTTTTAAAGGATATGAACGATACGAAAGTAAACAATCACGAGAATAAAATTCGAGAAATCGTGCGTTTTAACGTATGACGCGCGAAAGAGATTGTACGAAGACGAAAATGTAGACTCGACTTCCGAACGCTAAATACACGGAAATGCATCGCGGTCTGCGAATTTGGGCTTAATGTTTCATGGGTCTAGGGATCACGTAGCAAAGCTTTGTCGAACCGGCGAATGGCCGTTGGCGATGCGTAAAGGGAGAGCGGAGAGCGAAGTCAGCAGGCCGGTCGCTCGACACAGTTACAGTTCCGATAAGTAGATATGGTCCGTGCGGAGCAGCCACGTACACATGCACCCTCAAAGGAATAGGCGGAGTGAAAAACATCCCGGTGGATCCGGTGACTCGTCACGACGACGACCTCTCTCCGCAATTACATACGCACATGCGATCCTCTCTGCTTCCTGTTTCATATTCTCTCGTTATGCATTTTTCTCACCGCTTTTGTAAATTAAAAAAAATTGTTTTTTCCTCTATTTTTTTATTCTTGAATATTCCTGCTGTTAATAAAGTTTGCCATTACCATGCCGGCCTTGGTTGCATATGCGTCATAAATATGCGGGTTCGAACGCGAGTCGAATCGGAACGACGATTCGCGCGAAGTTCGATCGTATTGAGCGCGTATACGAGAAGATAAAATTCAATAGCCCGAGCTATTAATAACGGCCCGTAGCATATTTAAAAATAATAACAAAGCTATTGAAATATTCTTTATGGCCCGTGAGTATTGATTTATCTACCGTGGCATTGCGAGTGTTTACAACAAAACAATATTGATCGTTTCAATAATTTATCTTTCGACTTCCTGGCTGTAAATTTCTTATTTCTTTATTTTATTTTATTTCTTTTTCATTCACTCGCCTTGAGTACTTTGCGTAAATTCTTTCAGACCTATATCGTATGGATAATTACGGTTGTATTTGCCCGGGGGGAATCGGCAACCCTCGCCCCATCTCTCGCACGCACGAACATTTTCAGCCCTAGCGGACGTTCATTTGTTCTACCTAGAATTTGACCATCGTGCTCTGTGCACACATCATCGAAGCCGTCCCTTGGCAGCCCCTTGGCAAAAACGTGACACCCAATCCTCCCGCCCCGATGGCAATGCCACTATTTCGGCGAGAAGTTAAAAAACACACCACTATCGATGAATATATATACTTGTATGCCTAAACGCGTATATATTAGTGTTCATGCACAATATGGATGAATTTCTCGAGGTCGAAACGTTGTTTTAAAAAATGGTATTCCAGTCACGCGTTATGCTAAAAATTGGATCGTTACGTGCGGAGAATTTACTTTTTCTCTCTCTTTCTCTCTCTCTTTGTATTTCTCCTCTTCCGCATATTCTCTGTCTCACTGGTGACCAAAGTTTTCAAAGGCATTACTACTCTTCTAGAACCGTGAATACGAAAGCAAGAGAGGGAGAGAGAGAGTGAGAGAGAGAGAGAGAGAGATAGAAAGAATGAGTTATTCGTCGAATATTATTGCTCAGGATATAGATGAATCTGAAAGTGGAGGCCCGATCCTCGATTCGAGGAATATTTGATCAATCGTTTCCGAGCGTTTCCCTATTCTCCTTTCTTACCTTTGTTACTTCCTTCCTCTTTACGTTTCTTCATCGGGCAAACGATAACGCTTCATTTCGCCTCCGCAATTTCGTTTTTTTTTTAGTCTGTTCTCTGCACGTTGGCTATTCATAGTTTGCCACGTATTGTGGAGATATGTATTATAAAAATGTGTAAATTCCCTAGGGTCAGATTCGTTGGTAAAGTAAACCTTTTTCTCGAGTTCCACTAAAGGGTGTTTTCGCTATATATATATAAATATAGTGATGTATTAGCCTCGAGCTAAACTTACTCGTACATTCGCTCCCCCTTGGATATTACAAAGAGGGCAAGCCTCTAGGGGTAAAAGCCAACGTACTAATTTATTCGTTGTGAAACGAACCCTCTGCGGTTCTCGAACGAGACAAAAAAAACTGAAAGATTTTCGTAAATTTCGTTCATCATGCATTACCCTTTTTCACCCGCCCCTTCTCTCTCTCTCTCTCTCTCTTTCTCTATCTCTATCTCTCCCTCTCCACGTATCGAATACCGCCTATTGTTTCGAAAGCACCGAAAGCTCGTTGAGAATTTTCGAAGGGGTCGTTTTTGCCGCTTCATCGCTTCGGACCATCGTGGCCAATTTTGTTCGAATAAAATATCGTTGAAGTTCGTTCCGATTTCACGAACAATGTAACACCACGAGGTATCGAACGACGACCGAGGTAGGGCGTCGAAAACAATACGCCCATTGGCCCGATCTACGAAACAAACAAATAAAAAAAAATAAAAAAAATAAAACAACGAACGAAAAAAACCGAAAGAACCGAATAAATTTTACACACGTTTGCTGAACGAGATTGCAACGTTATTTATACGACAACATGCGCAAAATTGTACGTGTATTCGCGTACACGTATTCGTTACACTTATGTGCGAGATCAGCAGAATTTACCAATTCGGGTCGCCAACCGGCGAAAATATTTCCTGCGCGTCAGCGAATAGCTCGGGGTAGAATATCGTCTCGTTAAATGAAATTAAAGGCGTACCTTACTGATTATATAAATCTAAATATCCATAACGTGCTTCGATTAAAAAATTTGATAAGACAAAAAATATAAATTTTTGTTCGAACAGCAAAAAAAACAAACAAAAGCGTATTAATAAGTGAATAAAAAAAATATCAACTTTGTATAATTATGAAAAAATGTCAACTCACCCTCTCGTTTTATCGTACACTGTAACTTTTTGTATTATTTCTCTCTTGTTTTTTTGCCTGTGTCACTCTCTACAATTTTTCACTCTCACTCTTTTGACTCGGAAGTTCGCTCGCGCCCCCCGTCCCCCCCGCCGCCCGCTCTTATACCTCTTTGGTCTATTTTCGTATCGCGTTATGTCGCGTTTATCGTACGCTTTCGACCCCTTGCCCCTCGCAACATATATCGTACATAAATATATATATATATATATGTGTGTATGTATTTATATATATATATATATATATGTATATACGATATAATATTCGTTTATTTATCTCGCACGCTATTCACCCCTTTCTTTCACGGTTGTGAGTTTTATCCCCGTGCCCGACGGTTCTTTGGCGCGCGAGAACCCCTCTTGAGCATTTGCACGACTCACGTTCAACAAACACCCCCGTCTCGAGGGGAAACTAGGATAAAATCACACTTGCGAACGTATTTATTTTATTTTCTTTTCGTTTTATTTGTGTAATTTTTTTTTTATTTGTTTATTTATTTATTTTTTTTCTTATAGTCGCACGTCTCCTCGAGGGTCAAAAACTAGTCCCCGTCGGACTCGGTCATGGCTGCAGGCGCGTCGGCGACGACGGCAACGAGACGTCGTATCGCGCGGCTCTCCTTTCCTCCCTTGTTTAATTTGCACGTAAGCCGACCACCAACGCCAAGCGACGCGATTTATATTTGCTCGCGGGGGTGGCGAGAACGAGACACGGATTGTGTCGTGACGACGTGAACTCGCGACGACGAAAAAAAATGACGATATATGTATATATATATATATATATGTATATCTCTACATATATGTATTTCTTGCGTGGCGTTGCCTTTCGTAGAAGACCCTGAGACGAGAAATTTCTTGTAAAAGCGTCGCTCTCTCGCGTGCTTATATAATAAACCGGAAGTTGCAGTCCGATAGACACACACACAGGCACACAAACACACGCGTCCACCTAATAACGCACTGCACAGCACGACTTTGTTTTACTCGGTCCCTCTTTTATCTTCTAGATGATATGTAATTTCAGGTATGGATTGCGACGACTTTATCACTGATTTTCTTGTTTTCTTGCTTTTTTTTCTTTTTTCTTTGTTTTTTTTTATGCAACAAACCCTCCGTTACTCGAGCGACGTGTTGCTCTCTCGCGTGTCACCGTTCCTCGAAGCACCTTTCTCTCAGTCTCGTCCCCCTTGTTTTCGGTTGATAATGTTTCTTTTCTTTGTTTTTCTTTTATTACCCAAACCAAACCCACGACGTTCGATACCGTCCGTTTTAATACGCCATAATATTTCTTTATTCCTTTTTTTCTTTCGATATTTATATAATTATTTATATATATATATAGAGAGAGAGAGAGTTAGATTTATGTTACCGAAATATTCGGATGAATTTTTGTTTTAGAGAGTTCGAATTTCAGTATGTGTGTGTGTGTGTATTTTTAAAAATTGTATTTTTTGGTTCGTTCTAAACTAACGGAAGTTCGTGTGGCGCACGGTGTTATACGGCTCTCCCGGTCTGCCTCGAGTCACATTGTAGTTGCGACACGGGGTCGCGGTGCGCCGTCGTGCACGTTCGTACGTTTTTATCCGCGTTAGGGGTACCACCCCTATCCCTGTGTTGCGCAAGCACTCAACCTACCCTCTCCACGTAGCGTCGTTCCACACCCGCCATGTGCTCTCCCACTCGTTCGCCGCACTACGAACTACTACCCCCTCCCCCCATCTTTCTCATGAAAGGTTCATCCCCCACCCTAGCACTCCCGCCCACCATTTCTACCCCTCGAACGACGATCCCACCCGAAAACCCATCGTCGTGCTCGCTCGTATTTTCAACCCCTTTGAGACGAATCGAGCAAGGAACCGCGCGCATCACCGACGCGCCTCGGTCATCCCCCTCGCTCTGCGTCCACGTAAAACTTCCCCTATTTCGCCGGAGACTCGTTTTTCCTCGCTACAAACCCGCCATGAACTCTGGCCTTCGTGGTCGCGAACTTACCGAAAAACCACCGCTCTCTCTCTCTCTCTCTCTCTTTGACAAACCCACCTCGACCAACCTAACGTGATTCGCCTTTTGGCAATGATGTATAAAAAAACAACAACAACTCATCGTCTTATCGTTAATAGTAAAATTATCAAAATAATCAAATCTATAAATTTTCTCACTTTCGAAAAATTGTCAGAGATCATCGTTCGACGAGTCAACCGACAGTCTTGTAATATCGCCGTTAATGAAGAAATTTATTAATGAAATTAAATTTTGTGCAATTAAAAAAAAGTCGTAAAAAAACAACTCATCGTCTTATCGTAACGTTAATAGTAAAATTATCAAAATAATCAAATCTACAAATGTTCTCAAAGAGTTTCGAAAAATTGTCAGAGAAATGAGATACAAACGATCGTCGTTCGACGAGTCAACCGACAGTCTTGCAATATCGCCGTTAATGAAGAAATTTTGTTAATTAAATTACATTTTTTGCAATTAAAAAAAAAGTCGTAAAGGAATTAAATAATTCATTTAACCAAAACTCGGCTTACGATCATTTTGAATCGTTTCTTTTCAGTAAGACGTCAACCCTACAACTCTTGTCCCACCTCTGTAGCTTTCTCCTCGCCTCCGCGAACTACCCCCGCCACTATAGCGTCTCTCCTATTGACGTTCTAGCGCCCGTTCCACCCTCCTCGTCAACCCCGAAACCGTGCCGGTCGTAGCCTCTCCCTCTCTTCTACCCTTGCTTGCTTTCTCACTCGGTCACGCCGTGCCGGATCGTTTCACGACCATACGATTTTCCTCGTATGCGACATATAGTCACGATGCTGACGTAGCCAATCGCCAGGAGAAGGGAGGCTGTTACGTCAGACCACTCGGGAACGCGAGGGGTAATATGGATCATACGATATCTTTGGAGGGTAATACGGGTCAATTTTTATCTCGGTAGGGCAATGCGGGTCGCATAATATATATTCTGTAATAAAGCTAACCAGGCAATTACGTGGGGTAATATGGGTCGCGGGGCAATTTGCCAAAATCGTAAACCGTTTTTTTGTTATTTACGTTTCATTATGCTTTACTCTTTATTATTTCGTCCTCGTCGAAATTGTTTTTAGTCGTATGTCGTAATTTTAGGAAAAGGGAAATCGATAAATGCCGTGTCGTTTATAAATGTCGTAAATAAATGTCGTTTTAGCCGGGAATTACATGAAAAGCTTCGAATATAGGGACGACGTTAGTAGAACGTAATTGGTGAGTAATTGTAATTTCCAGAGGTTGTAATTTTAATTTGTAATCAAAGACAACGAAGCAGCGATATTCGAGTTGAGAATTACTGGGATGACTTCGTGTACGATCTTCTTACCATCGAGATGTTGGCTTATCGTCGCAAGGCTACGCCGATCGCGACATTCTCGACGACTGAAATCAATATTGGCGATACAACAATTTTCTACGTTTCTGACGAAAAATAATGATAATAATCGCAATTTCCGCTCAACTCGTATCCTGAAATTCGTATGATTTACAAATAAATTGAATCGGGAAGGACCATTTATTTATGTATATATCAATCAATAAAACAAGGAAAACATAGTCGTACAATAATGATAAACCTTTTTTTATTACTCAAGATACATCACGTGGCACGTGTTAGCCATAGGGTTGATCAATTGACATTTGTGCGAATATCCTTGATTAGTCTTCGTTTCGTACACGGGCGAGATTTATTACCGAGATGCTGGCGGCCCGTAATAATGAAAAATAAAATAAAACCTTTGTGTTTTCCCCTCTGCGACCGGAGGAATTCTGACCTGATACGAAAAACGGCTAAGGAAGAAAATGCTATGGTTTTAAAAACACTCACACACAAAAAATAATGAAGATGGATGAGAAAGACAACTGACGTTCGAATCTAAATGGAATGGATGGTCAGCTGATACGAGGGGAAACCGAAATCCACGGCGAGATCCTTGCAACAAGACAACTTCAAGTACCGCCGTGCCATTTTTCCTGCCGCACATATATATTTATATATATACAACCACACACACACATATATATATACATGTGCGCATTAATGTACCATTCTATTTTCCCGCATAGAAAAAACCGCATTACTTATCTATATATCTATATGTACATAGACACGTATTCATGTACGTATACCAATATATGAATATACTGAAACAATATATATATGAATATACAAATGTAACATATATGTATATATACATATAAAATATTAACGAGTTTCCAAAAATACATTTTCACATTTCTGCGATTCACCAATTTCACTTTACTCCCTCCTTATCCGTCTCGCAATGAGCCGCGGATTTTGCAAATTTTATGAAAAGTAAAAAAAAAGAAACAATTTTTTGTTTATTTTTTGTAAAAATATTCATCGTTAATTATTTTCCGCTCTTCACAGACATATTTTCATTTGCAACAACCCGGCCAGCTCTCTCTCTCTCTCTTTGTGTGTTCACCTCTCACTCCTATCCGGAAGACTATTCAAACACGAGTAAAATATATATGTACAAGAGCCGCGTGTTAAAAAAAAGGAGAAAAAAAAATAGAAACGAGAACAAAATAAAACACATATATTCCTTACGTATACATGCCTTGCTTTTTCATCATCAGTATAAATTAAAGAGAAACAGAAATGACGAATAGTTGGCGCTTTTTTCCTTGACAACACGGATTCGTTCGTATACACATATATATATATATAGCAGAAACGATGGTGAATTCTCGTCTCCATTGATAATCCATCGTCGTTGATTGGTTTTTTTGTTTTTTTTTGTTTTTTGTTTTTAGAAGTTCCTAGCATTCATTCATTCCTAGTATGCATTCTTATATTTTCGTTCTTTCTATCTTTCAATCTTGATTTCTTCTTTATTTATGATAGTACAAAACTAGCCTACCTATTTACAGGGTATCTGGGCCTCGAGGCCCTCAGGGACCAGAGAAACGATCTCACATACCGGAGTGCGCGCAATATTGTTCAATCAATCACGTCATTGTCCACACCCCTTGCTCGATGGGAATTTCAAACATTCTTATTCGTTTTTATTTTTTCCTATTTCCTACATGTTTATCGAGATGCAGGGTGATACTCGTCACTGACGCTTGAATCGCGTATTTCCATTATGTACAGAACTCGATCTCGATAGCGCTCTGGCGTAGTATTTATTTTATTTTATTTTATTTTTTCTTTATTCTTTTTTCACAATAAATTATCATGCTTCGAGGCGTCGTGTATCTCGTGGCAATATTTCTTTCTCCTCGATAATTAAAAACAAAATAAAAAGATAAACTAGTGGAGACAACAGAGTCAAGGGATGAAATAAAAGAGCGAAACGTTTCTTTCGTCGTAGGAAGACAAGAAAGGGAAAGGTCGGTGATTATTGAAAGATAAATAGAGGTGAACGTTACAGTGACAAGAAATAATTATCGAGTGAAAGCGTAGCCTCGATTGTCGATAGACGCTCGTTTTATTAAAAATGTTCCGTTCGTTCTTTGTTCTTAAGATTTTCGAGTTCAGGACGAGATCACGCGTACCAGGAATCTGTGAGAATTATCGACGCAAGACGCGATCGGCATACTCGATTTGTTCTTTGTTTTTGTTTTGTTTTTCCGTTAAAATCAATCATTCTTGCTATATATCCTAGATCTGCCTATTTTTGTTGTATTCCTATGTATAAACGTTTAATGAGCACGCGCATTCGGTATCGTCCGTTGCGTCATACGTTAACCAATATCGATTTCTCGATCGCACTTCCGGTTTCTCTCTTTCACTCTCTCTTTCTCCCTCTCTTATTAAATTTCTTTTTTCTTTACATCGATGCAATTTGGCGCTCCTGAGCTATTTTTTTTTCTTATCTTTCGAAGCTTTCTGCGAAGAATCTAAAGCCCCGGTCACTCTGTGGCGCTGTACGGTTTTCGAAGATTCAGCTCGCTCGCCGCCAGACTCTCGCCCTTGACGTAATAATCGGCGGCGTCTCTTCGCCTCGAGTTAACACCGTCGCCGTTTGCCACACCGTTCTCCTTGCCATTGGCGACACTTCCGTTGGACGCTTTCGAAGCCACGGCCGCCGCAGCGTCGGCAGCAGCTTTCGACCTTGCCATGTTCTTTTTGTTTTGGGCATAGTTCTGTTTGTAAAACTCGTTGAACAGGAAGAAGAACATTATGCCGTGAAGTCCGATAAACCAGACGAATGCCTTAGGATAATTGCAGTCGATGAAGAGTAGCTGGAATGCGTGAACTATAATAGCGATGAATTGGATCATCTGGAAGGTCGTCAGGTATCTCTTCCACCAGAGGTAGGGCTGAATCGAGGGTCCGAGGGCGGAGAGCAAGTAGTACGAGTACATCACGATGTGGACAAACGTGTTCAGCAGACCGAAGAACGTCGAGTGACCGCCTAGATTTTAATT
The DNA here is from genome assembly GCA_951802705.1 of Netelia virgata. Taxonomy (NCBI): domain Eukaryota; kingdom Metazoa; phylum Arthropoda; class Insecta; order Hymenoptera; family Ichneumonidae; genus Netelia; species Netelia virgata. Next base: position 29,726,238 of record OX637867.1, on the reverse strand, counting down.
AAAATTTGTTTTCATCAATTTTTCGTTTCAAAATTGTTCTCAACAAAAATTTGTTGCTTTGGCCAAAATTTTGTAATTAAATTTCAACTGTCGATCATTAAATGTTGAGTTTAATAAATCCGAATTTTTTTAAATTTGTGCTTCTACTTATTATTTGTTTGATTGCAATTAAAGAAGAAGGTTCATACTAACCAGGCGTGAACTTGACGCCGAACCATACAGACATGGGCATGCATCCGTGATGAATAACGTGGAGGGTCGATACATGATCGGTCTTCTTTCTCAAGACGAAGAAGATCTATTGGTAGATGGAAACAGAAGGAGAAATTATAAGCTCGATCGTTCGACACAGCGATTTGGTTTGTTTAGCAGTTTTACGAATCGATCTACTTACTGTGTCGAAGAGCTCCGTGAATTTAGAGAAATAATACCACCAACTAGCGTACACCATCTGCGTTTTTTTTTAGGTAAAACAAAGATTAGTAAATCTAGCCAAGTGGCATAATTGAGTTTCTTACATAATTTTGTAATTTGAATTTGAAAAAAAAGAAAAAAAAATCTAATTGTTGCATTTAGTGCTGTTGTAGTTTATTTTGTTCTATTCGTAATAATTCAATGTTGTTTTCGTGCGAGTCTCTGGCGTACGTGTGACGCTAAATGTTTTTTTTGTGTCGGTGCGGTGATTGTTGATTTTTGTTTTGTCGTGATTGAAGGAGAGAGGACGGAGAGATCGTGAAGAAGTGAGATCATTTTTGTTGTTTATATTGAAGCCATGTGAGGAGAGTATAATATTGTGGGAAGTAGGCCGATGATGCGTTGCGAGGAGCCAGTGGTGTTTTCGTTTTTTTTTTGTTCCAATTTGTCTTGCAATCCCTTTCGGTCTTGCTCCTCGATTCGTCGTATCGTGTTAATCGCACAAAGCAATTATACTAACTACGTTCGTGTTAGTGTAGCGTGAATTTTGAACACCATGGACAAAAAAACCATTAATTCACTCGAACGAAATAAATTTTCATCGACACTTATAGTGAATTTTCATTAGTTCGAGTTGATTTAAAATTTTTTGTTTGCCCACAGGTGCATCAAATTGGTTTGTTCGTATTTGATACTTTTGTCTACAGTAGCGTAATGCATGGTACAGAAGCGTATTGTTTGTTGTTCTCTGAACCTGCTCGATGCATCCTACGCCAAAACGATTGGATTCGATCATTTCTAGGCCTATTAAAAAAATATATAAAACTACAAAATTACTCCATTCATTCAAACGAACACTACTCGTCCAGCTAACGTAAGAAATAATTATGCCCTAATTAAAAAAAAGCAAACTATAAGCAAATCATAATGCAATTTTGGCCTTTAGCTACAAATATCTAATAACTATGTAGAGGTGGGCTGTCCTGCTACGTTTTGTGAAATAAACAAATAAAAAAACATTACTGACGAAGTCGTTCAGACGCAAAACTTGAGCAGGGCAGATAATCGTATAATTGATCATTTGGATTTTTGTTCGTCTACAAAAAAACAAAAAAATTACGACCTACGATTGTCAGAGTGAGGCGTTTTTCGGTTTTGTTTGAATCCAAAGTGTTTTTCAGTATTTATGCTGTTGTACTTTAAATTTCTGTTTCGTTTAATTTTTGCTCATTTCGATTCATTCGTTTTGTTTTTTCACACCCACCCTTATAGCTGTAGGTCGATCGCTGTGGTCTACCGGTTGACACCTTAGAGAATAGTCTCCTGTCAGCCATCCGCCCATTCCTATCTGTAACCACAACCGCCCAAAGGCCATTCTCCAATAAATTACTCATTAACTACCACCGTCTTGCAACCCTGACGACTGAATTCTTTTTTTCTTTTTGGCTGCTTCATTTTTGATTCAGCTTCGTCCTTTTGCCCATTCTTATACTATTAATTTACAACACAGATAACACATATAATAATTAATTTGCGATGTTATACAAACACATATATATATATATACATAAATAATTTCCGCAGCAAGTTCCAACGCCTCGGTTCCACCATAAACATTGTTCCTGCATATACAATATAATAACAATATGACGCTTTCACGACACCACGTATTTCAATAACAAGATTATTATCGATTTTATGAATCGAAGAGATAGTAAGAAGTGAGCGATCGAAAGGGAAATTTATTAATCGACAAATCGATCGATAATAATTTGGACAAAACGTGAAATCGTGTCACGCGACAACCGTAACCCCTGAAATATTTGTTAGTAAACAAGAGGCAGATAGACGAGAAATGGAGAGAATGACAAATGCGGAAAATATGTTTGCGAGAAAATAGAAGCGACAAATAGTTCTATGCGATGTTTCTTATACGACGAAAATACGATTTTTTTTTTTTTTTTTTTTTTTTTTTTTTTTTTCGTCCACCAATACACGATCGAGGCCTCGCCGGGATTTAATTTATTAATTATTACGATCGTCTCGTTCGCGATCTCTGAATTGGGAGATAGGAACAATAAAATCAGTCGATGATCGTCTTGATGAGCCACAGACGTGACGCGCAGTCCTCCGTTTTCGAAACGAGACAGATACAACGAAGGACTTACCCTTATCGCGGTCGGGCTGTTCGTATAGTCCACCGGTTGACAACGGAAACTATAATGGCCCCACCAGCCGCCCATCAGACACTGCATATTCGCAAAATTAAAGCTTAACTGCTAATACAAATTTTCGCCAAATTGCCGAACTCAAATAAATCAACTCTTCGTCAATTTCCCCTTTTTTTCATTCAAAAACAACATTTTGCAAATAAAAATATCTTTGCGTAATGAAAAATTGTGTTTTTATCGTTTTTTTTTCTTTTTTTGACGTTCGACGAGTCGATTTATTTGACTCGACATTTTTACGATTCGTAACTTCTGTAAATTATTATTATCGTTAATAAATTATTGTTAAATGAAAATACGACACACAACATAGAGTTCGAAGACTTGAAGCCGCTGACGTAAATCCTTCAAATTGTTGTTAAAGAAAACAGTGACCGTTGTTTAAATAGGAAAAAATTGTAAACGGAAATAAAGAATGATAAACAAAAAAAACCAGTCTTACCTCCCAGAAGAGCCACGCCGAGAACACGACTTGGAATAGATTATAAGCTATCAGTATTTTTTTCAGTTGAAAGGGTTTACGATTCTCCATGACCTTTGGCCCGACAACTTTGACCAGGTACACGTAGCTCAGGCAGATGAAGAGCGTGGGAAATGGTGAACTCATTAGGAACCAGTTTGTCGTTCGCGCGTCTGAAACAATTAGCGTTGCCAATTTGATCAATTTGCAACGAGCAATAAAACAAGTTTTCAACATGCGCGCGTGTTCGAAAAGGAAAAAAACCCGTTCGTAATATTAAAAGTCCGGTACAATGTCAAAGAGCGAGACAGAGAGAGAAGAGGAAAAATGATTTTTACGCTTCGATGGAAGACTCTTCGGTGATCGACGATGCTGGGTGGTCGTCGATTCCCATGGAATGGAATTCAAATAGTTTTTCGATGGTCAGGAGAGCTTCGAGCAAGTGCTCCGCGTAAGGCGTGGAATAAATTATTAAAAGTGCACGAGTCTCGCTATGAATACGAGAGGGCTTGCCGAGAGAGCGAGTGAGAGAGAGAGTGAGTGTGTGAGAGAGAGAGAGAGAGAGACCACTTTGCTCACTAATACTTGTTCTCCATGTCGCTATTTCTAGAAGTGATGGGAGTAACACACGGGTGGGCATACTCGCTCTTTACCAATGCTCGCTCGATTACGCACCATCTTATTGTTGTCGCAAATCGACCGGAATTTGCCGACACGGAAAAATTCTGTCCTACGATATATTGACGTTAATAGAAAACGAATTTCAGGTAAGGAAAACAAAAATTCGATTATAATATTCCAATAAATCTTATCGAAATAGCAATTAATTACTTAACGATCGATTCGAGGTAAAAATAACATGTGCAAGAAAAATTCGAGCGCGTTCGATCAACCGTGTATATATATGTTAGTAAATATGGAAATCTCGCGGAATTCCCGGTACAACGTCCTGCTAAAAGGTCTCAAGGACGAACTGGTTACCGCGACCGGCAACGAGAGGCCCAAGACCTTGTCATGCGCTCGATGTTTCTCTCTCCCTCTCTTTCTCTCTGTACTCCACGAGCATCGAGTTCATTGAAAATACGGGCCATCGCCCTGTGCGTCGATTCCTGTCTGGAATGAGCGAGATCGTCGGCATTACCGGAGGAAAAAAAATAAAAACATAAAATAAACGTCGAATCAGGCTTCATTAATAATTATCAAGAAACCGATATGCATAATCGATCGATTATACAGATGGGATTTTTTTCTTCGCGATAAGCCGCGAAAATAATTATGATTAAAAGAGTATTACGAAAAGAGGCGTTTGCATCGAGCTCGGGAATCACAGAATCGATAATTCGTATTATTTATTCTCGATCGTTTAGTCAGCGTCGAAGATAAAATCGATGGATATTTATACAAGTAACGAGATGTCAGACAAGATCTTTGCTATAATTGTGTCCTTATCGCGAATAAATTTATCGCCGGGGATATACCCCGATTTGAACACGAGATTTAAGCGTTAACGGTTGCCTGCGGAATTGTCCATTCATCAGCCGGCACGACGTTTTAATTCGCGTTACACACGAGACGTAAAATCATTCGATTTTTCGAGTATGCGCGGAATGATTAAATCGCGAAAAAAACAACAACTTCATTACGATTTCCTCGTTTTTAATACATCGGGGTTTTTTTGTTCTCCTTCTCTTCGGAAAACGAGAGAGAATCTTCGTCGATTAATTATCTCCGACGTATGAACAAAAATATATACGCGTATCGAATTCGTTGCACGTAGTCTCAATGCGTATTCAAATTTTGTGGGATTTTTCGTAAGCGCGTATTACGGTTACGCAAAAATCAAGAAAAGCCGGCGTGGTCTCGATTCACCGGACCGTAGGAACGAAAGTCTCGTAGGATTGTTTCGCGCGTATAATATTTACGATATATAGATATGTCTACGTCTAGTTTGTATATTAGTCAATGATTTTGGTTACTGAGAAATTTGCGAAAATAATTCCCGCGCTCGCTGGCCCGTGAAGGCATAAAGTTGTTCGCGAAGATTAATGGAGCTGGCAAAATAATATTGGGCGAAAGGTATAACGTGATGCAAGGTGAGAAGTTTTACGCAATCGAGAGATTTTATCTGAGAAATATGCAGATATGTGTAAGTACATATCTATGTTTGTACGTAGTCTTTTATTTCGACGATGAACTCGCTGAAAACGAATGTATCCTAAAGAAGCGAAGGGAAAAGAAAGAGAGAGAGAGGGACGATTTTATAAATTAGTCTCGTGAAACGAGCGAACAAGAATTTCAATACAAATAGTTGTATGTTTACGTAGCACTCGAGGCTACGCTAATTAACAACGATTTGTGGCCACGACGAACAATATATAAATAGTACGCTAGGAATTCCGGTCAATTAATTATCCGTTTGTACTCTCGCAAAAGTCAACGCGTACATAAACGATTATTCGCGTTTCTTTAAAATAAGATAAATACGTTTTTATTTCCGTTACGATTAACCTTTTGTTCGTCGCGAAACGTAACGAGGCAAAACTTTCATTTTCATTACCATAAAATTTGTTAACGTCGAACGAAATTCACTCGATTTCTATGAAGAAAAGATGTTTTTTTTCGACCTAAACAATGCACGATAATCGCGTGAAAGAGTCGATTTTTATCATGATCGATATTGTTTTTGCTTAAATTTATTTGACACTAATCAAAAATGAATTTGAATTTTGTACGAATTATTTTTGAATTGGGTCGAGGTCGTATAAAATTAATTCGAAGGAAATAAGCGCGATTCGTATTAGCCACGGTAGAATTATTTGACAGGCCTACGAGCTCGGACTTCCCGGTTGTTATTAAAGAGTCGCGTTCGTAACTAACGAGAGTGTGGGAGTGAAGAAAAAAAAAAAAAAAAAAGGAAAGACAGAGGGGTGAAAGAGAAAAGGCGCGGCAAGGAGGAAGACGAAATGCGCGGCTGTTGGTCGAGACAGCGAGGAAAAAAAAGAGAAGGTTTGGAAATCATCGCGTTCGTGGATTTTTCAGGGTCGCGAATATGAAGTTGTCCGCCGGGACTGAGGAAGAACGGGGGCATTCAGGGTCGTTTCACGGTTGGAACGATCGGCGACCGCGCGAATGGCGACCTTGCCCCGGGGGAGTTCTCTTTCTTTCTCTTTCCCGGCGATTCCATCGTCGACGAATGCAATGGTCCAAGCTTGCTCGATATATACGTTACATTCATACGCGATTCTATCTTGAAAAGCCACGAGCGATCTGTATTCCGCGCGTACTTTCGTGAAAACGATCCGACGTTCGCGGAATTTACGAGAATTCGCGACTTAATTCACCGCGTTCCGCGAGAGACTTCGCGAATCGAGACGACAAAAATTTCCACGACATTCTTAAATTCGTAAAGTACGTTCAACTTTTTTTTACACAACGTGAACGAAATTTACGATTGTTACGAGCCCGCGTGGTTTTTATTTTTATAGAGAGAAGTAAGAAAAAAACCACGTTCGCGGGTAAATTCTTCGATAGAAACGCGCCGTTGATTTGCTTCTTTTCTCCCTTTTTTTAAATTTATTTTTTCGTATGTACGTAAGACAAGGAGGAAGTTTAATTATTCATAAGTTTGAAGATGCTCATTGCGTCGATAACTCGATAGCGCCCAGAGCCATAACGCGTTTATTGACTGTGGCCGCGACGGCAAACGAGATAACTATAGACATGCGTCAGTCAGTTCATCTGTCACGCGTTCATTGTTGACGCTTGATTTACGACTGACGTTCAGTATTTCCGGATAGACCGTGGCGAACCGTAAGAAACACGCCGACGATTGAAAGACTAGAAAAACGCCGAAATAATAAAAATAACAAAAAAATAAAGAAAAAAAGGAGTAAAAATAATTCGACTCTCGCAAAATCGTTCTTAGGGACTGAATTAATGATCGAAGATCTCGATAAGAAACGAAAAAGATCGATCGTGCTCAGAAATCTCAGGTGCGAGATAACTGGGCGGATTTGAAAAACTATAAATAGATACGGAATTGATCGATCGGACGATCCGATCGTCGACGTTACCGTCCACGAACGAGGATAAAAAAGTACGATATTTAAATAACACGGGTTTTTACACATCGGTGTTAAAAAATCCTCGCAATAATTCATACGATTAACGATTCGTAGAATATTAAAAATTCATCATATATATCGTAGAAGAAGAAAGAAAGAAAGAAAAAAAAAGGACACTCACCTGCGTTCTTGTCCAGAATCTCGTGAAACCGGTCCACGTAGTGCATTATGATCGACATATTGATTGCCGGTTTTAGGGAGGAAACGATTCCTCGGTGGTTACTTTCGTAAAATATATATCACGCGTCCGCGTGATCCGTGAGACGATTATTTACGACTCTGCAATCAGATAAATAAAATAACGAAATGAATTTTTGTTTAATTCCTTCAAATTGACGAGAACAAAATTATCGCAATAATAATCAAAACTCCGATGTAATTTTCGTCGAAACCTAACGATTCTTAATTCAACGAAGATCGAACGAATAATTAAATAAGTAAAAAAATAAATATAAATGAGCGATTCTATCGAAGAAAGTCTCATTCTAATTTCGTTACGTCCGATTCATCGTTGCATCGTTGTCAATCGTCGGCACGATCAACAGCTGTCTACGTTCCAACATTTCTATATGTTTATATATAAATATATAATATATATATATATAAATTTGTGTGTGTAGCATGCATCGCGCAACAATTGCTCAGCGGTGCGAGAGTCTCTACGTAGCGTGTACGATTCTCCCGTGACTGGTGCACACGAGACGAGCTCCAGAACGGTTGTCGTCGCTCGGTCGTAGGCTCGGCGAGAGTCTTGCCACATACGTGATCGAGGGCGTATTACTTAACGCACGTAGGCCTAGCCGGTGACATAGTCGGGTATGTGAGTTTCGTCGTAGTGTACGATTGGCAGCGTTATAAGTAGTAAAGCTGCACCGATTACACGAGGTAGGGTGTGTGCTAGCTAGGTCCGTACCGGCCAGAAAGCCAGCAGTGACTGGTCAACTAATATTAGCAGCTGATCTCTTGTACATTTTCCTCCAGGTCGTACGAAGTTTCGCGCGCTCGTCGCGACTCGCCGAAATCTTAATTTTCCCAAATTTTAACGATCTCGATCGATTGTACAAAATTGAAAATGACAAAAGAAAAACATAAATAAATAAATAAATAACAAACAAAATAAATTGATTTGTAATCTATTTTTTGCTCGATCAATAATTATCGATCGTTCGTCGATTGGTCGAGGTCGAATATGACTAATCGATCGTACGAACGAATTCCTTGACAGTGATTATCGGCATATGATAATCCGCGATAAAAATTCCTGCGACTCGTGTACGATGTACGAAAGAGAGGAGCACGAGCTCGTGCGAAGGAGGTCAGTAAGCCGCGTGTCGCGTACAATAATCAGCGCCGGTGCGATTTGGTAACAGTGGCATGGTACCTCTCGTCGAGTTTTCGCTTTCGATGCACCTAAACCGATCGAAGAAGCGTTTCTCGCCGTCGTCAAGGCCACAATCGAACTCGAAGGCGAGTCCGCGCTCGCTCAAAAGACTCGATGAGTACATGGAGCAAGAGAGACAAAAGAGAGAGAAAGAGAGAGAGAGTGAGAGAAAGAGAGAGACATAGAATTGATGTATAGATCGTGTTTAAGTGTGTGACCCGACGATCCACGAGACGAACACAAACACAAACTCCTGCTCGAATAGGTGTCATCATTCGTGCCGCGTACAAATACACCGCGGCACATAGACACGTTTCACGACGCGTAAGAGAGTAACGAGCATGCGAGCGTATTTAATCGTTACGCTCGTAGAGCCGTCGTCCTATCTCTCTTATTCGCACACGCTCTATTGTGTAACGGTAACGTAAGCTTTTTCACGTTGGAATCGTGCAGAGCCGAAAAATAAAAGCGAAGAACTAAGAATTCATCCCCGATCGACGAACAATATTTCAAACGCGTTAAAACAAATATCAAATTTGATATTTCAACAATTAAATAAAACTGACTGTTTTCATTTTAATGAAAAATAAAATATACAATTTTTATATTACAATGTCGAATCTAATGTAATTAATTTATGGAATAAAACGAGTTTTATCGTACGGAGATAAATAGATACAGAAATTTTTCGAAAAAAAAAAGAAAACATAAACATAGAAAAGTACATTTCTCCGATGAAACGTCTCGCGACACTCGGCGAGTCTGGATCGTCGAAACTCTATTATTCGATTGGGTAATCGTTTCTTCGTACGACGATGCGTACATACAAATGATTTTCGATTTGGTGGGTGTAAGATCGCGTCGATTACACAGAATCGTCGTGATTATAACATCGTGGAAAGACGACCCAGTGACCCACACCGCAAACTCTACTAACCCTCCTTCTACATAACGCGCTCCTTTTCCAGCTCTCGTCCACGGAAAGCCCGATCGCTCCTTCGTATCGACACGATTCTTTAACATCGAGGAATTTCATTGCGAACGACACGCGACCCAGACCATTTTTTTGTTATTACCACACACACACACACCCAAACACAAACAACCGTTGACACGCACACCGAAGACACTCGTGGCTTATTTCGGAATATTCGACGATTTGCCTTCGCTGCATATTATATCGTCGAACCGTGTAAAGAGCATGCGTGTACGAACAGTTACGAGGGTATTCGTGCATCGAGGGCAAAAAAAAGAATTTCACAAGATCGTGGGATCGTCCTAAATCGGCTACGAAAGTTTCTCGTACGTTCTCAAGGGTTACTTAGAAAAAATGATGCGCGTTTCTATCATTCGGTAAAAGAAAAATATTAAATATTTATCTAAAAAATAATATAATTAATAATAGCGACGAGTAGTAAAAGTTGACCAACGAATCGAGCATCGAATGTCAAATTCATGGATATAAATTTTTGTTTTTTTTTTTACCGTCAGCGATATTTGCACGTATTCAGGTTTTTGTTTTATTTCCATTGCGCGCTACGCGTGTGTTTAATTCGCGCTTGAGTACAGGCGCAGTGTCATCGTCTCTCGTTGGCAATAAACGACATAAGAAAGATTGGCGATTCGTCTTTTTTCGAAGCATCGGCGCGGAGGTGTAGGAGTTTAAAGGATAGGTCGACGTCTTCGTGTCGTATTCGCGCGGTATGCAATTCGTGCCAGAGAGGTTTACACGACGTTACAACGCCGGAGAACCGGTCGTCCTCGAGCAGCCATGCGGAGAATTCACCCCGAAGTACTTGCTCGAGGGTATCTGCATCGTACATTATTACGAGTGTCGTTTATGTACGAGTTGTACGTAAAAATAAAAGAAAACAATTTTAAAAAAAATTAGAAAAAAAAATAACGAAATATAGACACGAATATTCACAGGTGCGATCGCTAGTAGAAAATGCTGTACCGGTCGGACAATCTCGTCGATCTCTTTTAATCCCCGATAAACGTCCAAACAAATTCTCCAAGTATGACATATCGCTTATTATTCTCGCGAGAAAATTTCCCACGCGAAGAGAAGATCTCGTACAAGGTTGCGTTTCGCGAGTTGCAAAAAAAAAGTAATAAATTTTATCCTAACAATTGCGAGATTTTTTGTTGCTTTCTACGTGCGAAGGAAAAATAGAGAGAGAGAGAGAGAAAATCGAATCACCCACCGTTTCTCGCAAACTCTCGTGTGCCAACGCGCGATATAATTACACGTGTCTTCGTGCAATCGAAATTACAACTCGAAGATTCTTACACAGACACGCGCAGAATACATCACGCGGAGTTATTTCGTCTTATCGTCTCGCGAATTTGTCGCCTTTGCTATATTATTTGTTTTTTCTTTGTCTTTTTACTTTCGTATTGTAATCGATTTTTTCTTTTCTCGAAAACGATGAATTTTTTTATGTAAATCGAAGAAATTGATTTTATTTTTGCGTAGGCGCGCTCGCTCGTTCGCGATTTGTCTCGAGTACAGTAACGATACGCACACCGAGGTATACGTACATAGTTGCAAAATAGTTCGGACCGTCGGACGGTCCGCGGCACGAAACGAATCGTCCAAAACGCGCGAAGCAAGCGAAATACTCGAGAATTGCGAAAACTCGCGAGTCGTATATATCGCGTGTATATGTATGTGTGTATTGTACAGAGCTAGAGAGGCGAAGGAAAAAGGGGGCCACGGTGTAACCCCCCTCGTGCAACACTGCGCGCGATGCCCTCTCGCGCTCGCTCATACATAAACGCGCTCTGGTCGCGCGGGGGACAAACCGCGCGTTCGCGCCCGCGAGCACAAACGTTATGCAACCGGAGACACTTTTCGCGTCCAAGAGCGCAGTTCATCGAGACCGTTGAAATGTTTTTTATACTTTTTATTTTTATTTTTTTATTGATTTTTTTTGTAATTTTTCTTATGAAAACATTTTAACGTATAAGAGAAGAGGTAGAAACGAAGCACTTTGGCAGGAAAAAAACGTATTTTGCAATTGAAAATGAATAAAATAATCGAGAGAATAATAATCGTCGTCGTATTTCGTCATAATCATCGTCGGTTACTCGGCGATAAATTAATTGGGGTCGCTAAGTTCGTTCGCACCGAATGCAAAGAGAAAATAACGCGGCGCGGTCGATCGACGATTTGTCGAGAATGAAAAAATGAAAGGAATAAATAAAAATAGAAATAATAATTTTTCCAATTAAATAAATGTTGAGTTTTTTTTAAAAAATCGAGGAGATAAATAAAATTCGTTCGACGCGAAGAAATTCTTTGAATCAGGACGAAGAACGTATTTTTATTATTTTTCGAAGTAATTAGAACGGTATATGTCACCGGACACGGGTCGTTCGTCCACCGATCAAAGTCCCGTTTCTCGTACACCGTCGGTACGACATTTAAAAGAAAAAATACCGTGATTGTCGAACGCGAGGATAGATACGAAAAATTTCAATGGAGCGTCTATTTCAAATCGCAAATCGTAATGTCGAATGCATCTAACGCGCAAATAGCGCTGGTTGGCGCGAGCGGTGTTAAATTTTTGTACAAAGAGATAAATCGCGCGAGTCGGGAAACAAAAAACAAAATTAATTATATACGCAATCGAATACGTCACTTCGTGGAATTCCATTAATACAATGTTAAAACCTCCCTCTCGTCGCAAGACTACGGAATTTCCGAACTCCTTGGGAGCGGAATAAAAATTGAGGGAGAGAGAGAGAGAGAGAGAGAGAGAGAGAAAGAGAGAAAAGGAAGAAAAATTGCCGCAACCGACGATTGCATCGCGGGCACAAACGTTGTGTCAACGGAATGTTAGCTAACGAACAGCTATATATATATAATCGTTGAACTTATTTCTGCACCTACTGCTGTATTCGGTACCTGACATCATAATTTTTTTCAATCTCTTTCTCTCCGAGCCCCTATTCCTATTTTTCTCCTTATTTCTCACGAAATGCAATTCTTCCGCGATTTATGTCGTTTTTCGTAACGTAGTCTCGTTCTTAACAATCACAATCCCCGTTAAAAACGAACGATCCATTACGAAAGAATCATTACACCATCTAATTGTTCGGAAAACTAAAATAAAATAAAATACAAAATTCAAATTTCTTCCATAATTTTCCCGTGACGAATGAAAATAGAAGAAAACAATAAATAATAAATAAAAATGGCAAGCGCGCTTTATCTCGAATTTCAGTAATTTCGTAAGGACGAAATTCCTCACTATCGTTCGCCTCGCGTCAATAATAAATTATTACATTTTTTATCTCGCCCATCCGTGAGCTTATCGCGAAAATTTGTCGCTAAGAAAATGTATCAAAAATCGTCCAAGTAAGTAAATAAATAAAAACGTCGGTGCCTAACACGCTCGAGCTTCTTACGAGTGGGCGTATGTGAGTGTGTGTGTCACGTGGAATCATACATACGTACGATGTAGATAATAAACGGTTAATCAGACGGAGCGCGTGCAGGCAATTCGATTGTGAAAGTACCTTTAGCCCTGGGAGACGAGCGAGGAGGGGCGAGGGGGTAGCGCGTAGACCACAGAAAGAGCTTGTTTAAGGCACGTATTTTACTGTAGTCAACTTACACATTAATATATACATATATATATTTATCTGAGTGTTTGTAAGTTTGTGTGTGTATACAGGAATATTTATATATAGATATATAAGCGTGTTGTGAATAACGCGAATGTATCGACGCCACGAGGAAAGTAACGATCAAGACCACGACTAAGACCATAAGACGCGATGAGGCCGCGTGCTAACACGACGCCGGGACTCGGCGTCGGCCAATTGCCGGTTCTAATGCCAATTGAAAGTACGAGTATGTTTATACGCAGGTAAATACGTGCCTGCGGTGATACGTGTGTCTGTGCCCGCGAGTACATACATAGAAATACGCGCTGTTTTTATCGTACGGGATCGGTTAAGAGCGCGCCATTCCACTACGACAGACTCGGGAACAAATTGCGGAAGATTCAGGAACGAGGATTTTTGTATTATCTTACTTTTCTTTATCTGAAAAATTTCGTGTGAAAAATATCTTTGAAATTAGTAAGGAATGTTTTTTTTTTTAATCGAGTGTTGATTACGATAATTAGAGAAATTGGTTTATTTTTGGGGGATTTTTGATTAAATTTTTATAAGGAGATTTTCTTTTGTTTTGATCTTTTTCTTGGACGAGGGTGTATTTCGATGGACGAAGGGGGATGACGAAGATGAGGGAAAGCGAGACAAGTTTTATCGCTCGCTCGCTGGCATATGCAGAGACGATTCGAGCGAACGTCGATACCGATGAGGCGCATTGTACGAGGTGAGTGAACGCGAGTACTCGTGGGTGCGCATATATATATAACATAGGTGCTAGCAAGCTGTACAAGACAACGATATTAGACGGGATGATGAGCGATGACGTCGAAAAATCGAGCCTGTAATACGTAAATATCAATATGTACGTAAATTTGTTTAGCGAACGTCGGCATGTAAATAGCGAACTGGTTGCGCCGTGTACGAGAGATAATATCGGTAAGAAAAGCCATCAAGAAAGTGCAACGGCAAGGGCGATTGTGTACGATTGACCGAGTCCGATTTAACACAAAGAAAAATCGCGCACGTATTAATACGCATGTATAGAAACGTTTGTGCTCGTGTCTATTGCATAAGGAAAAATCGAATTGAAATACCGAGACGATCGAGAGAGAGAGAGAGAGAAAGAGAGATAGAGAGGGGCACGAAACGATAGCTATCGATGTTACGTGTTTATTAGGAACAGAAGCTCAAGTCCGTCAAATTCGTTGTTATTTTGTTGTTGTTATATTTTGCTGTTTATCTTTTTTTTCTTCTTTTTTTTCCTGGTGTGGAGTAACGATCTCGTCACTTAACCTTGATAACGAAATCGAGAGTCCACGGGAAAGTAAAAAATAAAATGTATTTATATGCATATGGGTCGTAAGGACTTTCGCTCGAGATTTATTGATCGATGTATGTGCGCGATGTGGTGATCTTTCATTGATGTCATCGGGGGAACTTTGTGATCGAGCACGGAGAGCCAGACACGGGATGAGGAAATATTCGAATTTTTGTTTTTTTTTTTTTTAAAGAAATAATTATATCGGATCGTCGTGGGACAAGTGTCGAACTTACGAAATTTTCGAACGTTTTTGAAAGCTGAGCGAGCCTCGCGCGGAGTGCAAAGATTTAAGAATTTTGTAAAAAATTATTAAAAAACGAATATAATTTATTTACAGAAATGATTAATAGGACATTAAGGATTCTTTTTTTTCGTAATTTAACACCCGTAGTTCGCATCTCTCGGGCACACCTGACATTTAATAAACGTCATTGTTTCCGAAACGAAAATATCGACACGCGTATCTAAAAAGTTCGAAGAATCGGACGATCGATCTCGATCTTTTTCCCCGAACCCAGCTGACATTTATGAGAATTGAGTTTAAAGTTCAACGGGATTACAAAAATGTGCAAGTTTCGCAAGACATTTTCATCGAACTTCAAAATTCATCGAACGTCGCTTACCGTCGTAAATTATTGTTTCAGGAAATGAACAAAAAAACAGAACAAAGGAAACAATTCACTCTCACCTCTCGAACGGGGAGGCGCGGTGGGCTCCTTTCGAGACCTCGACCGCGCGAAAATTTATAGTGCCAAGACGCGATAAGACGCCGCCGACTCCTTATCTCTCCTTATCTGCGATCATTTGCAACAAACTTAAGAATTGTCTGGCATGTACGAAATAGAACCTATTGCAGCGACCGTTATTTTCGAACGACGTACGAAAAGGTGTGGTCCATGGAAAAAAAAACAAAAATCAAATAACAAATTCGTAGATTTGCCAATTGAGAATAAATTTGTTACGAGTTCGTTGCGAGAGTTTGAAAGATTCTTCGAGCGATTTTGTTTTCTCGGTGCGTTCACGAAGTTAGGTAAAGTCGCGATACGAGGCATTAGGAGACTTCGCGAGCCAGGGAAAGTGCATAGCGCGAGGAAACCGAGAGTCGAGACGTTCGAAACGATCGGGTCCCCCCCCTCGACACCGAGGTGAGAGAGAGAGAGAGAGAGACACGCAGCAGACTGCCTCGACGGTTCATGATCGTCTCAGGCGGAGAGCCACACACAGGTGTAGCGAGTCATTTCGAACTCGCGATCTAAACAAATCGGATGGGAGAAAGAGCGAGACGGAGATGCAACGACGGAGGATCTTTCTTACGTAAGCGATCGGTGTCTTTTCTTAATTTCAAATCGAGTGGATAAGCAGCAGGGACGACATTATGAACGAAACGAGCGGTAGAAAACTGGGTAAAAGAGAAGAAGAAGAAGAAAAAATAAACAAAAAACATATCGTCGGTGAAAAAAAAAGAACGCACGCGAGAGAGAAATGCACGAGGTGCTCGATCGATCTGTACACGTCGTCGAACGATTGCAAAATCTTTCCTCGATCGTATAAAGACTGGCACCTTTCAAAGATTCCTAACATTCCGAAAAATACACAGCTACGTATGAATTTTATCGATTTGAAAATCGATCGTTCACATAACACGATGGATTTTCCACGGAGGAGGGAAAATACAAATTTATTCATTCGTAGATTTTTCCTCGGTGATTCATCAACGACGATGATGAAGAAACGTTCGACCGTAAAGAAAAAATAAATGTAAATACAAATACGAAGAATAACGATCATATTCCGATGACTGTATTTAATGAGAAAAAAATGAAATTGGCCGATTATTGCCGAATTCGAAATCGAAATTGGTTATTATTTAATCAACGACGTATATTGCAACCCCGATATAGCTCATACTATCCAGATGTAAGAGAAACCTTCCGAAATTGCAAATCCTCGAAACTACGCGCAGAGGTTGTAAAACATTATTTTTTCTGCGTTTTTTCTTTTTACGATTCTACCGATTTGATCTCGCGAGTCTGCGCGATGTGCCGTACGACAGGTCGTAAACGTACAAAGTCCAACGTTCGTGTCACATTCGTGTATCCTGTAGATCCGCGAGAAGGATAGAGATAGAGAGAGAGAGAGAGAGAGAATCGTGAAATGTCAAAGACTCCGGTGTAAATATGCGATTATAACGAATCGTGACGACCTCGGGGTCTAAAGCACCGAATTAAAAATTGGAAATGAAAAAATCGCTGCGGGCGAAGAATCGGCGTGTTTCTTTTTTCGTACGAATTCTTCGCCAGCCTCGATCTCTCTCTCTCTCTCCCTTTCTCTCTTTCTCTTTCTCTCCCTTTCTCCCTTTCTCTCTTTCTCTCTTTCCCTCTCTCTCTCTTTCTACGTGTGAATAAGAACAAATGAATTGAACGAAAAAAAATGTGGAAAAGAACGTGAACAGGTTGAATTAAGAAGACGATCGAATGTTAAAAGCCGAAGATTCGACGAAATTCCATATCGTTGATGCGTCTCGGCCGTTTCTTTCCCTTGTATTCGCACGAGTCTTCGTTTTTTTTATGATAGGAGCTCACGATGAATACGAAATAATGCTGCACGCATCGCATATTGGTGTATATTTATACATGACTGCGTAGCTACGCGTATAGAGCGTTCCACTCCAAATCGACGAATTCACGATGAATCAGAAATTGCGCAATTTTTAATTTTTTATTCTTATAACCGACACTATGTAATAGGAATTTTCAAGTAATTACAGGCATTTCAAAATCACGAAGCGATAAGCGATTAAAAGCAAAATTGAAAAAAAACCGTACGTTAAAGATCAAAATTTGCAATTCACGTCCCACAGGAATTTTATGAAATGTTTTTTGTGTTTTTTTTTTTGGAAACTTGCATGCTCTTTTGTACCGTAACAACTTGTTTAAAAAAACATTGAGTAACGGTTCGTCCGGTCGTCCTCTAAAAGACGACTGGCATCGAACCAGTCGTTTGAATGGAACGTCCTATACGTATAAATAAAGTCGATCGTCAGGCTGTCGCGAAGAGACACTTCGCGACGTTCTTTCCTCTCGCATTAGTGCCCATTAATTCCGACTTCCACCATTTTCAAGGATAACACAAGGATAATGGTCGAGACCTGATAACGCGATTTAAAAATCAAACAAGCCATGTCTAAAATTCTTCGATTCGGGATTGATCGATTATTTCACAAATTAAGCCCGCGAAGGAGAATTCCCAGAGTGGTATTTTTTGTTTTATTACGTAAATTAATTTGCTTGATATTAACGAAATATCGAAGGATCTTTCAGTCGCTCCTTTCGCGAGGAGGAAAGAAGGTCCTCGGGGCGGTCGTACGAAGGAAGAACCGTTTCATTAACGCGACACGTCGCAAGTTTGTCCGGTGGATGTGCGGACGCCCACTATCGCAGCTCGAGCTCCGCGAGCTACGCGAGCTCGCTCGCGCGAAATTACAACGAGCACGCAAGATCGTCGAGCTTCATCAACACACGGCCGCGCGGTTTGCTCGATAGTTCGCGTATGTGAGTGTGTAAGAGCGCGTTTATATACGTGTATGTATGTCGCCGATTGGACTCTCTCTCTCTCTCTCTTTCTCTCTCTCTCTCTCTCTCTCTCACACGTTCGATGCGACAACGCGCGACAACGTAAAAGAACTTCATTGCATAATCTACCGATTGTTATAACTGACGGCTTCAGCGAAGCATTCGACCTCGAATTATCTCTTTGGAAAAAAAAAAAAAAAAAAAAAAAACGAAACGAAGAAAAACAAATTTATAACGGAAACGGATCGAAAATAAAATTGACAAATTCAAACGTCGTATTTTCATTAATTCGCTGATCGATCGTTCGTGAAAACAATTTATTATTGTATTATTAAAGATATTTATAATAAATCGAAGAGAAACGAGAAATTAATGATGATTCGTATTAACGCCACGTGTGTGGTCTCGTATCAATTTTCACAGAATAGACTATTCCGTCGTACGTCGTTGTGAATGATAAATAGTTTCTAGCCCACGATAATACGCCATTTATATACTAGCGTATCTGTATAGAAGTGTCATTAAAGATTCTTTATGAATGACTAACTAAATGACTGGAAGATTCGACGACGATCGGATTCCACGCCGATAAATTTTCCTATCGTTTTTTAGTTTGTTTTGTTTCCTCTACCTTCTCCCAAACCTGTATAAACCTCGTAATCGAATCAATATTTAAATTAATATTTCTCTCGTCCAAAATTATTCCATTTTGAAACATTATACGTCGATAAAAAAAAACGTGGAACGTGATGTTCGCTCGCGACACAAGTAGAATCTCCTCGTAACGTCCGGACACGATCTCGTCTTTGAAATTCGAAAGAATTTTATGCATTACGTCCTCGTTATTTCATTCTCGAAAAGAAACAAAAAAAAATCAACTTATATATAACCTTCTCAAAATCGCAATTATAATCGTCGAAACGAGACGAAACCTTTTTTTTACACTTTGACAAAATTTTCAATTACATTTTCCGGTATATATATAAAAAAAAAAAAAAAAAAAAAAAAAAGAAAAAAAACAGTAACACAAGAAGATAAAAAAATCTCGAACCTTCCTTCACGAGTTAGCTAAAACTGATAATCCAACTTCAGGGGATTGTCTCATTCCACTGAGAACTCTCGACGTTTTCTCGAAGTTTTGACGCGCTCGAGGTAAATCGTCGCGAGCTAATTTCACTTGCATTTGCAAAAGTAATGTGTTTTTATTACGATCGTCGTAACGAATGCAACCCGCGTCCGCTGCCCCCCCCCCCTCCTCCTCTTCATCCCTTCTCCTACTCCCGTACGCCACTCACCCTCCCGTCTACCCCTCATCGACACGATCCGTCCTTACCTCGATTCCATAAACATCGAAAACAAAGGTCGGGGATAATGTCCTTTGTTACGATAACGAATTCTTCCGCACGAAATGATCCCACTTATTTTTCGTTCGAGGAGAAACAAAATGCGTCCCGGTTTCGCATCTCTCTGACGTAGTTCTAAAGTCGCAATAATTCATTGTGTCCTGTCGCAAACAAAGAGCCCCGAGAACTCGAGTAACAAAGGTCAAACTCGAATAAAATCGATTCTATAATTAAAATCGTTTTCGCATTCTCGTGATCAACAGGTGACAAGAACCACCGCGACTTTGACATCGGTTGTGCGATTAAAAAATACGATTATTCTGCAAATCATCTGAATTCACTTACCGAGCGTCAGTTCTTCGAGCCCGTAATGCCTTTTTGTGTTTGTTCTTCGAAAGGGAAGAGCGACGAAAAATGAAAATATCTCGTCTTCTTTTTTCCAGATATCTCACAAAAAAATCACTTTTTCTTTTTTTTTCTTGTTTATTTGTTTTGTTTACTGTCTCTCCGTGACGATAAATTCACTTTTAGGGCGTTCGTCGAAGCGCCGGTTATCGACGTTCTTAACCTCCGATCTCGATCTCTGTTTCGCGCGGGCGCGCTCCGGTGCTCCGAAAAATATATACGCGGGTATATACTTTTAGAATCTCTCTGTCTCTCGTTCACTCTCTCAGTGATTTTTCGTTTCTGCTATTTTTTTTTTTTTTATTTATCGTTTTTTTTCTTTTCACGATAGAACAAAAAATGTGCGAAACGCGAATCTTCGCGAATTTTCGTTGCCGAGACTTTGCCGTCTCGAGACTTTACTTTATCGTTACCGAAACGATGTGGAAAATAATGATGAACTTTCGTACGAACGAAGGTAACGTCGTAAGAAGGGAGATTGACGAAAAAAAAAAGAATAATAAAACGAAAAAAACGTGCAACTACCGACGTGCCGTTGTTCTCTCGGCAACTGCGAACTGACATACGCCAGGCCGGAGCATTGCTTTTAACCGGAGCGCCATGTTGGTACCGCCGCCGCGAGCTTCCGCGCCATTCCCCTCACCTTTGCCACTCCGATCGCTCCGGCTCTCTCGCGCCTCTCCTACCTCTCCCGGGCGCGTGCGTTCGATCGTCGCAGCGGTTATAGACCGATCGTCATCGACCGGCCTATCGCACACGAACGATGGCCAAGAAGAAGAACGAACAACGCTGACTTTTGTCGGATTTGCGCATCACCCACGGTCCGTGCGAGAGAGAGAGTGAGAGTGAGAGAGAGAGAGAGAGAGAGAGAGAACAGACGAAACAAGGAGCGCTTCCGAAATTATAAGGAAAACAAAACAAAAATTGAAATCCTCGTCGAACCGCGTCCGAAATTCCAACATTTTTCCTCCATCGGTTTTCCTTTTTTTTTGTTTTTTTTTTTGTTTTCGTTTCCACGAATTATGCAATTAAATTCATTTTTGCACCAAGCAAGGTCGTCCTGCGAAATTTTTGACGAGACGAAAACATATGATTATATCGTTGTTTTATTTGGAAGACAAAAAATGGCTTTAATCGTTTTAATATCGAGACGCGGCGAATGGATTCCATGGGTCATTCCATAATTCGTCGGTGTTCGTTCATCCTCGCGGGCGTTTCTCGCTGTGTCGGAGCGTCGAGCAATTTTGCTCGATCATTGTGTCAAGGTGACGGAGGACCGACCGAAAAGACAGCGGATGGAGCACGACCGCGGCGGGAACGTACCCACGGATTTTTGCAACGGCCGTTACAAAATGAAATGAAGAAAATAATAATTCTCGAGGATAATTTTATAACAGGTTTCGATTCTTTCGGCAATCGCATATTCGGCAACGTGCGATCCGACTCGCGGGGGTCACTCTCAATGACCTCCTCGATTATTGCTTTAATCATAATCATTTATATCTTTACGGTTACATCGGGTCTCTGATCCGGATATGACGATGCGCTTCAAAAGGAAAATATCTTCGCGTCACTTCCATAGATTGTCGATATATAAAGTATAATACTTATTTCGAATCGAATCGAGAGCGTTAATCGTTATTGTTTGTAAATATATGTTTTCGCGTCGGTCGAACACCGCGCGCGCGGTGGTCATCGACCGACGAATTCAACCGGGGACTAATGCGCAACTGTCACGCGCGGAATTTTTATAAGTCATTATTTAAAAAAGAAATAAAAGAAGAACAATTTATTCGAGATCAAAATTTTCCACTTCTATACGCGACGTCGTGCACAATAATTGTATCGAAGTATCGAAAGCATATATATATTTTCGCGGCGAAATCTGTGGCCATTCCTAAACTCTTACATGGACGATACGCTCGAATCGTGAAAATTCTCACGTAGTCACGAATTTCATTGTTACGAGGAACATTTTTTTTTTTTTTTTCGTTGAAAAATTTGAAAAATCGAGAGAATATTCATAAATACGTAGGATTTTGCGTGATATATCGATGGTCCGCATGAATATCAAGCGTATACAGGTAGGTACATTGATCTTCCGGAATCAACAAGCGATTTTACCTTGAACGTTCGAGTATCGACGAATTCTACGAAAGCAACAGTTTGAATACGATTTGCTATAATCACTGGGAATTGATTAGAGATAATCGAATGCTAACGCTCACGTGCCGGAAGTTGAATAACTGCGTATGAAATATTTCACATTTTTCGATCAAGACGAATTTCTTCGTTTCGATCAAACGAATCGCGCCCGACGCCATCTCTCGCTCGAAAATCTCGAGTCGCGATATCACCGGATCCAGCGTTCAAATCTCTAATTCTCTCTCTCTCTCTCTCTCTCTCTCTTTCGTACCGTTCGAGACCTTTTTCGCTCTTCTCGCTCTCGCCATCGTACAATAACTCGTTTCATTCATAATCGACGTCGCTTCGCAAAAACAAAAAAAAAACGATTATCGAATTTCGACGTGAATTTATGAAAAATTGAAGGTTGCATGAAATATTCATTAGGATTTGTAATAATCGCACTTTCATAACGCGTATCGATGATTAAATTTGCATACGCTCGAGTCTCGAACGAAAGGAAAAAAGTTTCCTCGTCGAAACGATTGAAAAACCTCTCGTTTCGTCGCGTCAATGACGCATAATAATTGGAAAAATTTAACTCATCGCTTGATAAAAACAATGGCTTCTCGTTTTCCTCGCTGATTGTAAAGATTCCACATTTCTGTCTATGGAAGAAATTTTTCTCAACTTTTGTCATTAAGTACAAACGATCCTACGACGATGTGCAATGATAAAATACAGAGGTCAGGTGTAGGTAACGACGATATGAGGAAGAACGAAAGTGAAAAACGAAACGCGCACAAAAAATATAATGGCGCGAAAAAACGCAAGAAGAACTTGTAAATATGGAGATTTATGAGCGTGCGAGGGAACAAGAACATTATTTTCTCGAGAGAATAAACGCACTACAACCGTTTTTTTGGCTTTTATCTCGGCGCGATGCCGTTTTTTTTGCGCTTTTTCTCGAATTTTTTTGTTTTTTTTTTCCTCGTTCGCTCGTTTACGCGAGCCGTCAAGCCGTCTAGTCAATCAGCGGGAATGTTTCATTGAATGACCATCTCTATGACGAAGATAAAACTTAATACGTAGTAGAATTTTTCTAGAGCCTCGTTGATCTTCGATTTCAAACGCAAATCGGTATTGTAAATACGAAAATAAGAAAAAACAATGAATAATTAATTTTCCTCTTTAAGTACGAAAATAAAAAGAAAAACACAATTTATCGAATTTTTTCGAGAAATTCTTATAAAAATTCGACGATGTCGAAACAATTTTAATCTTTACGTTTTTCACTCGTTACGACGCGTGGCCTCCGTCTCGTTACGAAATTTCATCCGTCATTCGCGCGTGCTCCGAAGATCCAAGGATTCGTGCTCGAAGCGCGAAAATTCTAGTGTCAACGTACCCTCTTCTCCTACTCGAAGACCCCTAACACTTTTCGAAAAACAAGATAACAACGTCTCGTCACTGGTAAAATTAAGTATTTCGAAAGAGTTTTTGTCGCGAGAGTCCTTGCGACAGATCGCGAATCTCGTCGCGATTTCACGCGGTTTTATTAAATTTTTTTATTTTTCGAATGTCGAAGACCCTGAAAACACCGCGAGAACGATGACACTCCCGAGTGTATCAAAAGGAAATAAAACGCAAGAGCGAGAAAAGAAATCAAACGAGAAAGAAAAAAAGAAAACATTGGACGAAGATAGGAACGCGCGTGATGGACGCGGAAGCGCGAGATGCCGCGAGGGGCACAGACAACTGTCGCGGATAAAACTCTACGCGACAGGATTACAAAAGTCTTGGCTTCCTATCTCTCTCTTCTCGCACGAAAACGGAAGTATGGGAGATGGATGAAGAGGGCGATTGATGTCATTGCGCGTTCGCACGAGAGGCGGAGTCGAGAACATTCGAAGATTCGCGGCGTTCGTTGTGCTTTGAAGGTCGGCACCTTGGAAAATCTCGACTTCTTACCACGCAGTCGACAAATCGCTGACGTTAAGAAAAAAAGAAATAAGAAATAAGAAAAAAATAGAAAAGAAAAGAAAGAAAGAAAAATAAATATGGACAAAAAAAATTCCACTACACGTACGTATTTTCTACGTACGTATATGGTCCACGAGTCGATCATTTCTTTCGTGTTCGTTTCCGAGTCTCGAGGTGTGCGGAAAGAGCCAGACGGCAAAGAGGAGTAGAACGCCCGGGGCGAAGATTTATACGCGAAATCCCACCCCGTGCACGCAATAATGATTCACGGAAAGTCATCTCGTCAAGGATTTCGCTCGATGTATACCGTTTTCGATTGGTCTTTTTTTCTTTTTTTTTCTCGAGGCGGCTGAGCCAGCGTGGAATAAAAAAGATGGTAATTTTTTTTTGAAAATCGAGACTCGACTCTCCGGTTCACGGGGAGTTTCGCTGTCGTGTTGAAAAATTGGGAACTCCGATGATATTGCGTTTTTAAACCAGACGCGAATTGTTGAAAAGTCGCTTCTCGTAAAGAAGAAACAAATTAACGATGGTGTCTGATAAAAAATACGTAGACGATCGATAAACGAAACGGACGAGTCCGTAGTTCGAATGGATTTTTTGTTCTCGAATTTTGATAAAATAACTCTCGATCGCGACTACGCGAGTTTCGCGTCGTGGATTTTACGCCGGATTCCTCGTAACGAAGAGTTTCTCGGCGCGACCTTGCCGAGAATTTTGATAAATCGAACGAGATCCTGGAACAGGCAGGAGAAACTTTGCGGGTGAATCGAAAGAGAAGAAAAAAAACGATGAAGAAGACGAAGGAAAAAGAAAAAAAAAGAAAGAAGCAGGAACGACCTCCGAGCCTAAGAAGGTTGAGCAACGACATTTATCTCGGAATGAGGAGAGAAAGGGGCGAGAGGAGAGGGGAGAGGCGAGAAAAAAATCTACCGTGGCCAAAAAGACACGAGATAGGATGTTTTATTAGCAAAAATCAGCCCACCCGTTGGACCTACCTCATCACCTTAACCCCAATTCTCCTCGTCTATAAATATCAAGCCCATTGGACTTTTTCGGTACCAAATGCGTACTGTTTACCTACTACCGATCTTTCCAACATTCGCAAACTTTTATTCACACACAAACATGAAAACGTGTATTCGACGAAAGTCGAGGGCCTCTCGGGAACTCGCGAGGAAACCGAAGTACGGTGAAAGCGAAGTAACGAGACAATGCTCTTGTTCTTCGCGTTGCTAGTCAGCGATAATCCACGACGCCGTATAAACCTACATAACCGTTAAATAAAAGAACAGAAGAATGAAAAAAAAACGGAAATTGTCTACGGAAATTAACGCACGGTCTATCTTCGCGATCTTGAGAATATTCTCGACTTCTCTTCTAGCCGAATCCAGTTTTCTTTTTCTTTTCCACTTTCTTACATTTTATTCCATTTTCTTCTTCAAAAATTTATATCTATATAGACGGTTCGGTGTCGGATGATTCGAATTATCTCACAAGGCGGCGAGTCTACTCGTCGATTGTGAGATTACATTTTTCATGATATAATTGGTATTACGTATCCCGACTGCATGTCGCGTTATGCAACGCGATGCTGTGGGTAAACTAAAACCTGTCGGTCATGACACGAAGCCCTCTTAGGTGACATACGTTATATATATATATATATACTAAATTATATCGTATTTCGAACGTATTTATCGAGTTCTCGTAATCGTGGAATCTCGATCGTCGTACGCTACAGAAAATCATTGTTGAGAACGTAATTCGCCGAACGTCAATGCAAATTACTTTTTACATCGATCGACGGTCGACCGACTTCGCGGTCGAACTGTGCGAATAAATACCAACGAGTAGGAAAAAAACGTTATAAGTAAAGAAAAAAAATATATATCGACGATGGCCGCAAGCGCAAAACGATTGCGGAAGATTTTTTAGATTCCTATTTTGCGTAAATGACGCGAAACGAGCGTTGCGACGAGCGAGGATGCAGTGGTAAGAAGGAAAGTGTTATTACGCTCGCCTTGAGAAACCTAATAATCGCGAGGTTATTAATTTTGCCGGTTGATTCGATCGGCTAATAAAATTTGTTCGTCTCGTTTCTTTTTTTTTCCTCGTTAGATTCCGCACGTTTATATACGCGAATATACTGGCGAGTATACTTTACGATCAGATATATTCGGGTATCCGCGAATCGTTTCTTTCCACAGAGTTCGATCGGCACGTACGAGATCGAATATCCTCGAATTTTCGTCGAACGATACGCGATAACTCGCACGCAGCCGCAAGTGAGAATGATCCGACGCCGGCTGATGGAACTTGCGTCTTGGATGTAAAATTTACGAGCTATAATGCGCTGACTAACGGGCGATTGAGTCAAAAAACGCCGGGCGTTGCTCGCGCCTTTCCTCGATCGATGTCAAAATCCTCTCGTCTCGAATCGTTAGAGTTCTTTTTTCTTATTCATAATTATTCACGAGAGTTTGGGAATTACGTTTTTCTTCTAAGTAATGATCTTTTTCTATTTTTCACAAAAAATCGGTAAAAAAGATCGAAAGGTTATCCTCGGGTTTGCATTTGAAAATGTGATTTTTGTTCAACACCGTCGATAATCGAAGTAATTTGACGAATTTCGATCGTGAACTTTGTACGAGGCAATGATGTTCGACGATCGGTGGAGGGGGGAAGACGATCGTCGCGATCGCAACGGTGAGGAAATTCCGCAAGTACACCCGTTACGTGATACGATATAAAGTTCGAAGTCTCGATGAAAGAGCTAGAGAAAGAGCGTCGAGGTCACACCTGACGTGCGTCCCGAATGTTATGCGAGGCCGATAAAATTCCAGCATGTTGGAAATATTTTAGAAAAATTACCGATCTCCCTTTCTCTCTCTCTCTCTCTCTCGCTCTCTCTCTCTCTCTCTCGATAGTGAGAGCATCGCGATTATTCGATCGATTCGACAAAGGGAATACGATTTGTTTTGAAAATTTATCCGACGAGGGGGAATTAATGACATCGATCGATCGTTTTGAATTAACTCCAAAATCGATTAACCATGCAACATTGTCGTGGACGACCACGAGGGTCACGCAATTTTTCCAACAACGATCTGCATTTATAAACACGAAACCGGTTCTCGATCGTACGTCGTACGGTTAAAAAAAATATCGATTTGCGTCATGGCCTCCGGTTGCGTTATTTTTTTTCTTTTCTTTTTCTTGTCGCGACTCGGACTTTTCGTGAGATAACGAATTTGGTGATCGTCGGATCGACCCCTGGTGGAAAAATCGGTGGGACGAGTCCCCACCTTTCCACTTCGTCGCGTCGCGCGAAGGAACCTCCCAGTTAACGGAAGTGGAATATATCAGTAACACAGTATCGTCCAATCAGCATGGTTCAACGATGAATTATCCATTGGTTACGTCAATGATCGATAAAGAAAAATACTACAACGACCTCTATTTTCACACTTTGTTCATTCGAGCGATATTCCCTGTTTCGAAACGTGACGCGCGTCGTTATCTCGGAAAGTTAATTGGCGATTGGTCATCGGTCGCTAATTTTATCGTCCCGAGTCGATCGTGACTCGTTAAAATCGGTATTTGCGAGCTTTGTAAATATTGAACGAAATATAATTTAGAAAGAACAAAAACAAGAACGCGTTAACGAAAAGCTGCATTAACGAGGACGCACTCCCGCGTCAATGGGGTCAATTATTCGACCTAATTTACGTCTCGAAGAACTCGATCAACTGTAATACCATGCGAGAGAAAAAGAATGAAACGTGTCTCAAGGCCGAGTCGATTCATAATTCGATGAATTCTCCATCTATTAAAATCGGGTGTAACGAGGACACGCGCGTGTAGCTCTTTCGCTTGCATAATATAAAATAAGGAATTAACGGAGAAAGAGAGAGAGAGAGAGAGAGAGAGAGAGCGAGAGTGAGAGAGAGAGAGAGGTAGATACGGGGAGAGATGGAAAGGCGAACGACACACCAGACGGATCTATGACGAAAATACGATTATTTTTTTCTCTCCGACCGATCATTATCATCATGTTGGTATGTGCATAATATTCGTGAGAGTCAAATCGTCGAGCATTATACGAGCATGTCATTACGTAACGCAATAAAGCCAATACAATCTTACTTTGGTAGAATTTTGACAAGCCGTAAAAAAAGAGAAGACGGAAAAACGAAAATGAATATTCGTAGCTGAGATTCGTAAATGTCCTCCGTCGTCTCGTAATCCTTCGTTTCGTCGAACTTTATTCCGTCGGAAGACTCTAAAATTGTCGTGACACGCCTAATTTTGCCAATATTTATTAATGCTCGCTTTCATAATCCTGGAAGCTTCGAAAATCTCGTGTTTAACAAGGTTACTTCGTATCGGTACAATTTTATTACACCTATGCGGATGCGCAACGACGCGAGGCTTATTTATGTTCGATTCCTCGTTATATTATGCGCTCGGTCAGTTCATCGACGATAAAAAAAATGAACGGCAATTTTTGATGTAGCGTTTCATTATTGGGAAGCCATCCTCTTCTTACCGAGACCTTATTTATGTCGAATAATCATCTTTCTTTTCAAAAGCTAAACGATTTCCTACTCAAATAAGCATTTCGAATAGAATAACTGTTTTTTTTATTATTTAATCCAAAATCATTTTCATTTTATTAGTAATATGACGAAATTACTATTTTTCGTTATAAATTCGTAGCACGACTAATTTTCAGTTTTTTCGACTAGTCGATCGTTAAACGTATTCTTAAGAGTCGGTGTAACGGACGACGAGCGCTTCGAAAACGCTATTTTCTCTGGCAGCGAGCAACCGATCGCGTTAAAATTTTGAGGGCATCTAGAGAATTATGGCAAAAAGTGGCTAAGAGTTTTATTTGTTAAAAAATTTTGAAAACAGTGTTACAGGCGACGAGCGATTCGAAAACGCGATCCGTACTTTCTCCGAGACCGAGCAACCGAGCGCGTTAAAATTTTAAGGGAATTAGGGCAACAATTTTGAAAACAAAAAACTCTTATTCACTTTCTGCCATAATTCTCTAGATACCCGAAAAATTTTAACGCGATCGGTTGCTCACTGCCAGAGTAAATAGGGATCGCGTTTTCGAAGCGCTCGTCGTCTGTTACACTAACTCTTAAATCCCAATTATTCTCGATCCTTCTACGAC
Organism: Netelia virgata; assembly: GCA_951802705.1. Lineage (NCBI taxonomy): Eukaryota > Metazoa > Arthropoda > Insecta > Hymenoptera > Ichneumonidae > Netelia > Netelia virgata. The sequence continues at coordinate 29,697,066 of OX637867.1, read as the reverse complement.
TCCTCTCGATTCTCTTCCGCATCAGCTATCGTGGAAACTTCCCTTTGTCCTTGACCATCCCGGATCAACAATACCAAGGAATATTTTTACCTTTGGAACGAAATGGAAAAATATGGTCGTAATAATCTCGTAAAGCGTCATCGTTATTGACGCTTCATAAATTATGCAAGCTATTCGAACTTTCCAGATAAATGCCGTAAGTATAAGCGAAAACAAGTAAAAGGCATAACAACCTATTAAATCAATCGAATCGATCGAATAATCAATGGATCCTAAAGAAAAAAAATCAATCACTCGAACTCCTCTTAGCAAAATTGCACTACTTAATTTTTTTCGGCTCGTCATAATCGCTAATTATCATAAAATCGAATTTATAACGCTGCCTCTCCTCCACTTTCTCACCTTCTCACCTCGACACTTTACCCCAGCTAAATCGAAACAAAACGCGCGAAGCTTTCTTTCCCCATGAGACAAACTTCCGATTACACCGATAGATCTATATGTACGTATCGTTAATACATGTATCGGTTACGATCGACGATCGGCCTTGGCCTACTGTCTCTCATATACACACATATATATATATATCAGCTGCTCGTTCGCAAAGTTTTATAGGCTCGATGAGCACGCGGTAAAACTTGCGAGTACGTGAAGGATACACATATTCTCGATAGGCGTGCGGACGCGTGTATTAGTATCGAGTTTTGCCATACGGGACGCGGCCATCGACGATGATGGGTTGCACAACGAGAATGATATACGCGCGAATACATCCTATAGCTATATGCACAATGAGCATTACGAGAAGCGAGCAAAAGGGGAAAGGGAGAGGTACGAAACTTTTGGCTCGTCGGGTATAAACCCCGATTGTTAATTTCGAAGGCCGTTGTTTCTTCGATGTGCACCGTGAAAGTTCCTAAATGCCGATTACGACCTTAACGTGAAAGTAAAGCCCGGTCAAAATTCAACGATGATTTGATGAAGAAAAAATTTTAAATAAAAAACGTATTGGGGTGGTAATGTTGAATAATGGATCGATCGACCTTGAGAATAAACGTCGAGCTACATATAATATGCAAATAATACCGCACCGCCACTTTATACCGAATATTTCTTTGTCGAACGAGCAAATTTCTCATATCATCGTCACGTTTGCGGCAGCGTGATAATCCCGATCTGCATGTAATCGATCGCTCGGTCAATACGTTAAACCATCGCCCGCCCCCCGTTGCCCCCTCTTCGACGCTCCGGTGCGTATCGCGGATATTTCTGAACTTTTTTCCGTGTGAACACCCGCCATATACGCATCGTAGGGGATAAAACGAGTTACCGCACCGTTATCGACGGTGGTTCTTGACTAATGGACGCAACACGTGCGCTTGATAAGAAATATTGATTTTTGTTTTATCGAGGACGCTCGAACGGAAAGAAAATTAAACTTAATACAAATAAAATGTATTTTAGACGAATAATTGTTTGTCCGTGGTTCCAAAGTAATTTCGTTAATTCGATGGCGAATACTCGATTTTTTTCATAATCTATGTCGATCGATGCAATCGATAAGATACGATCGATAAGCCCGATAATACTTTCGCCGGGGTTGGCTTCGATCTTGTGCCGAAGACGAAAACTACTTTTACCTCACGGAACACGTCAATCGTCAAGCTACACCGTAACACGCTACTCGGCTATTTCACCGTTCACGAATGAGACGATGAACCTCGTGAACTTCGGACCGAACGGACTTTGGAATTTTAATATCGTCGAGAGAAAGAATTAAAACGTGAAATAGTCGAATATTTACCGATAAAGCGGAACTATCATTCCGGGATTTTTTATTATTACTGATGAATTGAGAGAAGAGGGAAAGGAGGAAAGAAGAGAGAGGGGGGAGGACATAATGAAGAATTATTTTTCGTGATTCCGTTGTTGTTTTCGAAGACGCGGCTCGAAACTTTGATCCCACCTAGATCTATACTTAGCATCAACCGCGACGCTTTTGCTCATTATCGAACAAACTATGGTCATGTTTTTTTCGTTTTTTTTGGGGTCTCGATTTCCGTAGTTTTCACTGGTCGAGTATGCGCAGACGAGTTTTGGCAATTTTTTATCACCGAGCATGACGCACGAGAATTTATAATTAGGAATGGAAAATAAAAATATTATAGGTCTTGGGTAACTTTGCGTTAGTGGTGATAATTGTCATTCGTTACTTTGTAACAAAAAGAAGCCCTCGAGCGATTTCTCGTAATTCACTGTACATTGTTATTGCGCGGGTTTTTTTTTGTTTTATTTTTATTCGTAATCTCGTAAAGTCGACAATGAGAGAAAAAGATCGGGTATTCCTGCGAACATTTTTATTCTCCGCGACTTAAGAAAACTCGTCACGTGTTTATCGATAAATTTACAAATCTTCGACTACGCTCGGTCGCGATCTGACGAGAGATAAAAATTCTGACTCACGCGGGAATACGCTGCGACGATACAGACAGTTACTCGGTTCCGGGTATCCTAAAAAAATCTTTAAACCTGCTTCGCCGAAATATTCCTATTCTTTTTCAAGCGTCTGGCGTGCCGATAATTGCCTCGAGGTGGAAAAAAGTTCTAAAAAAAAGTTCGTCGATCAATAAAGCATTGGTCGTTTAATTTTTTTGGCGGGTAATTTTTTCGGTCGTTGGATCGAGCTGAAACACATTAAGATCGTATTTTTGTTTTGTGATTAACATAAAATTCATCCATCGTATAATAAAACATTTGAGGAAATTAAATTGATCGAATCGTCGAATTTTAACCCGACGAAATGGATTTAAGTTTGAATTCGATCGGTTCTTTCCGGGACGAGTAAACTCGTTTTATACGAAAGCGTGAGAGACGAAATTCCACGCAAAGTTTCGTTGAGTAGGGATGGCACGAGGATATTACGAACGATTAGGAACTAAAAAACTTGCGCATCTCAACCAAAAGTTGTTATATCGAATGGGATTCTCGAATCCCCTCTCGTAATATATAGATATATAGATATAATTGTGAATTATTTTATATCCGTATCGTCGGCATGTCCGTGTCGACTTTTATTTTCATCTTGCAGGAAAAAAGAAGGCTTATTGGCCCCCACCTTCGACGATATTTTTTTCTTCTTTCAACATTTTTTCTTTTAGACGGAAAGACAAGTTAACAGAGTTTTTTTATCTATAACATACTCATGTCATAAAACAACAATCGAGACACGAGGCAGCCAGGCGTAAAACCGACCGGGTAAGTACTTCCAAGACGTATCACGTGGTACAGCTTGGGTTTAATGTCTGCGGTGCAAAAGTTTGAGCATGGATATCTCAATGAAAAAGCATCGTATTAAGTCGATAAAAAAGCTATTTTAAAACTTGAAATGCGTACTTTATGTACATGTCAATATAATACAGGTAAAAATAGTTTTTCCAGGTCAATTCAAACAGCAGTTTATTTAAAATTGTTTTTAATCGGTACTGCGCTAATACAAAAAAAAACTTTATTATCGTAAGAAGTGCTATTTCTCCGCACAAGACACTAATATCAACTTTACGATTTTTTTGCAACAGGAAGATGATAGGAATGTGTTACTATTTATACAAAACCAATATCACGTCAAGCTTTTAGTACAATTTTTCATCAGGGGTGAAATATATTATATACAGCAATACCAAAAGATTGTATGCATATATGTAATGAAATAGACTTTATTTATTTATTTAGGCGCGAGGTTTAAAAAGTTATTGGGCGGATTTCTTGTCAGACGAACGAGAACGGAAATATAGTCCCCGTGACAAGTCGACTTTTCGAGATCTCGCGAAATCCATCGAAGTGACGATATCTTTCATTCCGTTCAATTTAAATCGTGTCTCAAGTTCCAAGGACGATGGTCGATCTGGATTTTTCTGTAAAACAATAAAATCACGGTCGTATTTCTCTTGCGTAAGAATTGATAGGTGAAAAATTGAAAAAAGGTGATTTCAACCCATTTTTTTCGAGTTTTCTCCTATTAATTTCCAATTATCGGAGGTATAACTGTGATTTTCGTGATGTGCCGATGAAAGTAAGCGGGTGTAAAAATATTTGTGGACAACAAAAAATTGAATCCGCCGAGACCCTTTTTTGCGGGCGAAAACAGAGATAGAGCGTCGTGAAAAGTCGAATTTTCAAAAATTCACGATATCCCATCGAAATTGGCTATATGTTATATTGCATTCCCGTGAATAAGTAATCGTTCTCAACCTCTAAGGGCCTATGTCGACCGTAAGTTTCTCGTACAACAAGAAAATCATGGTTTCGTTTTCCATTTTTCAGATTTTATCGACCTTAAGTGGATAAATCATTATATCGGTTTTTTGCATTTTTCTTCATCAGCTAGAAATTTCCGATCGTATAGGCCCATTTTCAATTATCTGCAATTCACAAGTATCAAATAATTCGTATAAGTATCAATAAATGAATTCCTAATAAATAATATTGTGCAATACGCATAGTCTGGTGAAAAGTCTGGCGCAAATAAAAATAATCGGTTTTTTTATGTTTTTTCGGTCGCCGGAACAAGCAAGGATCGCTGTTTAGTATCACAGCGCACAAGTTCCGGTTTACTTCAATAGATAAACCGTATAAATATTTATTTATTTTATTCTTAGTAGATTTGCGTATATTAATCCGAGATTGTCTCGATGGTCATTGAATGATTACCAAGCCTACTCTACAACATCACCGTCAATGAAAATACGCAATTCTTTAGATGCATTACAATTCAATAAACCGAGGCTCCGTTCGCACAGCTAGTAATGAATATTGAGTGTTTAAAAAAATTCTCAGAATGTACAAGCCGATCAATATCTAATGATCGTGATGGAAAATTCATTTAATTGTCTCGTTTGTTCGCACGACGTAATACGCTGAAAGACAGACAAATATATAGACGTCGACATTGCCGTTATGACTTTCCGAACGTTGTAGCGTTTACGAGACGTATACTCTGTCTTATAAGCATATGTAAAATTCAATATGGAAAATTCTGGATCGTGGGCACGAGTACCCTCGAGCTAATACGAACTATGAACGAACTATGAACGAACTATGACGACCGTGCGTAATAGAGGCGAATATTCGAGAATTCATGAGGCAATAATAATGGGAGGTAATTTTTTCTTGTACAGCTATCTAATTACTGTTGAAACGTTATTAAAATTCAATTTTATACTTTATATGTATAATATATTGAATTGGCCAATCTATAAAAAAAAATACAATCACTCTTTGGTCAACGCAATATGCTTTTCGCGAAATAACTAAACGTTCCGAAAAATTGCACTAATTACACATAAATTAAACACGTGAATTGTTATCGCCTAACGAACGTTTTAACGCTTGGCGATAACGAATTGATGACTTACGTTTATTTCTCGTGCTTAAAAAGCTTGTACACTCGTTAACTACGCGTCGTTTTTTATTAGTGTATTAACCTTATTTTGTATAACGTCAATGCCATTTTCATTGAGAAAAAAATGAAAATAATTTCGAGTTTCAAAATTAGCAGAATAGCGAGATACGAAATAAGGCGGTATCTACTATCATCTGTCGATTATCTGCATTGTTATCTATTATCTGTTATCTGGTTTTCTAATCTGCTATAATTCTTGGTCAATTTCGCTACCTACATTTGATCTTTTGCCTCAATTTCTGGTATCGTTCGACAGTTATCCGGTACTCGTTATTAGTTCTATTTTAGCTCGTATCACGTCCCGGAAACTGATTTAAAAAATTTGAAGAACGTCAGTCAAATTTCGCCCTTTGAACTGGGCTTACAAAATAAATATTGAGCGGAACGCGAAAATACACGACGATGTAAATCGAGCAGGTCATAGTCATCGCAAATTTCGTTATTTAGCGTCGCAAATCGAACTTCTAATACGTTCGAAAAAATGTTGCGATGACCGTGATAAGCCAAGTTCAAAGCATGGACAAACTTGTATAAAATCGTTCAATTCGAAAAGACAAACATTCAAACGCGTGAGAAGAATTGATTAGTTTTTCGTGTTAGATCGTTACAGCGAGAGAGATAGATAAAGCACAGAAGTAAAGCAGACAAAAAAATTACCCGGTCGCAGTCGCCTCTGACCCTGGCGATTCAGCACGGGGCATATTAATGTTTCCGTTCTACATATGAAACACCTAATTTGACTTTTGTATAAGAAACTTCGTCAATCACGCGGGAAACGATTTATAATTCGATAATTTTTTTATCGAAGGTTTCGATCGTGGCCTTGCGAACGTAAACATATCGATGGCGTCGCGAAACTCGCGTTTGCCGATGACGACGCACGACCAAACGACCTAGAAAATATATTTTCGGGGACTTCCAGTTTACAAGAGAATGCGAAAACAAAAAAATTCTCCTAAGACGAGAATATCTTCTTCTCCGTTTTTTATATTCAAATATTTTCATCGTTCTTTTCCATTTCGTTGAGTTATCTCCATTATCTCGAGTAACGAGACTGCGGGTTTACTCCGTTCATTCGCCTTTTATTTACTCTCGTTTCCTATCTGCATCGAGCCGTGCAATCTCGCATGCTTGTTGGGGTCGAGAATTTTTGTCTTTCGCCCCTCGTTACGTAATATCGAAACGTACTTTAAGATCACGCAACTTTCGTGACTCGATCATTTCCTCTTTCCCCGCCTCTTTTTCGTAAATGAAATAATTATGCAAATATTTGATCGAATCATTGGACGAATACGTCGATGAAAAACTAACACGACCCTGGAGCCTCACGAAACACGTTTGTCCTTAAAAAGTTCCAAAATTTCGTAGAAAGCAGCATTCCTCACTGTTTCCTCGTTGGCTCGATCGGAAATTTAAGGAATCGCTGCTAACCGCAAGTACGAGCGAGACGCCAACGTACGAAATAGTCCATCCCGAACTCGGGGCAATGACCTCAAATTAATATGTACATAGTCGTCTTTACTCGTGACGACAAAGTGTTGACCACCATTTATATATATAAGGTATTCCACAGGAAATCGGCCATAAAACTGCCGACCCGCCTTCGATATTGACCAAAAATTTTTCCCTCGTAGTATAAAAAGAGCAAGTCATGAAATTTTTAGATTTTTTCGGCATTTTTCTGTTGAGTTATGAATTTTTGAAAATTCCGAAAAAAAACAAAATTTCAATGCAAATAACTTCAGAACAAGACAATAATAAATTTCAATTTCAATTTTCCCATAATTCTCAAAATATTGAAAAAAAATAGTAAATATCGAGATTCCACTATGAAACTAGTCTAGATTTTTTTTAAATCGCAAGAGGAATTCGGAAAAAATTGAAAAAAAATCTGTAACGTCGTACTTGATGTTTCTTGATTTTATAAAAAGAAAAACATGGAGAAATTTATAAATAATTGCTTCGTTACTCTTTTCTCAAAAAACTGTTCAGGATGCATAATTTGATACACTTATAACATCACTAAAAATGTCTTGTTCTGGAGTTATTTGCATTTGAATTTTTTTCAGAATTTTCAAAAATTCATACCTCAAAAAAAATGGCGAAACAAATCTAAAAATATCACGACTTGCTCTTTTCATTAATTACTAGGACGGAAATTTTGTTTGTCAAAATCGAAGAGGAGTCGGCACTTTGATGGCCGATTTCCTGTGGAATACCTCATATATATATATATATATATTGGTCTGCTTATAAATATAAGATATTCTACACCGTTTCAAGGCCAATAGCCTGACCCCCGGCGAAAACTTTGTACCGTCGATATTATCGAGTAGCTAGAAGCGACGCAACGTATTTTATAATTTTCCGATCGATCATTTCGAAGCTACGCCAATTTTCGTATTCAGCCAACCCTCGTTCTTCGATATTTAATTTTATTGCAAATAAATTTAACTTACCTCGATTATTTGTATACCGATCAAGGAAATGAATTGTTTCTATCGATAGCGCAATTTAAATAAAACGATAAATCGGAACATCAAAAAACAAACAAAAAAACAAAAAAACATTAATATTGGTAAGAAATAAACAAATTTATCGAACGAAACGAACACGAATTATTATAATCGAACGAATTAAAATTCATCGATGAAATCATGAGAATGAAATTATGGTTGGCCCGCGGGACTGGGCAACCCTTCGTACACGCATGCACGCGGATCTCGGCGTTCAGGCGCCGCGAGAGTCACGACTTGGCGTCGTACGTGCAAAAAATTACTTACACAATCGATCCTCACGATCATCGAAGGGAAAGATTATTTTCTTCTCCTTGAGAATTTCAGCCTACACACACACACACACATATACACACACATACACAGCGAGAAAGCTTAAAAAGTTCAGTCACACGATAAATTACAGCACGCGTTTGAAATAAATGAACGATAATCACGAAAATCCGGGGAACTTAGGCACAGCGATAGATCGACGTCCGTGCCAATCACGGACTACGAAGATTCATTGCGCGGTCCCGACCGCGCGAGAGATCAACTTCGGGACGGTCTAGTAAAAAAGTACGAGACCACGAAAATGTGTCACGCTTGTACGAACGATCGGTGAAGGAAGGGAGAGAGACTATTGCACACGATCGAAATGGGAAAGCGAATTTTTTCGCACACGCGTCGAGCTCGGCAGGCCTGGTTAAAAATAAATCTTCTCGGACTATTCTCTCCCTCCATCCGCAACAAACCTCTTCGCCTTCTCACTCGGCCTCTCGTCTCTTCCTCGTGATCTTTCCCTCTTTTACTCATTTATATTCGACGACTCCCCCGCCTCTCTCTCTCTCTCTCTCTCTGTTTCTTGCTCTTTCTCTCTTTCTCTTTCTTGCTCTTTTTCTCTTTCTCGTAACTTGGCTCCCAAGTTGCAATATACTGTATATGTATATGTGGACTACGAAAAAACACGTGCGTCGACAGCTGGCGCGAAAATCGAGAGGCTCGCAATGTCGCCGAGTCGGTGATATTAAGCATGAACGAGAGGTATAATCCCCGAACGAAATGAAAGTCTTCGTCTGATTCGACGGGAATTTAAATATCTCTCGTATCACGTATACGATATAAATCTGAAAAATAAAATAAATTTTAAACGTATAATGAGTTCAATTTTTCTTGTTATTTTTAATAATTAATGCGGATAATATGAATTATAATTTATCAAAGTGATTGTAAAAAAAAAAAAAATAATAATTTCAGCAATCGACTCAAAAATGATATAAAATATTCAAAAGCCAAATAATTCTCGTGCAGTTGATATTTTATCTACCGTTAATTCTTCACTCGGCCTCGTGTGCAATAGTAACTTTGCCAAGTTCCGCAATATATCGATAATGGATGAAGTAATGACTATCGTAAACTTTCGAGCTGAAGAGGTGTCTATATAATTAATACTAATAGACATCACGTGAGAGAATTACGAGTGGCTCGTAACTACTTGAATGGCTATTGGTCACGTTGCCGCCAAAAAATTGCAAAAATTGAGAATGGGGAGAGAAACTCATTTATATATATATATATATATATGTTTCTCTCCCCATTCTCAATTTTTGCAATTTTTGCAATATATATATATATATATGTATAATGTAGGTCTGTCGGTAAACAAAAAATTCTATTTCGTATTGCAAACTTTTTTTTACCAACGAATTATATTTTAGACTCCGTCATAAAATATTTTCAACACTCTATAGAATTCACATGAGAGCCGTGCTTCGTGAAAAGAACATGGGTTACAGCCTAAGATACTGCGTTTTAAAAAGCTGATAAGAATTCAGTTTGATATATCAATAGACTCGTCGGCAGCGCAGCCTGTGCGGCGCCAGTGTAGCGTGTGCACTGCCAGCTAATTGAAAAAAAAGAACAATTATGACCCGCGTAACCCCACCGTATTTGAACAATGTACTAGGCAAGCATTCATATAGATATATATACATGGCATCCCGTCTCTGGTCAGCGTCTTGTCGTTCTACCGAAAATTTGCGATCTTGACAACGCCAATCCGAAATATTCTACGTCGATAAATCGATCTACGGCACGCGAGAATAATCGAAAAACAAAATTCGATATTATGGGCACGAGTGTTCGAAGAACGATCACTTAAAAAATGTACAGAAATCCTTTCGGGAAATACTCAAATTTAACACGAAAAGATTTCGTGGCTACGATTAATCGACGACATAATAATCATGATAATTAATGCGACGAGTTATAACAATGAGAATAATTTGCATTGCCGGTTACACGTCGGTGATAACGTTGGCGTGGGACAATTGCATATTTATAGCGTTCTTGCTTCCGTATATGACAGATATATATATGTATAGTATATATACATATATAATAGATATCATAATCATGTATCCTGTGGTTAGTTTTTATCATCGTACATTGCTTCGACTCTTCGCTATACACACTATACTTGTGTCGAAAGAGCGTCGTAACGGAGATATGTAGGCATACGCACTCGTATACAGACACAACACTAGACACGTACGTATAAGCCGGCACCGCATGCTGTAAATACGCGCGATAGGTTATTTCGCGTATTCGCCGCGAGAGGGAGCCACCTGCTGGATCACGAGTGTAAATATGACAATGTTGAACTTACCCAAAAGAAGAAACTTTTCACTCGCGATTATCTATCTCGCTCTTTTCTCCCTCTTCCTCTACGGCAGATCGAAGGCTTTGATGTTTCACTACGGTTCACAGACGCCACCGGACGTTAACAAAATCGAAAACAAAACACTTCCCGACGTATCGCGAAAGGCTTCGGGCGAAGTTTTTTCACGTGCGTTTGGGAACTAACGAGACGATCGCCCTTTGGCATATCTTACTCGCATGTTGCTTGTACACACCGACTTTGCGAAATCAACGGTCACACGCGTCTCACACGGATAAGTGTCGAAATAAAACACGGATTTGTCGTTATCGATGTACAATGAGTAAAATATGAATGGACATGGAAAAGGCGCGTTCGCACTTCTTTAGTCCAGTTAAAAATAAACTTGTCACGAATATAAGGAAACTGTGCACACCGTGTCATTTGGCACTGGAGCATAGCCCTACACTAACGAGTGTCGAGTGGTAACGAGGGTCGCCATATTCAAAATTTGCACCGCGCGCTATTGTGACTAGCGAAGTCACGCAACAACGAGAAATGTCAGAAAGCCGCGGTTTGGTTGTCAATCCCTTCGTAACTTATCACGCTGAGTTTTGTCATAGGTTTTGTATTATACTAATGACGTCTAACTGTGAATTATTCGTTTCTCACCCTCGTTTTCCGTCAGTCTACACTTTTGTCTCCATTTCTCGATCTGACCGCACTGTCAACTGTTTGATCTCTGGTTTAAACACACCACTACACACTAACATGGCGGACCGGTGGCGCCGCGTACTACCAACTTGGTATTTAAGGGTTACGGAAATTCCTACGTCGTAAATTTAGGGACTTTTGTTTACGATAACCCTAGGTGGCACTGTTGGCGATCTTTTTGCGAATATTCAAAATGAAATAAGATCACAAACGCGCATATTCCCGCAATCGATTTATGTGAAAATATTAATAAATATGCACTCACCGCTTAGTTCGACATGTTCTCGAATACGTTTGATACTATTTCCATCCTATCGGCACGTACGTATGTCTTCTACTAAAAACACAAAATTTAAATACAAATTCTCTTAAAATAGACGCACGTATGGGAAATTATATTCAATAAGGCATTCCGTCAACGCACGTATTCTCATTTCGACGAAAACAAATAAAGAAAAATGAGAAAATACACCGAATAACTCCGATGTCTTTTGCGGACACTTGTGTGTATCACATACGTCGTTAACACGTCGCGCAAAGAATATTATTCTTTCGGTAGAATAGCAATAAAATAATTACATATTACCGAAAAAAAAATTCTTCGAGACGGGCGTACCTTCGTTCGATTTGGCAATCCAGCAACTAGGCGTGTTTTTTTCATCTTCCCACAAGGCCTGTACGCTTCCGCGATATGAGATTAGATAAGAGAAGTTCCACGTGCCAGAAAGTATACCGGCACAGGATCACATAATCACGAAACCACTATTCTTTCGTGTAAATCTAAAATTGGAATTGATACAATGCGAAAAAAATAAAATGTATAACCTACAAAAATGTCTGCCTATCGTTTCACTGGGGTCCTTAGGGACAAGGATCTTAATTTTATTCTCGCTTGTGACGACTCTTTTGACTTTCCCATTAAAAGTTCGTCTCCTGCTAATAAAAGCTAAAGACCATTGTATCCCATGATCGCGGAAAGATTTTAACCTGTGCTGGTCGACCTTGGACTTCGCATCAAGAAAATAAAATGTGCACTACCGTCACGGGACTCTATGACGTTGGTTGGTTCCCTCGTAGTTCTTTTCCTTTGTCGTCTTTCACCTTCGAAATCCGCCATAACCTTCTTTGTCTTGGCTGGCAGTGCAAAAACCCGGCTAACAAGATTTTCGTGCGCAGAACCCGAAAGAATTATACGTCATTATACAGAAATTATAGCCACACGACAATACATGCCCGGGTAACACAAAGAATGCGTGCGCAAAACAAATGGAATCCTAAAGAATTGCACGTTGTTGAATGCAAACTATATCTATATGATAATATTATAAGCCGGTGAGATCAGGAATGCGATGAACGTTAAACGTTCTATTAACCTCCGAGTAGGAAGGGTCATGATCGTGCGAGGGGACAAAGCAGTTTCGCTTCAATCGCGCCGCCCCCTTTAGCTCTTGCATTTGGCCCCAATCTTGAAAAACAAAAAGAATCTTGTCGACACCGCGACCGTTTCACTCCCATCGCAATTATGTCCAAATGAATTTTTGCCCCGCCTCACTATCTGGATAATGTTGTCCGACTATATTAAAACAAAGGGAGGAGACCACGGGTCGGCTGAAATAAAGACCATTTTTTCCATCAATTTTATCCTAAAGTATAACATTTGTATAATTTTTCAAAGCGCATCCAAGAATCCATGAGTTATGGCGTATTATAATATTATTTGTTGTTTCATAGGATAATTCTGAAAATTGTGATCCAATAAAATTTAATATATGCACATTTGTTGTTATGTATCCGAATTGAATTAATTAGAATTAATTAGAATTACTACCTCGCCACAATAAAATCTTGAACGATACCCGTTTTTTTCATTCCTTACAGTGGTCTCCTCTCTTCAACCCGAATTTCTTCATTTTCCTCATTTTATCGTTTTTTTTTGTTTTCATTTATTTATCATTATTCTCTCGGTGTAATTCTCCCCAATTATGTACAAAAATATAATGAGAATCAATAATTATTACAGAGTTTAACATTAGGTACGTGACGATGCGTGTGTTTCGTATAGTTTTTTTTTCTTCCTTTTTTCTTTTTTCATCTCGTGAAATAGCCGTCTCACGGTGTCTCTTTCACGACAAACAGAAAGAGAAAAAAAGAACAGAAAAATAAGGATGCCCTCACTATCGAGAATTTATAATCAGCCGACGGCAATCTGCAATCTGCTTTGGATGTTATTTTTTGCTCTTTCGTGCGACAATTTAACTCGCCGAATTTATACATTTGTCATTGGTATTGTGATTTGTTTTAATTCTTCGTTCCTTCACGCTTCTGCTCGCGCAGCGATCGATCGTCAGGTTATTTACACTTTTTGTCGATACAGCCCTCTCTTTGTCATGGACAATATCTCCCCTGGATTCTTTAGGGGCGTCTCTATGCTTTTTTCCGTTTTTTGTTTGTTTTCGAGATTGAATAATATACGCCGAACATATAAGTGTTTAAGGGAAAGTCACGGTTGATGAGCTTCGTTAATCACATTGTGTTATAGTTTTGAACGTGTAGCCTCGATACTTCACAATAATCGATGTCGCGGGCAATTGAACGATGGTGCCCGAAATGTTTTACATTTGTTTTCTTTTTCAACAGAAAAGTCGTCGTTCTTTGATCGTGGCATCACATATATATTATTGTCCATATAAGTTTCGAAGACGCGCTCGAGGCTCTATTCATGCTCTTCGCTTCTCCCGATCTTGTTCAGCATCGAGAATGGGAAAACTCATACGAACAACGAGAGAACGAAAAATACGAGGGGCTTCCATAATTTTGGAATATGACTCGCTAACTCTTGCAAATTTATTCACTTTGAACTTGTGTATAATTACGTGTTGTTTTTAAACCTACTTTGAAACAGTTCAGTTCGGAAGGCGCGATCGAGAGTGTAGAAAAAACAAAGAAAAATCGACAAACAAGACTATCCCTTTGGTCCCCTTTGACGGTGAAGCGCGAGGGATCCGTGTGTGTTTAATGAGAGAGAGAGAAAGAGATAGAGATGAGGTAGGGAGAAAATATAAAAAATAAATAATAGCGGATTTTCCGAATGGCAGATCATGCAACTTTACATCTCGTACTTCAGACGAGGTAAAAGAAGATCGTGAGCACCGAAGTACAAGACTGAAAATTCGCTGTTATTTCTTACTTTTTTATTTCTGAGCACAATCTCAAACGCTGTGAGATTACTCGATGCGCTGATGAAAATGTTCATTGATCGATCCGCGCTCTTTTCCTTTCTTCCTTTTCCCCCTTTTCTCATGGAGAGCGGTTCTTTTTTTCGTCACCAACTCGACAATTTCACAGCTCAGTGATCCATATAAATATATTATCATCATTAATATATATTATAAAGATACCGTTGAAAAAAATGCAGCGAATGCGAGGTCATTGCGTAGACGAGCGAGACATGGCCACCTTACGCGATCCTTTAACGAGTTTTTCAACGCCACATTGGTCAATCGCTCGAAAAAAGAAAAAAGAAACCCAGAGCTCAATAACAGCAACAACAACAACAACAAGAACAACAACGTTTACGTCACGATGAAATGGCACGATAAAGCAATTCCGAGTTGATGGAAATAATTTCCCATTTTATTTATTTTTGTTCTCTTTTTTTTTTGTGAAAAAGATGAAACAAGGCAGGACAAAAACCGAAACGTTAACGAACAAACAAAGATCTTGGCTCCAAGGCTATTTTCTTTTTTCGCTTGTTTTAACCGTGGTGAGGAAAAACCGCGAAGGAAGATTGAGTCGTGCATGGCCTCGCATCGCGCTCGCGCGTACAGAGAAAAAAATTTACAAAACAAAAAAGAACGAAAAAAAGGGAAGAGAGAATCGTAAACTCTCAGTATCACACTCGTAACCCAGATAGATTCACACACTCACACTCGCACACGGTAGAAAAATTAATAACGAACGTTCCTTTACCTATACTTTGCTAATTATCTCTACGAACGTGTGAGCGCGTATGCGCAGGCGTTTCGTTCGCACTGCGAAAACCCGTTGATCGAAAATTTCGGGATTGGGCTACGAAGGAAAAAGTTCTTTTCCTATCGATCCCGTTGGTCACACCGCGTTTAACGGCGGATTAAGGAAACGTAAAGATTGTTCGAATCGAAAAGATATCGCGAAATGAACGGAAGAAAAAAGACTCGCAAGAAACTTGGACGATCGTGGCAATAGAGAGAAAAGAAGAAGGAAAGAAAATTCGTTGGTTCGAACGGCGAAACTTGCGAATTTCTCCGGATATTAAAAAAACTGGAGCGCGCAAATCGAGGCACAGGACTTTCGAGACATTCTACATTTCGAAAATCGAGGTTTACTTTTGTTCTTGTTTTTTTATGTTTTCCGTTTCTCTAATATATTTAAGCGTTTTTAGTATCAGAGTCGCGTGAAATATCGCACCGCGATACAATTAGTTTTTGTCTTGCACCGCAATTTTTGTATTCTCTTCCTCCCTTTCTTTTTTTTACCGGCGTGCGTCGAGGGACTATGCTGTTTTCGTTTTTTTCCCTCACAAGAGTCACTTTTGACAAGCTTTAAAAGCTCGTTAGAGACCTCATCGATCCTATTTTTGTTTTCTCTGTCTCTTTCTTTCTCTCTGTACGTGAAAATTCAAGAGATTTCGCTCGCACGGCACTCATAAAGACAAACATCGAAGCTTGAACACAGTCGGGGCAATAAAGTGATTAAGTGAAATGACGAAGTCGGTTCCCCAAGACGAGAGAGAGTTAGAAAGAGAGGGAGAGGGAAGCTCTTTTCGTGTCTTCTCTCTCTCTCGATCCTTGGCGATGTCGAGATTATTTTTCAAATTAGAAAGAATTCGTCTTTGACGACGCGAAATGGCGAAAATTTAGCCCCATTCGACAACAACCGCTCCGATTTCTCATTCAATCACATATCTCTTGCCTTTAACTCTTACCTAAATGGTATAAATACTATACTCTTTTCAAAGACTTCGGCTATATCGTTAACATACTCACAGACTCACACTCATACGCTCGCTCACACAAATACTCACGCACACACACACACATAAACAGAAACAAATGCGCAATTTCTCTCGCACACGTAAATTCTTCTCGTAGCACACAATCTCATCTTTCACAGTTTTTTTTTTTTAATTCTCCTCTTCTGCATTCGATCTTTGTTCATCGGCGCGTGGGAGCCCGGAGCAGGGGGAAAAATACGAAATTATGAATTTCGCAGTTAGCGCGTTATGCGTGTGCGTGTGCGTGTGCGTGGCTGAAACGTCGAGAATGTCCTCGTATTTTCTCTCATTATATTGCTAACTTCCATCCCCCCACCCCGTTCCTGCTGCCCGTTACATTTTTCTTCAAGTTCCGTTTTCCTATTGTTGTGTGTTTCGTCGTGCGAATCTTTTTCGTTTCGCGATTTTTCGTTTCTTTTTCCCTCGTTCTATCTCTCGTCGGCAAGCGATTAATACGCGGCTGACTGACAGTGAAGAAGCCTTCACACGTTGCTGTTTGTTTGTTTGTTTGTTAAATTCTTAAGCTAATTTCTTCTCCGTATTGTTGTTCGCGACGTAACCGTTGTTCGTTCCATTGCTGTAACAACTATTGTACTCTTTGTTGTATATCGTCGCGTACGACGAAACGCCGTTCTGTCTCGTCTTGGAATCATCATCGAGAACTGGCATACACGCGCCGGGATTCTCGTGCTGGCGACGACTCGTACCCTTCGACGATCCCGTGTATTTGGTCTTGTAGAAATCGGAGAACAGACCGAGGAACAAAACACCGTGAAGTCCGATCCAGATCATGAAACTGCGAGGATAGTCGCACTCGGTGAAAAGCAGCTGAAACTGGTGGGTCATTATCATGACGAATTGGACCTGAAAAGGAAATGACCGGTTATTCAAATCTTGCGCGTGATCGTTTTTTAGAGGTAAAATGGTGGAGTTTACGTTTCTTACTCGGTCCTTCACTCCTCTTTAGTTAATTGTATAAAAACGAAAGGGAGGGCCGGCCTTGTAGCGAGATGCAATTCATCGACTTACCATTTGGAAGGTCGTGAGGTACTTCTTCCACCAGATATATTTTTGGTATTTAGGTCCCATGGCGGCGACCATGTAATAAAAGTACATTATTATGTGAACAAACGTGTTGAGAAGAGCGAAGAACGTGCTGTGACCACCAGGTGCAAACTTCATCCCCATCCAGACCGAGAACGGCATTACTCCATGATGTATAACGTGTAGAGTCGAGACGTGCTGATTTTTCTTTCTCATAATGAAGAATAGCTGCGAAGCAATAAAGAAAGACAACGTATGAAGGCCATGTAGTCGTTTTTCTGTGGCTCGTCGACATTGGACTTATGAATAAGCGTCATTATTTCAATCCCGGCAAAGTGTTTGATTTTTTTCACAGTCTTTCTAGGCAAAAGCGAGAATGAGCTGTACATCATAATAATTGATATAGGACAAAATTACGCGATGCAGATCTTTAAAAAAACAACACGACCTTGACGGTTCTACGATTTTGTAATTCTTAAATAATAACAAAAATATCTTTTTTTTAAATAACGAACTGCGTTACGTCGATGCTATTACGAAAGAACGCGTTGTTCCGATGACTGCAAACATTTGATTCACAAAAGGATCCACGAAATTGTTAATCGTCGGAAATAATTTAGCGTGTCCGTAGTGAATTAGTCAACGACAAGGCCGAGCGTGAAAAAAGTCTGTCGACTCGATTTCACGGTTGCCGGAAGGAAAAAGAACCTCGAAAGACGGACTGGACGAGACGTGGCTAATTTGTAAGTTGTACACGACCATATCCGCGTATCGTTTCACGCTTATATACATATATGCCAATATAAAAGACGGCTCTCTCGTTAGCATCGTATTCTAATAACAGTATCGAACGTTTGAATTTACAAGAGTTCATTAAGCTGCCTCTAATTATTCATGCCTCCAGTGACTGCCAACTGGCTTAAACTCCATCGAGAAGATTCGAGGACAATAATTTAATTCCCATCTCAAGTTAGAAGACTCCGTTTCCCACAAAAGTTCGCTTCTACCCCGAGTGATTCTATCAAGCTTTGATTAGCGAGACAGGTACCATGAAAGTTTGCATCATCAAGAAAGATCAGAAACTCCTCGACCAAAACTCGTCGAGAGTCCAGTTTAATTTTCCTCGCTCTAACTTCCTCATCTTTTTGGGTTTTATTATATCCGTTCGTCCTCCTACTTATCATGAATAATAAAAAGCTAAGTATAGGTCCATTCGATCGATCAAACGTTTCGGCCTTTTCTTCACTATCTGACTCACCGTGTCGAAGAACTCTGTGAACTTGCTAAAGTAGTACCACCAACACGTGTTTGCCATTCTCATGGCTAGAGGCGAGTTCGAGTAATCGACTGGCTGACAACGAAGACTGTAGCCTCTCGCCCAACCGCTCATCAAATACTGCGAACAAAACAAGATGACGGTTATAATTAAGGATTATCATAATAACAGACAGGATGACGAAAAATAAATATTTACAGATGAGTGATCGAAAATATTCTGATAAAATATATAAAAGAAATAGAAGGTAGCAATACTACAAAATTATGATGAAATTATTATTTTTTCTTATGGCTAAATTTATGCGTAGTCGCCGGGTAGATTATATTACAAAAATATTTATCGTCATTATGACTGTTAGTGAACGAAGGTATCGCAGCTTGGGAGCGTCCCGTGACGTTCGACCAATTATCAACGAATCGCTCTTCGCACGTTCGACCACCGATTGTCTTCGTCTTTGACGTCAGACAAATATTAGTCCAATGCGACTCTTGTGGCTCTTATTTTTTTTTAAATTTATTCTCTTCCAATCTCTGTCTCTCTCTCTCTCTCTCTCTCTCTTGTCGCTCGACTCAAGATGCGAATCCGTCGAAGAACAAATTCCCCCTTACACGGTAAAGAGGGAGCTTGTAACAGATTTGAATTTCAAATTCCTCGCGAAAATCTCGTGGCGAGAGACGATAGTGCAAGACGTAACGACTTTTAACGATAACGAATAAATTTTCCAACGAACATTTGTATTCTTTCAAGAAAGATAGAACCATTTTCTATTTTGTTCACGAAAAATGTCGAGAACGTGTGAAAAAGATTCTCGTTTCGCGGAAAAATCTCGAGTTTCGCGTTGAGCAATTTTCAAGTTTTGCCTCGGACCGTCTCGCGCGTGACTCCGACTCGAGAAAATCAAAGAGACGAATCAGCGAATGCGCAAAAATTACTCGTGTCAATGCTCGTTTTTTTTGTTTTGCTTATTCGCAGGATGAAGAAGATTGGAAGAAGATGCGGAAAGATGTTGAACTTCGTTCTCGACTCGGGACCAAAGTCATGGAAATAAAAACTTCGAGGCCAATAACGTAAAAACGTAAACAATTTTTTTTTCGAGATGTTTAATTTTTTTTTATTGCCAACATCTTTACAGCCACCCGTGAGATTTTTTGCCCCCACTAAATTTACGACCTCTCCCGTAATATTCCTTCGACTTGTCAATCATATTTCATCGAGGCAAGAATTTTTTTTAATTTTCTTTTTATTATTATTACTTTTTTTTGTTTTACAAGCGAGCAGTCTCTCTCTCCGTCCCTCGAGGTAAATTGACGAGAGTCTCGGTTAACGATGCGTTTGCTTTTTTCATTGTCGAGACAGGGGACAGGGCGAGAACCATAGGGAGGAAGTGCGTGGTGCGCAAAATCATTGGGACGCATGTACTGATATAAACGGCCCGAGGACTGGGCCTAATTCGCTTAACGTGCCCAAATTGACCGCCTCGCCAACTGAGAAAGAGCGAGAGGATACCACGACGTTTACAAAGTGAAAGAGCGTGTTATTTTGTCCGAGGAAATTTATGATCGTTGTCATTAATACCAGACCTAAACACGCCGTGTAATTTTTCAGCACTTAAGCTTTTTTATTTATAATTCCCGAGTCCGGGTCCTTGAACCAAGAACGTATAATTTTTATGGTCGTCTAATGCAATTAAAGCACGAAAGAAAAAAGTATCGAATTAATTTTAAAAAAACCAAAAAAAAAACATATGAATTAGAATTTTAATCCAGTAAATTTAATTCTCGTATAACAAGTTTATATAATTTCTTTGATAATTAAAAAAAAAGAAAAACGTAGCTATTTTTCTGTTTTCCGAATCTTGAATGAATTAATTAAATAGTTGCTAGATGTTAATCTCGCACGAGAGTTTATAGCGAATTATTATTATCGTTTTTTTTATTTCAAATTTACGACGACCGTCGACTCGACCGCTCGCTATCGTTATCATTAGCCTACGTTTATGGGGCACTCGGATCGATTCGCGTGACAAAGGAAGGATTGTCCAGCTTGCGGGCGGGGCACTAAAAGGGTTCGTCGGGTTTTTCTGTTTTTCTCGACGTTCGTACGTCGATGCTTGGTGTGCCGATGCGCCGGAGATACAACGGTCGTTCTTGTACTGTACGATTTCGAAAAGGATCGAGCGGTTGTCCGGTAGCGTGTCAAGGCCGAATGTAACGAGTCTCAATGTCGACAAGCATGAACGTTTTGCTCCTCGCGCACGACTCCTCTCCATTGATTATTTGCGACACGAATATTTATTATTTAAAATTCTTGTTAAAAATAAAAACTAAAAAAAAATCTTTTTTTAAAAACAATTTCACACATTTTTGTCCTAAACGACTGTTTCGCTCGATCTCTCGATCCGCGAACGACGTGAAATCGTTCGAGTTTATTTACGCGAGCTCGTATTTCGAGATGAGACGTTTCTTACGTGCGTGAATTAAGCGCATTGATGAAAAAGACCCTGAGGAGAACGCGCCGATTCAAGAATCGTCGACGGAAATGCGCAATACCCGATCGGCCGCGCCAATACGATGAGCCTCTATTTTATTTTCTCCGGAGCTCTCTAAGCGGTCTTAACATTCCAACGACAACTTTTGTATATGTACTTAGCAATTATCTCGTCACCGACGCCGTCTCAGTTATGCATATGAGATTCGTCAGACGCATTTTGCTTTTTTTTTACGCATTGAAAAGATGAAAAAAAAAAAAATAAAAAAAACGGCAAAAAACATGATTCGTATTATGCTAAACGAGTCTCGATTCCTCCGATCGATAGCCACGTGTCGGTTTATAAGTTGGCCCCCGGGCAACAGGTAAATAATTACCGGGTTGTCAATTTCGTTGTTCTTTTCTTCTTTTTTCAAGAAAAACGAAAACGTCATTCGAATTTTGATCGAATACGCCTCGCGGCGTTATTTTATGATTTAACGATTTCAGGAGGGAGTTTTTGCGATTGAATTAATATTTCGCAACCGGGGCTTCCCGGTAATGTTTCGTTATAATTGTTTTTTTCATGATTTTCATCTCGGAATTTTGCATTCTAATAAAGTTAATTTATTATGAATGTAATCACGATTGGGGAATTCATTTTTTTTTAATTAAATTTACCACAGATCGTGTTTGAGAAAAAGGAAAAATGTAACGGTATCGAGTTGAAAAACGAGGACGAGAGAGAAGTCGTTTTTCCGTACATTGTAATTTCGCGCGTTCGTGTGTCGACGAGTTTTAAAGTAGGAAACTCGGCCAACGATGGCTTAATTTTCCAAGCCTCCTCGACGACGCGACGAGAGACTCGAGGTTCGCCGGTACGATCTCGCCACGAAACAAGAGACCCCCAAGAAGATCTCGATTCCTCCTCGGAAATCTCGATCGATCGACCGATCGATCGAACTCGATCGGAGCTCGACTTCCTCGTCTTCGAGTCGAGAACGTCGCGAGCGAACGAGTGATCGACCGGCCTCGAAAAACACTTTGGAGTTATAATAAAATTAGCGAAAGAATCGTATACGAAGTCAACGCGAACGACTCGACACGATGGCGATTTTTTTTTAAATCCAAAATCACGATTGACAAACAGTCTGTGCTTAACTCGAAATCTCATGCTTTCATTTATTTTTCTCGTATTTAACGCTTTCGTCGTATTTTAATTTATGCCCAAACGACACCTGTCCTAATTTCATTAATCTCGTCTCGACGAATTAACATATTTGTTCCAATTATATTTTAAATGAAAACTCCGTCGTAGAACCTTGAAGCGGCAAGTTTACGTGTCAACGATGCACATGGGGTGTTGTTACTCACACATATATATACGTATATGTATATATGTATATAATACACATATATAAAGTCGTTTATAGAGTCTCCCGCTTCTATGCTAATCGATCCACGCTCCCATTACGGATTTCATTTAAATTCGATTAACCGCATGGAAGATGCGAGTCGAGGTAGATGAGCCGTGTTATCGAGTTCGCTATGACACTATTATACGTTCGTCGTGCTTGGCACAAAGTTCGTTAATTTAGAACTGTGACGAGAGGAGAGGTTCGTAAAAAATCCCTCGAAGAAAACGAAAACGAGAATGAGGATTAAAAAAAAAGAAAAACGAGAGTAACAAATATTTTAAATAGTTCGAACGAGTACGAGAGCAATTATTTTACATAAATGCTGGAAGGATCGTTAAAAATAATTGCGAGCGCTAATTGAATTATCTTTACCGACGGTATCGTTACCGCGCTATGAAATAAACCCGGTTGTGCTCTATATAATTTTTTTACCCCTTTTTTAAAATGTCATTTTTTAAACCATTATACGTATATCTATATCGCTGACTATTGTTAATAATCGTTGACGAGGGTAACCCCGATAGGGCGAGCGAGACGAAAGAATGGAGCGAAGAAATCTTGCGTCAGCTGTGCTCGATATCGACGACGGGCTCTCGCCTCGTTGTATCGAGTCCATCATCGTCGTGTGTCGCGCTCGAACGTTCCGATCGACGAATTCTACGTCGTCGTGTAGAAATTTATATGTCGCAACGTCATCGAGTCACGTCGGTTAAGGGATTTTTGCACCGGGGCTCGTGGCTCTCGTGAAAAGGGTGAAGGCCTATCGAGCCGAGAGCCGATAGGGCAGGCATGCACAGTCGAAGTATCGCAGGGCGAGTGGCCGATCGCCCTACTTTTTTTCTTCTTTAATTTTCTTTTTCTTTCCTTTTTTTTTTTGATAATACACGACACTCGGTGACGATCACAAAAGTGAACGCGTCGTGTATTGTTCGGTATTGAAAAGCGTCGACAGTCCCTAGAGGCAAACTGGAATATTATCGACGTCCTAGGGTTGACCAGGACTCGATAGTGAAACAATACGTAGCGAATTTATTGTATCATTTCGAATCTCCGAGAGAGAAATTTTTCGACTGTAAAATCAATATACGGTTAATTCATTGAAACTTTAGAATTTCGTAGAACCAATTTTACTCGTCGATGAGATATTCGTCAATAATTTTAATGTCTTCCGAATAATCTGGAGGGTTTGGAATTTTTTTTTTATAATACACGACACTCGGTGACGATCACAAAAGTGAACGCGTCGTGTATTATTCGGTATTGAAAAGCGTCGACAGTCCCTAAAGGCAACCTGGAATATTATCGACGTCCTAGGGTTGACCAGGACTCGATAGTGAAACAATACATAGCGAATTTATTGTATCATTTCGAATCTCCGAGAGAGAAATTTTTCGACTGTAAAATCGCTATACGGTTAATTCATTGAAACTTTAGAATTTCGTAGAGCCAATTTTACTCGTCGATGAGATATTCGTCAATAATTTTAATGTCTTCCGAATAATCCGGAGGGTTTGGAATTGTTGTCGAGAGATTTATCGTTAAACGTGACTAATGCCGAGATCGAAGACACCCGGTATAATCGATCGGTGTCTCGTATCGAAACATTTCTCTCGTATATTTCCTACGATACGTACTCGACTGTACGTATACCGCAAGAGAGTCGCGTGTGTAACTGTATCGTTCGGCGCGCGACCCGACATACTAATCGCGTACCGAATCCTACCATCGGTATTCCGCTAAATATTTCGTGTAACGATTGACCATCGCGTTTTGCTTCGTTCGTGTATTCGTGTACAGGCGTTGCTCGGCGAAGGTGTCGATACGATGGAATCGAATTCCAAGAGGATCGGGACGATCGAGTGGTAAATTCGATTTTTTAAATTATCCCTTTATTCCATAAATTATGAAGAAGATGGAATAAACAATTTTTTGTCGAATGAAAACCTATTTTGTCTCTTTTACCGCGTACAAAATTTAGCTGCCGGATATGGTTACTAAAATTTCTAATTTTTATTCCATTGTATTGTTGAAAGGTTTTTTGTTTTTAAAGCAACTTTGAATGCGAATTTTTTCGTGTATTTTTTTATTGACGCGAAGTAAGGAAATCGACTAACAAATCTTTTAACTTAGTTAATGGACGAAAGAAGAAGAAGCTTTAGCAGTCGTGCGTAGCTTCGTACGCGATAAGGGATTGTGCCGATAAGCAACCGTGAATCGTCACGTGGAACTTTTTTTTGTTTTTTTTTTTTAATGCAAGAAAATAAAATAAAAATTATTGATAAATGTGATAGTGCGAGAAACTCACCTCGTAGAAGATCCACGAAGAGAATAGAGTCTGTACGAGATTGTACACGATGAGCATGCCTCTGAGGTCGAATGGCTTTCTGTTCTCCATTATTCTCGGGCCCAAAACTTTGCTGAAGTACGCGTAACTCATGCATATCAGAATCGTAGGCACGGGACTGCTCATCATCGCCCAATCGTTCACTCTGGGATCTGAGAAAAATAAAATATAATTTATAAATCAAACTCGTACGCGATAAAAATTATATATATATAAATATAAAAGATACGAAGACAAAAAATGTAGTCGTATAGGACGCACGAGCGTGCCAACGTTTCGTAGCGCGACACGAATATTTTTCGCGAACGGTAGTTAGTTCGGTGGAAAATTAAAACAGAATAAAAAAAAGTAACGACACACTTTCTCACGGAAACAATATAATTCAATCGCGTGTACGAACTTTGCCACGACGTTCGACCAATCGACTTTTCCGATAAAAGTGAATCGAAAGCGAAAAGTTTCGGTCACGATGCTTTTTCCCAAAGTTTTCGAAACGCCGTAACGAGGTTCTCGCGTTTTATTTTTTGCCCTCAGGGGCAATTAGGAGACAATGCGCGTCGCGAGAGAAAAATAACAATGAGAAAATGCGACGATGCTTTTGTTTTCGTCGTTGCATCGTCGAGAGCGTTGATAAAAATGGGAAAAATGAGCACCGAGGAAAATTATCATAGTAACGACCGAGAGATAACTCCCGTGTTTTTGTCGGTGACCTGGAAAAACGATGTTGTCTAACAGAAACGAAAGAAAAAGGAAAACGGGGGTACGGGAAATTCTTCGAAAATTATGGAAAGCGAGAAAAAACGATTTTCTCGATCGCGTTAATTTCTCGTGGCAACGACTCGTTCCTCCCGAAGTTTCATTAGCGCGATCGAGAGAGCGCCAGCGAAAGAAACACTCTCTCTCTGTCTATATTCCTCGTTAAAAGCTCGAACGCAACAATTTTTCAGTAAAGTCGTCCATCGACGTCGCGAACTCCCGGGCGCTCGATTATTTTCCGAATTAATTGGATGAAAGCAAAAATTTTACTTCGACGAACAATTTTATTTTTTCTATCGTTTTTTTTTGTGTGTGTTTTTTTATCGAAAGTTTGTTGCCCCGATAATAATCGGAGGGGTGCAAGTTTTTCCAACGAAGCGAGCTTTTATGAAGAGGCACTTCCTCTTACTCTCTCGCTGTTTCCCTCTCAGACCTAGCTTAATGTGAAATTTTCACGACAAAGTCTGCGGCTCTAACCGAAGGGAAAATTGTTCTGTTTCTTTTTCTTCTCTCTCTCTCTCTATCTCTCATATTTATATCTCATGCACATTCATCCGCGTCGAGGAGAGAACCGCGGAAATAATGAGGAAAAAAGTACAAAAGCTTTTTTTTCTTTTATTTTTTTCGCGAGCTTCTCTCGTTGCTCGAAGCAGAAACCCTCGACGTTGGCGCAGAAGGGTTGAAGATGAGATGATAGAGGGTTGAAAATCTCTCTCGCTGTAAAAGGTACACCCTCGCGGTGTTGCTCGTTCCAAAAATCGACGACGAGTAAATACGTTGCGTAAAACGTAATTTCACAGTTCTCGAGAGACTCGGTCGAAGTTCGAAACAGAATGGAAAAATCGTAACAAAAGAGATGACGCCCTCGATTCGACTAAAACTACGTTTGAACCGATCATTTTACGAGGATCGTATAATAAAACGAGATATCTACGAAGGACGAAAGATCTTGCTCGAACGTTGTGGATGCAAAAAAATGTCGAAAGGAAAAGTTCGAGTCGACCTCGTCGTTCGAGACTCGTTTCGACGTCGTAGAAGCACGGGGATTGATTGATCGATCGACTTTATTATGTATTAGCAAGCTGTGAAGCAAATATGCAGAAAACAACATGAAACAACAATACTTATACTTGGTTGTATGAAGATATATAAATGTAATAATGTAACATGATAATAGATATAAATGTAGTTATAAATGTTGCAATATAGATTTTAGCGTAGATGTAAATTTAGTGTAGATATAAATTTAATGTAAATATAAATTTAGTGTAAATATAAATTTAGTGTAAATAAATAAATAAATTTAGTGTAGATATAAATGTAGTTCATAGATATGATGTAGTGAATAAATGTCGTGTAGATATATGCAGTATAGACATGCTGTGGGGAGGAAGGGATGTAAAGCCGAAAGGCAGCCGGAAGTCATTAACGATATTATTAAGCGTCTTTGCGAGGCGTGCGAGTGATCGAGAAGCATCTGCCCGAGAACAATAGGGCGGAGATTGTCGCGATTCAAACTTCCCTCGGGACTATCGACTCTCTCGGCGCAAAAGTTCCCTCCGCCTAATTATTATAATTTCTTATTGCGAAACTTGGACACCCTGTTTCATCAATGTTTTTCCATAAATTATACTTCTCTCTCGAACGTTAAAAAATGATTATAATAATAATAATTATTATTAATATTATTATTATTGTTATTATAAAACGAAACGCGTCGAAATATTGTCGACGATGATAAAAAAAAATGAAAATATTTTGTTACCGATCGAGGCCGTAACATTGGCAATTTTTACGCGTCGAAATTACGTTATTTGGGGCGTCGCGAGGATAAATCGCGAGTCGGTCATCGATGACGAAGCACTTTGGTCGCAGACTCATATTTCCTACCGCGTCCCATTTAAATATTGCTTCCTCGAATGTTTACGATTATTTTGTACAGCTCCTCCACCTCATTCCTCCAACGCCCCCCTCCTCTCCACCCCGTTCGTCGTCACGTCCAGGGCCCGGTCGTTTAAAACGCGCGAAACTACGGAATTTCGGATTACGAAATTTTTCGGGCGTTTGCTGACTGACCGAGGTCTCCTCTTACTTCTTCCGATTCGACGTTGTCGCGCGTAATACAAGGGGCTTGCATTTTTCCATTTAAAATTTTGTTTATTTTATATATTTTCTTTTTTTTATTCTTCTTTTTATTCTTGTCGATTTTTTTTTCTTTTCGTCGAGGCCACGGCGTGCTACTTTCGCGCGATTTCGAACACGAGCTCGGCTAACGCGATCGAGTCGGCTAATACGGCGCGACGCCACGTCGTTTTTACCAAAAATTGTCACGGTGACGCGACGAACGAGATTCGCGACGAGAGATAACGACGATGTTTCGAAATGAATTTTGAAAAATTTGAACTCGTTACGATAAATGAAAAAAAAAAAAAAAAAAAAGTGTAAATTTTAGTAATGATCGCAGAAATAATCTCGATGAAAATGTGAGGTTGTTATCGAGCGTCGGATTGTTATTTTGAACAATACGATGAATTTGTGGAAAATTATCGGTTATCGATTTTATCGGAACGATCATTCGGCAAATCTATTTTTGATTCACGAAAAAGAATTTTTATTTTTTATTCTATTTATTAATTTATTTTTATTCTTTATTTATTTGTTTGTTTACGTTTGTTTTATTTTTCTCGGCTTATATTTATTCTTTATTGATTCATTTTCATTATTTGAAAGAAGAAAAATAATAAAGCACATATGACATCATGGGTCTCGTGACACCGTTGGTGCGAGTAAAATAGCAGCGACAAGCAAAAAAACGTATCGCGAGTTATGAAACTATTGTGTATATATATATATATCGAAGACATAATATATACAACAGTGTCGTAACTCGAGACTGTACGACATATAAAATATATACAATGGTAAGAAAGTGAATTGGCGAAGCGACTCGCGAACATGTACGGTAAACAATAAAATCTGTGAGAAAGTGCGTGTAGGGGGGAAGTGTCTGATAACAAAATTTTGAAGAAGCAAGAATTTAGTTAATTTTCGTGAATTTTTGCGAACGAGCCCGCGATAATATTTCGAAGTGAATAAAATTCATAGAAAGATACATTTTTGTCGATATTTTGCGTAGGCAACGATCGACCCAGTGGGCGTTTCGGAATTTTCGATCATGCGTCGTTCCAAATTTTTTCGAGGTCGTAACGAAGAAATATGCGAGTGACGAATAATGAAAAAAACAAAAAAAAAAACCCCAACGGAGAAAAACACGTCTGAGAAAATTAACGTAGACCAAACGAGTTCGGCGGATTCTCGAAAACTTTCGAGCCGGAAACTGCATTTTTATCTCTCTCGTAGGTAAATAACGGATCACGTTATACTCGCGACGTTAAAATTACGAACGATTCCCCAATTCCTGCGAATTTCGGTGAAATCGCAATTACAGTAAACGCGAATTTTTTTCCCTTCTTTTTTTTATAATTGCTAACGAGTCGAATTATTTATTTTCGAATTCGCAGCGACCGGAAGTTACGTCGTCACGAGTACAATTTATACGAAATTTCATGGAAATGAATTTTTCGACGTTAATGAAATTTAAATGAAATGAATTGGAGTAATAAAAATAAATTTTAAATAATTAAACAAAAATAATAATAATTGCAATAATTTACTCACCGGACTTATTGTCCATGAGGTCCCTGTACCCGTGCACCAGGTCCGCCACTATGCTCGTCATCTTAGCTCGAGTCTGAAAAATATAAAATACATAATAATTAATTAATCACGCGTAATTAAACCTTCGATAAAAGCGTAATTTCTCGCTCGTTTCGTTTCAATATAAAATTGGTAACGAACGAGCGAGTATGTAATGGGCCATGTGGATTTCTTGTTTCGAACCCATCGGATTATCGCATTCGACTCTTCGTTGTACGAGACTCGTTTTTTATATTAACGTCCGTGAGTGCACGGTGAATTATCAGGAAACACGAGAATTAATGGACATGACAATTTTATGGCGATCAGTATTAATTTCGTAAGCGCAATTCCACAAGTATGTGTATGCGCCGCAAAATAATTTTACGAACATTAATCATTCAAAAAAATCGCACGAAATTTCACCACGTTCAGAATTTATTTTATTCTCATGCCGGTTTTAACATTTTCATAATACGCATCTGGGCGATCCCCGTTACGCAAGCGACATATAAATATCCATCGCTAATAATTCTCATTAAAAAAAAAATAATAATAATAATAATAATAATAATAATAATTGAAATTAGAGACAAGAAAATTTCCGCTGTAATAAATCGTATCGCGAACTAACTTTTATTGTACCTCTTTATTTTCGCAATCAACCCTCTAATTACCTTTCGAATCTCGAAATCGCCCAAATTTCGAACGCATTTTTTTTCATCGAAATCATTAATAATCGACGTTTGTAATTAAAATCTCACGAGTCGTAAAAATTGGGTTAAAAAAAAAAGAAAATCGCAAAAATTTACCGAAAGTAAAAATATGTGTCAAAGTCACGGTTTCTCGCCTCGTCCCTTGGTCCCCGAGGGATCGTATTGGACAAAAATTCGTTTCGAAGTCGTAAAACGCCGTCGGCGAGTAACCAAAGAAGAGAAAAAAGAAGAACGGGCGGGACGGCGAAGGAGAGGGAGAATGGAAGTTACGGAAGACGAGGAGAAGTTCGTGGCGCTCGGCGTTGGCCTACTTTTGAATTTTCGTGTGGTTCGTCACTCGTACAGCTACGCTATAACGAGTATATTCTCTCTCTCTCTCTCTCTCTCTCGTTCAATCTCGCTCCGCGCGTTTGTTGGCCGCGAGAGAGACTGGTGCAATATACATATGTATACATAAACACAGCGACATATATATATATTTATATATAGCCAGTAGGGATAACAGCAAGGAAAACCGACTTCGATTCAGCGAGACTAGAAGAGAAGTACGCTCTTTCGGGTATTGTGCACGATACGTGTACACGTTCGTTCTATGGGTCGTTCCGTACAAATTGTTCAAAATTTTCGAAAATCTTATCAACAAATTACCAATTTTGTTTTTCTTCAATTTAAAAATATATATTTTTTCTTTAAATAAACAAAAAACTAAAATAAGAATATTTAATAACAAATGTTTACTCAATTAATTATAAAGTTTCTATTTGATTTATTTTTTGTTATTAAAATTTGATTCGGTAAAGTACGAGAATGTTTTTTTTATTTTTTAATTCGCGAAAAATTTGCTATCGCGTGATAAAATGAAATAGGAGGGAAAAAAAACGGGAAACGTTACGGCGGGGAGGAGAGAAGAGCACGTCGAAAGAGTCGTTGACTCGAGGAAGAACGTCTCGTACACGCATACGTTATCGAACAGTAAAAACCGGTGTTTTTGTGTCGGATTCGCATCGAGCGCCGAACACGGGACGAGGGAGCTTTGCTCACGCGGGAGTCACAGTCATCCCGTCGCCTATAGACATCGATCGCCGCGAGAGACTCTCCTATAAACCGCGAAACAAGCTCGCCACGAGACTAGAGAGAAAAGAGAGTCAGGTCGCGCGAGAGTTTGCGTTTCGAGCCCTCGTGATTATCGCGATAACGGACGAGAGGCGTTCTATTTCTGAAATAAAACCCAAGGGGAAAAATAACTTCTATAAAATTACAATTATCATTTATTTAATTAAAACGAAAAAATGAATTTAAAAAAAAATTCAATAAAACAGTAAATTCTTTCTCTCGGCGATAAGAAAAATTAATGTTTTCGATAAAATAATATCCACGACGTTGGAAAGAGAACGAAGACATCGGCGAGAGGAGGAGGTCACGATACAAAGTCGAGGCAAATGCGCGCAGGGAGGAAGAAGGGATCTCTCTCTCTCTCTCTCTCTCTCTCTCTCTCTCTTTCTCTCTCTCTCTCTCTCGACGGTTGCCGTTTAGTAACTTTCTCGTTCTCGCATAAGCCGGAGCTGCGATTTACGAGGTGGAGGGACGAAGAGGGCTGGGGAGGGGGGGATTCGAAGGCTCTCTTTTACGTAAGAGAGACGAGACCGGGTAATCGCCTGACTTTGCGAGCCTCCGTTGGGCTCGAACCAGCGCCGAGACGCCGCGATATGATGTTTGCCTTAGGAGAAATGCCCGATTACTGTGTAACTTCGCTGTGTCAAGCTTACGTAGTTTTCAGAGACGAGACGCCGAGTGCGAACCGGATTCCGTGCATTCCTCGCAGCCTCTCGATTTTTTTAACTACATATATATATAGTTAAAAAAAAGAGATATATAGTAGTATATATATATATATAGTTATATAGATATATATATATGGCTATATGTATGTATATATAGTTGAAAAAAATATAACACGAATTTCGATTGCACAAATAATATACATAAATATATGTATATTATTTGTGCAATCGACGATCAAAATTCGTGTTATACGATAATTATGGAAAATATTGAAAATTATTCGATAACTCTCGTTTCAATAATTTTCGTTCCGAAATTGGAACACGAAGGAAATTTAGAAATTTCCAACTCGCGTTACGTGAAGAAACGAATATATATTATTATTATTGATATAAGATGAAATATTCTAGTTCGAAGACTGGAAGAAGGGCTAATTAAAAATTGAAATGGACAGAAACGTTTCGTATTTCGTGATAATTACGACATAAACCTGGAGACATAACGAAGCTAATCACGCGTTTCGATACGATTCACCTGTTACAGCGTACGAAGGAGAGTGGTTCGTTACAAAAAGAAGAAAAAAAACAACGGAAAAAAGAAAACAGCGAATCCCGAGGAGGCCCTTGGTCGTGCTTCGACGTAAGGAAATTTAGAAAATAAAATCGATTGACAAAGTTAATCGACAAATTAAAAAAATAAAAAAAAATAAGCAAAATCCATTTAATTAACGTACGAAATTTCTTGCTAATTTGCGTATTAATTAATATTCATATTTATCATGTATTTTATTCGCGTTCGATACAACAAAAAATACATTTCTCAATTTCGAACGTTCGTTAATTCAAACCTCCTCTGTGATGGTCTGTTGAAAAAAAAAGAAAAAAAAACAAAAGAAACGATTTTTCATTTTTGTTTTCTGTGTTGACACACGTGACGAGTGACTCGCGGTATCGATTTCGAGCTCGCGCTGCAAAAAAAATATGTCGAGTCGCGAAAAAAAAATAATAATAATAAAATTATCGTACACATCGGGTTTACGGTGTCGGGTACGAGGGGAGTTCTCGGTCGTGAAGATATGTAAGCGAGAGGTACGAACGCAGGAGAGAGAGAGAATGAAAAAAGAGGGAGAGAGGGAGGGGGGGAGAGAGAGAGAGAGAGAGAGAGAGAGAGAGAGAGAGAGAGAGAGAGAGAGAGAGAGAGAGCGTCGCGCAAGCACAGGGAAAAAGTAAAGAGTAGAGTGTGAGCAGGTTTAAAGCGTTACAGCGTGTAGTTTCGATGCTAAAACTCTACATGTGGGTCGTCGTGGCTCATTTCGTGCACGAGTATCACGTGCCGCGCCATCGTCTCGAAATTGTCGGGCGTCGTAAACACGCGCTCGCGTACGCGCGCCTACGAGGCCGGCAGAGCGGTCATTTTGTATATTGATTATTTTTGTTATTTTATTAAACCCCCGTAACGCGTCGAATGGCACCCCCGGAGTCAACCGTTGTTGCGTGCGTTATTTCTTTTTTTTTCATCCTTTAGCTACGCTCTCTCTCTCTCTCTCTCTCTCATTCTCTTGCACTCTCTTGCTCTCGTCGTCCTTTAGAGACTTCTCATTCTACTTCGAGACTCTCGTGCCATCCGGCCTGTGAACGCGCGATGATTAGACGCTATCGGGTATGCGGAAGTCTCCGCCGAGCCTACTCGCCTGTGAGCTCTCTCTCTCTCTCTCTCCCTCTCCATCTTTCTCTTTAACTCTCCCTGTGTGTCCTCACTTTGTGCTCGGTGGCTCGAGAGAGCTTATGCCTCCCCGTTTCTTCTCGACGCGACAACGTGGCCACCTACTACCAATATACTACCATCGTATACAGTAAAACTTTCCACAAGCCAAAAGTTCGAGGTCCAAGAAAATTCACGCAGACATAAAAAAAAATGATTCTTCAAATTTATGTCGGCTAATATTGATATGATACGCGCAAGAGCGCGAACGTAAATACAGGTATGTATACTTTAGGTCAACGAGACGTTACATGGTACCCCCCTTTTCTTTCTTCCAGAAAGTGGAAATTAGAAAAAGATAAAGAAGAGCGAAGGACGGCAAGCCGAGACGTTCGAAGAGTGAAAGTCTAGGGAGATTTTTCGTTCATTAATATAATAATATAAATCGTTATTGTTTCAAACAAAAGCCTGTGCGTCGAGTCTTAAGGAATTAATCGAATTCAAATTTTCCCAACATTTACGAAATTATTTTACTTTTTTCCTTCGATAAAACCTTGTATTCGTATTAACTCGCTATAAATAAATGACCCGGACACGATTATCGATTTAACCTTAATCGGATCGATTCCGATCGTTTTGATCGATCGGAAAAATATTCTCATCGATAAAATGACGCAATTCTCATAAAATTCACGCTCTCGTAAGCAAAATATGATCGAACGAATTAACAAAATTCAAATTCTTCGTACGAGATACGCGTTGCGATCGATTGCGAAAAAATTGACGCGTTTAATTGTCCGTTGACACGAATTCATTATCGAGATTCGCTCGATATATCTTCTCGTCGGGCGAAGAGATCGTTATCTCTAGGGCTTAAACGTCGTCTAGCGCGTTTATTAACAACGAGGGCGGTGAGTGCGCGCGCCTGAGAGAAAGAGAGAGAGAGAGAGGGAGATTTGTTTCGATGGGAAGCCTTTCACCGCGACCGCACGAGCGCGATAATAACCGGCGCGTATTACTCATCGATTGCGTCACCGGGTAATCACACGCACGCGCACACACAGCAACGCACACGCGCTCGATGTGGTCAGAAGGAGGAAGAGTGAATAAACATAAAAAAAAAGAAAGAAGAAGAAAAAGAAAAAAAAAAAAAGACAGAAAAAGAAACAGGCAGGAATCAGTCGCTCTCGTTATCGTCGATCGGTTCGAGGCTCGAGGGGGTTTCGCGGGCAAAGCCGCGGTGTGTCACGATCGATGCCTTTTTCCGTATTTATACGAAGCTCTCGTTTTCGAACTCGATTCTACGAGGATCGGGGATGGGCCTATTCCTACGAGTCGAAAGAGACTAGAAATTATTTTACGATCGCAATAATCGACGACGCTCATTATCGATCGAATAAATGTCATGGCTTTCGTTTTCTTTCTTTTTTCTTTTTTTTTTAAGTATCGAATAATTGCGGCCCTTGGTTTCTTGTTTTTTTTTTTTTTTTTTTTTTAATGCGCATGACTTTCGATAGCTTTCTATTTCATAAATTTATCGTGTTTGAAAGAAATTGGTCACGCGATAGAAAAAGATTCGAATAAATTAATTAAAATCGATAAAAATAATTTTACTTTTCTTAATTCGGAATTATTCGATTTTGTAATTTTGTCAGCTATTTCTGGTTCTATAAAAATTATCAACTCGCGAACGCGACCGTTTGCCGTTGTTTTTTTTTTCTTTTATCAGCATGGTCGTCGTTCATGACCTTACCAATATGTTTTTCGTTGACGAGACGCCACAGGACGTTCGCGAGATAAAAATAAAAATGAATAAATAAAAAATGGCGCCATTGACGAGGAAAAAAAAACACTCGGAAGATCATCGCGCGAATTGTCAGATTAATACAGAGAATTAACTTGAAGAAAGAGAGTGAGAGTGAGAGAGAGAGAGAGAGAGAAAGACAGAAAAAGTCGGGAAAATGGAGAAAGAGAGAAAGAGAAGAAGGTCCGGGGCTCGTGCCCGCGGTGAAAGTGCGGGATGACTACGCTGAAAATCTGTTTGGCTTAGCCGTCGGAAGCTACGTCAGCTAACCCAAGTGCCGACGCACCGGCGTTCGCACGAGAAGATGGAGAACTTTACGGCCGTTACGCAACCCCCGTTACATTCTCAAGAAACGACCAAACATTCAATTTTTTTTAGATCGATATATTCGATATTTTTTTATTATCAATATTATTATGAATATTAATATTAATATTATTATTATTATTATTTCAATATATTTTCTATTTCTCGAAATAATAATTTCTCGGTACGAGCGCGAGTAATTAATAATGGTTGCGTTCCATCGATCTCACGTACTATGTCGAAATCGATCGTATCGAAGACCACTCGATATCGATCGATCTCGATACTAGCGCGGGCAATCAATCATGGCACCGGATCGTCGATGCGTTCCGGATATTTTATCGGTGGGTCGTATCACAAAATTGCTCGCGATACGACGATTTTAATACGATCAATTTATTTATACAAGTGTGTGTGTGTATTTGTGTGTATTTAAGACTATCTTTCATCGGGTAGACGAGCGATCGGAAGATCTTGGAAACGGACAGCGACGAGCGTCCGGAAAAGAAAGTCGATTGACCGGCGAAAAATTATATATATATATATATGTGTGTGTGTATGGGGAATTCCGTGCGGTTCGAGCCATGACCGTGAACCTCACAAATTTATTTCACCAGTTTCCCCACCTAGTATCTGGGCTTAAGGAACATTCGTAATTAAAAAAATTAAATATAAATTATAACAATATTTTTATTTAGTTGAATTATTATTTTTTATAGCGTGACTATAATTTGTTCTTTCGAATGTGAAATTTTACGAAATAGAAAACGATTGAAAGTCGTGTAATAAAAAAATTAACGAATTATTCGTGGATTAAAAATAATTATTATTATTATTATTATTATTATTATTATTATTATTATTATTATGCAACGTGACTACGTTTTAAAATTTTATCAACTTCTTTCTCCCAACACCGATCAGCATTCGTGAACCGATCCGATAACATAATCTCGGTTTCTAGTAACTCAGCATCATCAACTCGGTTCTTCTGATCTTGCCCCCCCCCCCCCCCCACCCACCCTGCCACCCAACACTCTCCATTCCTTTATCGCTGATTATTCTGTTACTCCTACATTCGTTACACGTAATAAATAAACGCTTTTTATGAAATTCGATCTCGAATTTATTTTTCTTGTGCGATCATTAAAATTGCAAAAAAATATAAATAATTGCAGGAGCATAATTAAATAATTGTACCAAAATCTCGTCGTTCACTTAAAAACAGATATATAAACAGCCGAATAAGTTTATCAGTATTGTTTTCCTATTTAAAAAAATTTAGTTTTCGTTAATATTTTCGAAAAAAAAAAATGAATACAAAAATCTCAAGTAGGGAAAAAAAATCTGACAAAATTCGAGCATCTCGTTCGGTCGTGATACGATCGTGAAAAAAATTACGAGGAAAATCCGAGCCAGTGGGAGAAGTTTGTGAATTTGAGACGGAACGCCCCATACACGCGTTCCTATCCACTGGCCGGACTTTATAAGCCTGTAACCGGAAGTCACGCGGTATCGGAGCGATTACGATTCTAACGGCCTGGCCAGGTTCCGGTACGGGTTCTACGAGTGTCCTGCGTGTGCGCGAAACTCAGTTAATACCTCGGTACACAAAATATATCGAGAGACTTTCGTCGCCCTTAAAATACCGTTAAAATACCGAAGGGCGAATAATTTCTGCGATTATTATCGTATTAGAAAAACAAAAATCACAATATATATAATTAAATAATTAATTTGATTAATTCAATTATTTATAATTACGATAAATAATTAAATAATAAATGCGATATTCGATGGGAAAAATGTCGGATGGTTCTGGTCGATTATCGATTCGACGTGTTCTCGCATGTTTGATTAATAATTGAGCGAGTTTATTCGTTACAACATGTATGAGCATCGATTCGTTGTGTCGGAAGTTTCGAACCCTTGAATAATAAATTACAGTCAATTTTCGCTAGGTACGAGATTGCGGTGAGAATTGACTCAAGTATACGCGCAAACTGCCCCCCTCCCTCTCTCTCTCTCTCTCTCTCCGTCCTACCTTTTCTCAGCCCTCGAGAGACGTAGAGAGAAAAAAGAGAGAGGTACTTCCGGTAGTCCACGAGCTTACCAAAGGACTGTGGATTCGTCAGTCGAAATCCTCGAAAGCATGAAAACTTGATGATAAGAGGACTAGAAGGCAGTGTGAGAAAGACAGAGAGAGATACAGACAGAGATAGATAAATTAGATAAAGCGAGAGAACGAAAGCGAAGTCGAGAGATAACTACGAAATTTCGAGCACGTTTCTAATTAACGCACCTGTAACCTCGCCCTCCTACTCTTTTCCTCAATTCTCTCGTCGGCGTACTTAACTCTCAAGAATCTCATGTGCTTTCCTCTCTCTCTCTCTCTCTTCTGTGTATCCAATTCTGTAGTCGCCCGCTCGTCACGTACTTTGTTTACCCTCGCGCACGCTCGTCTCTAATAACCAAGATCATTATGTATGAGGCGAAAAGCGTTTACGTTAATGCGCTTTTTGTGTCACACGAGAGATACGAGTTTGACGTCTTCAAGGTGAAACAAGAAAAAAAATAAAAAAGAATGCAGAGAGAGCAAGCTTTCCATCCTTTTGCCTCTGAATAATTTTTGTTTTTCGCGAAGAAAATAAAATATACGGATAAAAGAAACCATTCCACACGACTGACATAATTATATTTATAACGAAATTAATAAAATTATTCGTTCATAATATTTTTAATCGACGGGAAACATTTTTTTTTATCGGAACTTAACTACCGATAAGTCTCGAACGGACTCGGGAACGTCAGCGTGCACGAAACGACGAGAAACTCTGTCAGATGGTACGAGAATAGAAAATGTTTCGTGAATCATGAAGAATAGGAGATCGTAATCGTTCGAGAGCTTCGGGACACTACGTGTATCTATTAATTCGTGAGAGAGAGAGAGAGAGAGAGAGAGAGAGAGAGAGAGAGAGAGAGAGAGAGAGAGAGAGAGAGAGAGAGAGAGAGAGAGAGAGAGAGAGACGCGCGCGCGCGCGCACCAGGCACGCACAGACCCGCGCGTAGGCACGCGAATGCGCGTGTAAATTTACATACGTCGTCGGCGCCCATTGGCTTCACTAGGCCTTCTTCGTTGCTCGTTCACCCGGTTATCCATACAAGTCTCATTCATTCCCCGTCGCCCGGTATGTACGAGCCTCTGTACATGACTCTCGTGACACAGAGAACTACATATGGAAGACGTAAAAAAATACTCGAGGCACGTTTGCCGCGTCAGCAACCTAGAATCACTGTACGACTGTGAGACTCGAGAATTTTGGAAATACGAGACCCGTTAAATACGTACGAATGTATCGTGAATATATCGTCGGATATGGGAATATAAACAACGCGATTTAAACATATTTATACCCGTCTCACAATTTATGTCATGGCGAAACTTCTGGTCGAACATCGATTCTTGCGTAATATCTTGAGAAACAGAAAAAGAAAAAAAAACGACGAGAAATTGGCGTACTCGTTCTGTCCACCGGACGGGATTCTGCCTTGCCACTGACTTCGTTTCTTCTCTCTCTCTCTCTCTCTCTCTCTCTCTCTCTCTCTCTTGGGTAAACGTGCGAGAGAGCGAGAGAGAATCGAATCGATCGCGCGGTGTGGTCGCCCGGCACTCTAACCTCAACAGCGTTCGAGCAATAATTCAAGGCGAGCCCTCGTCATCGACGCATCAACGTATACTCGCTACGTCTCGCGAACTTCATGCTTTTCCAGTATTCTAATCTTTTATTTTTTACCTCTTCTCGATTCCTCACGATCTCTCGTCTCCGATTACCTCCATCTTCGACGGCTATGTAACGTACGCGTATATACGCGTACACGCACGAAAGTATTCGCGCGTCCGTGAATCGAACTTGTATTTATTATCCTCCTAGCTCTCGTTAACGAGGTATATACGATGGGTTTTACAAACACGCGAAGCCTATGACAAACGCACTCACGCACACGCTGATTTTCAATACTGCACGGATGCGAGTGAGTGAGCTTTTTAGCGTTGAATAGCTGCGCAAGCGCACACGGGATCCAACTCAACAGTTATTATAGAGCGAGGTATACGATCGCACACTAACGTTCCGTGTGTAACGAAGCACACACTTAAATCCTGCATAAATAATAAATTGTGTATGGCAGTTACGCTGAATTAAAACTCGTCTCTCGTGATTTTCGTAATACTACATCCGATCACGATTCGAAACATCGCTCGAAACGCGGGGATGTGCGATACGTTTTGGTGCGAGGGAAAAAACAATGTAAAAGGGAAACGTTACGAGATAGAAGGACGCGAGCGAGTGTCTCGTGTTGCAAAATTAGGCAACGAGAGGCGCGCCAATCTGAACGGACGGACACACGAGACTACACCCACCTGTGCTTTAACGTTGCTTTTGTCTCTCTCGCTCTTGCGTATAACCTCGCCTGCAGCACGCACCGTATTTTCTCGCGACGCGCGGCGTCTCTTCTACGGTAATCCTCGCACGTTTATTTCATATGCATACGTATTATATTAATGCCGCTTAACCAATGTATTCTCCGGCTCACCACACGCGACTATAAATCTCACTGTAACGGCCACTATTGCAAATAAACGCCCGAAACGTTCGGAGAACAAAAAAAAACACACGCGAGCGACGAGAGACGCTACGCACTGTCACCTGGCCGCACAACGGTTATAACCTGTCCCGAGCCGAGTACCGGCGGAATGAATACGGACCGCGCGCCGGCAACGAGGAGCACCGCGAGAGCTCTCCCCCTCTCGCTCCCTCTCGCGGTCCGTAACTCAGGGCCGCCGACGCTGCGGGAGCCCCAGAAAATATTTTATCCCCCAGAATTTTTTCCCCCATGATTTGAAATATTTTAACGCCGGAACGATCGAACTAATGGAGGAGATACGTGAGAAGGATGAGAATTTGCATATTACTGACAGCACGAGATTGAGCATAATTTTATACATAGGATATAAACGTGTCGGTTTATGCAAAATACAAATCTTGCCAGATCGAGGACCTTTTAAAATCAACAAGGACGAGTTGTCTTTTTAGACTTCCTCATGGTATTGACCTTTCTTTTAGGAATAATGTAGATCGTATCTCGTGTCTTAAGCTCGCCAATGATTCGCGAACCTTTTTGCCATGGTCAACCTGTACTGTTCGCTTTAACTTGGTTCTCGTCCAGTACGTTATGTGTGTATTCTATTTACCAGTCAATTTTTCGCCTGGCTCTATACCGATACGATTGCTTCCTCTTCACCTTGACGTTCTCGATCTCAACACGAGGACCTGCGTAATATTCACCAGCTATACGCTGTGAAGGCTCCGGACATAGTGTCCGCGCGCCAGCAACGAGGACCAGCGCGAACCTTCTCCCCTCTCTCGCGCCATCGCCGAGTGCGAAGTTCAGGGCTGTCGTCACTAGAGGCGGGCACCGGAAATATTTTTTCCCCGGAAATCTCCCATGGATTAAAAAAACGGTCGCTTAAGCGGTTGCACGAGTGAAAGAGATACGTATGAAAAAGATGGGATTCAGCGATGAGCTATTCTTGCCATTTTTTCAAACCTCTTTTTTGCTCGTTATTGATAGTGGGATTGATCATAATTTTATGCTCGAGAACAAACGTGGGCAAAAACGTGAAATCTTGCCAAACACGTTCTAACCAGGATAATCTGGCACAAATTATAGAAGCCTAAGAGGTCAACGACATTTTATTAACTTCCTCGTGGCTTTTATTTTTTTTAGGATTATCTTACATCGAATTTCTCAGCATTAATTAATTTTATAACGATCTGCGAGGTCTGTTGACATAGACAAACGACGTTCTTCGCTCGTACAGCGCTTTAGGTAGATCTTTCTTTCACAACAACGACCCATCTGTGTTTTACTCGTATTCTCATGGTGTACGTTATCTTTTGCATTCTATGTAACCGTGAACGATTCTCCGGGCTCTGTGAAGATACGCGATTGTTTCTATTACGACCTAAGATTTTCGATCTTCCCACGAAGATCGCGCAATATTCTCGTGCTTTCTTATTCAAAGATTCGGCAAGCTCGGACCACGCGCCGGCAATGACGGACGCTGCGGGTTCTCACCGCTTGCGATCCGAAGCTCAGGGCCGTTGCCACTAAAGGCGCGGGCCCCTTGCGACTATGTCTCCCTCAAACAAATTTTCTCTCATTGTTTGAAATATTTTACCGCTGATACGTGCTCACGGTGTTAATAATAGTGTTCATAATAATGATGATAGGAATTTGTGGTGAAACATAAATGTTCTTTAGCTATTCTTGTTGATATTTGTAATGCGTTTTTTGGACATTGCTAATAGAAAAATTCTGACGAGAAAGACAAAGCATCGAAACACATCTGGCCCTTTTAGGCTGGATCATGTCCATGTCGATCTTTTTTTTAGTGAATATCGTAGATCGTATTTCAAAGTTAAATTTTTTCAACGATCTACGAGGTTTCTTTTTACCATAGCAAACAGCATTTTTCGCGGGTACGGAGCTTCTATCAGATTCCTTTTTCTTAACGACGAACGATCGTCGTTTCGTTCGAATTTTCATGCAGTACGTTATTTGTGCATTTTATTTACCCGTGACTGTCTCTCCCGAGTCTGCGCAGATGCGATCGCTTGCTCGTCGCCTCGACGTTGTCGATCTTCCCACGACGATCCGCGCGATATTCGCCGGTATTATGTTTTTTTTTATATAAACACTCGAGACGTCGATTCACCGATGCAAATATCACTCGGTCTCTCCGAGTCTCTGTCACTCTGTGTATCAACAAAAGTTACGATATAAAACTATTCCCGAATTTGTCCATTAACCGATTAAAATATGTACAGTTGGTTCGACGAAGCGACAGAGAACGACCGACAACCTCGACGATGAGATAATAAACGCGAAGGGTGATCGTACTTTGTTATAGACCTGAGAAACACACTCGACAATTTTTGGATTTGTTTTACCCGTATAACCGCACTAACTGACTTGCCTCGCACGCAGTCGCGCTCGACTGTCGGTACCCGCCTTTTACCACCGTCTATTCACCGACGAGGCGCGACGCTGATTTTCGTATAGAAGGCACACGGCCGCCCTAACCCCCGTTTCCCTCTCGCCCTAGGTCCACGGAACGTGCTGTCCCCCCCTCCACGTTAAGCCACCACCGACGACGCGACGACGCGACGTACGTAGGCTGCCGTTCTACCTTCTATGGAGAGGCCATACATGGAATATTCTTGTATCCCTGCACGGTTCGAGTATTTGTCGAATACACGATAATCTCACCGAAAAGACGAGACACAACATTATTTATACGTAAAATATATGACATTTTCTCTTTTCCTTTGCTCGTTGGCCGCCGGCTCTGATAGAATGAACGATTATGCCCATTTGGCTCGGCCGCAAGCGCCTGGCGATGTTAATCCGATTGCGAAAAGTTGCCCGATTAATTCGACGCGTATAATGCGCAATATATACGTATAAATATGTTTAACTTCGTTAACCCTCGTTGTCTCATTAATTCGTGAAGCAAAAGACGGCAAAACAATGCATTCATAACCTCGGAGTCACGAGTTCGAGCAGGAAATTCTCGGCGCAAGCGCATCGGCGATCGAATAACCTACGCCATAATGCGCTCGTCGCCTCGAGCCCTCGACCGATAATATAGAAACGTTACACCTATGAAAGAGAGCGTAGCACCACATTGCGAATTAGAAATTGGCAAAACAGACAAGAGAAATGATCGATGATTTAACAATGTGCTCGAATCAGTTTTGGAGCATTCAACCGAACAGTGGAGAATTACGAAACAGGATTCGCTAATTCTGCACTCAATTAGCTTCACCAGGAGCACAAAAAGTCTTCCGTTCCACTCGATTGAAATTACGAAATTGTCTTTTCAGTCCTTGGGGTTTTATCGCTATGCCATGTGATGCATAATTGATACTAACGATATCGTCGTATTACGAAGCGTTGCGAACAACGAAAATACGTTGAGAAGAAACGAGAACCATAACACGACTCACCCATTCGAGCTCGAACACCTGCGAGAGTCCCAGGATTCATACGCTCTTTGCGGGAAAATCTCAATCTCGATGTACTCATCTGTACTCTTCACACGTTTCGTCCCTGCTGCTCCTGCTTTCCATCTTAGTCTTACGCTCTTGCACCATTGCCACTCTTTAACGTCTCCTTTTACATCGAACACTCTTTATCCCTCGGCGAGTCTAAGTCGCCTGCGTCGCATGGCTTTGTAGTCCTCGATATCGACGGACGCGAAATACCATGAGATTTGCGTGTGCGAGAGACGAGGTGTATTATAGAGGCTTCTCGTTTTGTCGTCTGCCCGCGGTTACCTACCTCACGATCCTCATAGATCGCGCTTCATGGATTCTCTAGTTGCTAAAAATGTAAATGTGATTCATATTTACGTACTTTTTCAGCAAGCCTTTATTGCAAATCGATCGGTCGTGAAAATTTAGCAGGGAGAAGCCGCTCGAGCTCCGTAGGGCCGAGTCTAGTTATAAACGACGGCCCTGCTTATAGTTACTTTGCTCGCCGCCGGGCGAATGTTCTATGAGAACGCGACAGTCGCCATTGGCATACAGTGGCGAATTATCATGGTGGAACTAGCACCGTTTGGCGAATCATGAAATCGTATTTCCACTGGAGCTGATGACATTTTGTTTTTGTTTTCCACGATCTCTCTTGCGTCGTTTACAATCGCGAAAGTGTGGTTATCTCTAATAAATTGTGTATACTGTGTCAATTACGACATTGTAAAATCTAATTCTAACCTCCATCGAACTTACCGAGGCCAATTTAAAGGTAAGAAATTCATCAATATTTGAGCATGTGAACATTTATAGTTTTTTGTCAATTTATCAGAGCGACCTAGAGCTCATCGAGTTAACTATAATTTCGGATTTCTTGAATTGAGTTTTTTCATAAATGATGATTAATTAAGGCCCCAATATCGACGTAATTAAGAAAGTACAAAGTTGACTAGCCCGCATGATATTTGCGACGATAAATTTTCTCCTCCGAAATTCCCGCCAGAGTTG
The DNA here is from genome assembly GCA_951802705.1 of Netelia virgata. Lineage (NCBI taxonomy): Eukaryota > Metazoa > Arthropoda > Insecta > Hymenoptera > Ichneumonidae > Netelia > Netelia virgata. Next base: position 29,652,286 of record OX637867.1, on the reverse strand, counting down.
CAACCTTCATATTTCCTCCATCAAAATAAGCGTCGATGAGACCTTCAAGGCTTATGTGGGTAAAACACCGATGCTCGGTAAAGAGAACTTTCTATCCTATTTATCTCCCGTGACCTTCTGACGTCCTTTAATACTCTACACTCTGCAAAGTTGTTTACGAGTTCCGTCTTCAGTTCTGATCGCTCCACGTGTCTCTCAGACTTTTATAGTTTTTAAAAATTGTTTTATTACATTATGTTTTATCGTTCCTAGTATCAACCTGCGTAAATACGACGAGCAGGATTTCGTCTAAGCCGTAAACAGAATAAGGGAATTTAATAGCTGACGAAAAACGAGTATGAAAAAAGAATACTTTGAATAATACCTTATTTCACCATTTTAAGATCTAGTGTTGGCTGAAATCTTACAAACATGATTGAAATCTCTATAAATATAGAAAAGAGTTCGTGTTGATTATGTTTATGGTGCTTCAGTCTTACTTTTCGTTAATCGATTACGATGGATCGTCGCTAGAAACTGCTGGAAATTCTAGAAATTAATATTTACGTCCAGCGTCGTCAACGATGTATGAGGAAAAGTCAATATTGATTGAAAATCAATTTCCGGCAATTTTTACCCGTGACTAATTGTTTGCTCGTCGGGCAGAAAAACATGCGCATTCTTTTCATGTCAATTAAACGACATGGTAATTTCAACTTTAGGTGGTACGAAATGCTGGCAACTCAGTGTTTTTTGGCTCGTTGGTCCCCCATAATTTTTTCTTCCGTGTCGTGAAGAACAATTGAAAGGAAAGGACGACGAAAAGGTCTTGAGGAACAAGGAAGTATTTGGGAATTTCTTTGTTTTTGGAGATTCGTTTATCGCATATATTCACAGTGACTATAGCATTTTATTGTGTGTCGTGAATCGAATAAAATCTCGAAGTAATTATCAATTATACAGTGATGACATAAGTAGCAACGGACTGAATTTCGTTCTATCTTTCCAAGCTGTTAATGTTTTTATTTAACTTTTAATTAGAAAAATTAAATTGGTTTGCGGGCTTCACTACTCGTAGCACAGTTTTTGTTAGCGGTTTTTTCCACCCTGTGCAATTGTACGCCGAGTTCTTCATATTATAAAACACTATAGTCCAAAGTCCTGTTACCACAGTTCCCACTACGACCAAACATAAAAGAGGCGAACGGGAAGGTGTAAAAGCATTAACAATCAATAGGTCATAGATGGGATCATACAGTGGCGTATCATAAATTGCTGTGACAAAACAGCGCAGCGAATGAATAATTGATAATTTATCGATTGCCATAGTTTGCGAGAATTTTTTCGCACGCTATATCTCAGTCATAGGTCGATTTTCCAATGACGCGTGATTTGGATCTACCCGCTAACGTCACAGTTCATTAAGGAGTCGCTTACATCCAGCTAAAACAAAAAAAAGGATTTTTAAAAATTGGTTGCAATCAAGAGAATTATTTTTGGGTCATATGTCTCATAAAATAATAAATTGTTAATTATGTTTTATATTATTCGATAGAAAACACGATTTATATAGGAAAAAGCTACGAGGAAATTCTTTTTTAATTCGTCTCAAGTGTTGCAGCCCCTTAACGAGTCAATAACGACCTCTGCTACATCGACGATCCGACAAAAAATATTCCCCTCGTTAACATACAGTTTCTCATTTGCATTTATCACACATACTTGGCTCGCTACTGGTGGCCACTTAGACGTTGATGCTTTTTGCCCCGCTTAATCTTGGTCATGAATTGAAACAAGAAATTAACTATTCCAACCTCTTTTTCCCAGAAGACAAACAGCGCTAAAAATTATTCATCGTTGAGTAATCATTTTCCAGACGATATTACAAATTCTCACAATATTTAGTAATGAATGTTTCACTATACAATATCCTATCCCTTATTGTATGTTCTTCCCTTCTTTCCACCCTGACCCGCAAATTATCATCTTAATCATTTGTCTTTATTAATGATAAATTTGTCTGCTAAAGAATTATGGCCAAAGAAACAAAGGAATCTGGAATCCTACCGTATAACGGTTTTTGACCGGATGAGGAATTATAAAGGGCGACGAACGAAAAACATCTGGTACCATCGTTGTACCATACCGTACCTGATCGTCGATCGGATAAAACTTGTCCGAGCCTTGGCAGTAGGGGATGGTTATGCAAGAATTCAATTCGAAGCAGGTTGAACAGAGGAGAGCTGCTGGAACGGCGGTCAGCGAAAGTGATCTTACCTGTTTCGTGACACGGCCGAGCCAAGAGGCGTTACTCGGAGGTTCATGACGTTTGTGCCATGCCTACCGTTGGAGTACTTGGACTCATTTCTTCGTGATAGTTGAAAGTAACATCGAGATTCTGGATAATTGTTTGGTCCTCTATGGAACGGATAACGATAGAAAACGACGAAAGTATGCCGATGACCATATCAATCGGTAATGGTTCGAAGATCGAATTATCGTCGTTTGTACGAAGGTTTGACAGATTTTGGACTTGATGACTGTTCGATAGATTTTCGGTAGATTTTTTATCCAATTTCTTTATTTGCTTCAAATTGTAAACATAGAACTTGGAACTGCTCATGAAGACACCACTTGTTCTTTGCTCGGCGATCAGTTAGCTTCGGCAATCATTCGACAAAAAAATAATTTACATATTTTCGACTATTACATCTTTCGTGATATTTATCTTCCGCATTTTTAATACTTCTGGGCAAAATATAAACAAAGAACAAGTACGCGGCTCAGAATGATGGCTCAAATTATCGATATGTTACCTATGTCTAAATTCGTTCGACAACCGTGACAAATTCTTTCTTTCCTAACTTCCTCGATGATATCTTTCGAGTTTCACTCAATATCTCGGGTTTTCATCACTTTCCTTCGTTTCCCATTAAACACGACAAGTCTCCTAATAGCAGCGATGTGGAACGATCCGATGAGATTTTTAAACCTCGCGATATCTCGAGCTCCTGTTTCACCATCGAAGCCAGATAGATCATGCGGTACTTTAATAATATGTATTTATAACAAGGTGCGCAGTTTGCAAACTGTCACGCGTAAGCGAGTTTGCAATTAGTCGTTTTATTTATCACGTTCGCGTTGACGCACGAGGATCGCCGTGTTATTTCACACATCAGATTCGACACGATACTCGTATTGCAACAATCCTCGTTATTTTATAAATCCTCGAATGAAATTTCCAAATCGCGGACTCGTCGCTGTCGACGCGGTTTTGCGGCTCTTTTGATCCCGGGATCATATACCGTATTTCTAATCAATGACTCGGAAAAATTTCGCGATTTAACGAATAATCTTGCGTTTTCTATTGTCTCGCGTCATTTCGCGGCTTCGAACGATTGCGCTTTTCGTTTATTTATTTTATTGTCCTGAGAATAACCGCGAATAGAGTCACGCGTACTCGTTGACAGGGGGTCACGATACCCGGACATACCCGGCATAAAAAATCTTTTAAGCATGTAGTTGCAAATTGATCGAAGTGAGCCTTTTTCTTTCTTTTCTTCTTTTTTTAATTATTTTTTTATTTTTCTCACACGCCCTCTTTCCATTCCATCGAGCAAGACTCGGTCAAGGCAAAGGCAATGAATAATGCATTTTGTTTTTGTACCTCGGCTGGCAGATTTTTACATTTCCATTGCATTTGCCTAGTCGTGCGCTTCAAAAAGTTAACGATAAGAATCGTTGTCTCTGCGGTCGAATGGTAATTAGGAAGAACGCTTAATTCGAGATCGTCCCATTGTTCGATGTCCTCGTGAACGATCGCTCAACTTCTGTTTCATTAACGACATGGACGTATTTTTGTTTTTTGAGTATCGTTGATCGACGCTTGGAAAATATATAGTCGCTCGTATACGCACGATAATGAATGAGAATTTTTAAGTTTCGAGACAAAACTGTTGAAGCGAGTAAACATTGTGTGTTTTTATCAACGTTACTTTCACCGTGTCGAACGTTTCCACCCGGGACCTTGAAAATGTTTATCCGTTTTACGTAAATTTACGCGGAAAATCCCGAATGGAATCGTGTTTTTTTTCAGCGTACGAAACTAGACGAGTAAATTTTTTGAGATGCATAAATTAGTATTGTAGTTTTTTTTTTCTTCGATCGTTCGTTGAATTCATTATTGTGGTATTGGCGATTTATTCTCGCGTTCGTTTTGGAAGAATCTCGAGTTATTTATTGCCGGACGATGATGCGCTCCTTCCGAGTAAAGTCGAAATATGAGTGACGTTCGGCCGAGAATTCTTTTTCAAACATTGGCCCAACGTACGAGAATATTTACACATACGTAAGCGAGTGCACGAGTCTTTATCGTTTGCGGACTCTCGGCACATTAAGGCGGACCCTACTGTAATAGTCAGAAAAATAAGCTGTTTTTAATGAATTTTTTTAATTCACTTAATTTTCTTTTTCGGCTCGATTAAAGATATGTTATTAAAATATATGTAATTAAAGATATGTTATAAAGTTAAAGCTACGTTGAAGTAGATTCAAGTAAATTTGTATTGGGGAAAAAAACAATAGTTGAAGTATAATAAATTTTTCTCGACAAATTTTGTAATTATAATAGCTATCGTTGAGCGTATCCATTCTTGATTCTGTTTATTTTTCGAAATACGGCCACGTTTCGAAATAAAAAGTATTATTTTCACCTAAAATATTTTCATTCAAGATGCTTTAAGAAATAATCATATTAAAAAAAACGGCTAAAAAAATCGGTGCAATAATTTTACATTATCCGACTATCGTTGCACGAATTATCACCCGCATCAATTGGAAAAACGTGGTATCGAGAATAATTTATTGTACTTTAACTATTTTTTTTTTTAATACAAATTTACTTTAATTTACTGAAATGTTTGTGGCATAACATATATTTAATTGATCCCAAAAAGACACAATTAAGTGAGTTAAAAAAATTCGTGAAAAAAACTTATTTTTTCGATCGTCACAGTGGGATCCTCCCTTAAAACCCGCACACACGCACACACGCGATAAGATACTTTGGTCATTGCACGCGCGGGCGAAAAAAACAATGGATAAAAAATTTCTTCGTCGTTAATCGAGCGTCGAGGAACCTCCGTTCCGAGTTCCAAGAACAAATTAGCCGCCTATTATCGAGCAATCGGACCTGAAAATTGCCGATTCATTAAATAGAAAAAATTAAAAAAAAATTCTCGTTATTTATCTCGTCGATTCGAGATTCCTTTTTCGATCCTTCAACTTACGTAGATACGTTCAACGAACTCTCCGGTTTTCGACAAATATGACCCTCGCCCCATCCCGTTGTATATTCCGCGAAAGCCCCATTATCGTTGGCCGTGAGAAATGTAAATCTTTGACCTTATGAATTCGCAATCGAATGGATTTTGAAATTCGAACTGAGTAAAGTCCGTGCTTTACCCAAGAATGTGTTTCCGTATATTTGAGAAGAAAATGTGCTACGAAAAAGAACGACGTCTGCTAATAACTTCCTCATTAAAATTTAACAACACGGACTTGGAACTCCCGAAAAATATTCTCCGAGTATTGGCCTCGATCCGATCAACAAAAAATTAATCATTACCTTCTCTAAACGTACTTCTCGTACTCCTCGATGCGATCGGATCGAGGATTTAGGCGAGTTTGAAAACAAAAAAACGGCGGGAAAAACTTTTGACGTAATTACTCAAATATTGTTCGTACATATGCTTCGAGAATTTTGGTATTTTCGTACAAACGCGATTATTCGAGTAACATCCAGAGGTTCATCGTGGAATCGCTCGTTCCTATTGTAAATTTCCATTGATCGAATTAGCAAATCATGCGTATAAAAATATTTTCCATTGTTATCGCAATTCCGTCGGAAGTCAGAACGTACGACGAGATCGCGAACGAGGGTGGGGGAGACCGGCCTAAAGAATCGAACGGGTTCGATGGCACGGCTATTAATAATTAACTATTGTTCTCTCATATCGTTCCTATATGAAAATTAACTTATTGACATATGCGCATAAGTCGATCGAATAACTTTTCATTTTTCTTTTTTCTTTTAATCCCAGGGGTTCTATCGATTGACGTCTCTAGACCAGGAATTCCGGTTTCGAAAGACGTTATTTTCGTTCGATACCAGGATATATCCGTTTTGTCCTATTTGAATAAACCACCTGGTAAAATCCCGGTATTCTAATTTAAATGAAATTCAAACTATTCGCGGATAAGACGAACGAACCGATGGTCAAGATAAGATCCAAAGATACCAGGTGTTCCACTTGACCTCGGTGGAACCCGAAATTCTCGTAGGTGTCGTTCGTTAATCTCATTTCTATACAAATGAATTCCGATTAATCGGATATTCGAGCGGAAGCCTCGTTCTGTTTTTCAAAAGGAATTTTTTGAAGGTCGCTCGTTCATCATAATTCATGCGCAATTATAAGAAGACTTTAAATTGGTCGCGTGTGTTTACGTGTGATGGAATAGCCCCACAGATAATAGTTCGAATAATTGAAATTCAACAGGGCCATATCCGGTCGGCAATCACGCGAAATATTGGGTCGGCTTTTTGTTTTCGTCCACCGATGCGTTAACGAAGAACTTAACGATGCAAAATTTTTCCACTGATTATGAAAACACGATGGAAACTTTGACGAATTCTCAATCGATCGTTGGAACAAAATCGAAAGAAACGTCTATAGAAAAACGATTATTATCTTGTGACTTTTAGAACGATTTTTTGAGAATTTGGAGGTTTCGTCCAAATTCTCAATATGGACAAACAATATTGTTGGATCGAGAAATATTCAAATTTCTAAAGATTACCTTTTTGACGAATTTTTGATGTTGTAGTCAAACGAGTCAGGTGAAATTTCGATGATTTCTTGTATCCGGACACCGTTACATTCCAGGCCAAGGACAGACTTTTTTTTCTCGATCATGTTACGCTTTGGGCATATGTAATATGTTTATATGTTTCATGTGAAAAAAAAGAAAAGTTTTCTCCGATAGTCGAACGTTTTTGAGGTCTTCGAGTGTCCTGAATAGCCGAAAGGATCGCGAATACGTTCGAAGCTGTATATGATGCAATCCTCGGGAGAGGTCGAACGATGAAATCGTAATAGAGATCGTAACTTTGTGCGTAACTTCTTTTGCCAGGCGACCGCGGCCTTCCGTCGCGTGCTTCTCGTTCTCGTCGTACATACACTTTCACCCTGGGTCTCCTGAACTCGTCGGGCCCCCAATCGATCGTTTCTCGTTGCTCACTTTCACTATTGAAAATCATCGAGCTCATCTACCAACGACGTTTTCGCTACGCGAAACTCAAATCGTGAATGCCCCGTTCTTTAAAATCAATTTTCCGAAATAGAATGTCAACCAAAAGTGTGAACGATAACTAAAAAAAAATAGAATTGTGCACAAATTTATCATCGACGATGTTGGGACCTTGCTTTGCCAAAAATGAAATCGATAGTTGTCGTATATGTCGTGCATTCTTTAAAATCAATTTTCCAAAATATAATTTCAACCAAAAGTGTGAACGATAACTAAAAAAAAATATAATTGTGCACAAATTTATCATGGACGATGTTGGAACATTGCCTTGCCAACAATAGAATCGATATTTGTCGTATAAGTCGTACATTTTTTAAAATCAATTTTCCAAAATAGAATTTCAACCAAAAGTGTGAACGATGACTAAAAAAAAAATAGAATTGTGCACAAATTTATAATCGACGATGTTGGGACATTGCCTTGCCAAAAATGGAATCGATATTTGGCATATATGTCGTGCATTCTTTAAAATCAATTTTCCAAAATATAATTTCAACCAAAATTGTGAACGATAATTAAAAAAAATATATAATTGTGCACAAATTTATCATGGACGATGTTGGGACATTGCTTTGCCAAAAATGGAATCGATAGTTGTCGTATATGTCGTACATTCTTTAAAATCAATTTTCCAAAATATAATTTCAACCAAAAGTGTGAACGATAACTAAAAAAAAATATAATTGTGCACAAATTTATCATCGACGATGTTGAGACATTGCCTTGCCAAAAATGGAATCGATATTTGTCGTATATGAAGTCATTTTTTAAATTGCTTAAAAATCAGAATGGTCCCAGAGAAAAATCGTATTCGATCGGAATATCGTATGAAAAATCGTTAACGCGTTTCGTTAATTCATTTTTAAAAAATTATTTTTAGTTGCGAATTTTGTTAATTATAGTTTTATACGTCCGCGGAAAAAAATTGTGTGTACGATGGAACAATTTTTTACCGATATAAATCTGAGTTACCGATCGACCGTATTACCTGCTCACGGTATTTCGTCGGCTCGGTAAAAACGACGTTGGCATCGAGCGATCGTAGTTTCCGGTGAGCGCGCGTTGCTTGACGGTCGATCCAATCGTCGATAAAATACTAACGATCGCGATCGATGCGATCGATTCCTGTAATTATTGGGGGTTCTCCACTTTTACCACTGTTTCAATTCCTACCTACCCAATTCTCCGTCAAAATCCATGTCTACTTTATCATGCGATGTTTAAGGAAAATCAAAAACTTCAGAAATAATTCTACCGTCATCGAATTTATGTTTTCTGAACAATTTTTTTGTCGAATCCTTTTTTTGTTGCTGTTTTTTTTCGAATGTTTTTGTTAGCATTTGTCAACTCATCGTGGTAAAAAAATTGGAGAGTTAAATTTTCACGAAGAAACGGCATTTTCTATGAGGAATCAAGGCAAACGAAACATTGACAAGGAACAATAATTCTTTTTCTTTTTTATAATCATAAAATAATTACAACTATTGTACTAGATGACGAGTAATAATAATAGTCTAATAATAATAACATTAAAAATAACATTAATAATCACATCGACACTCTTTTTCGTACAAAATTCTTACATTTCTAAAGTTCACGTGTAGGTCGGTATGTGTGATCTCGTTAATATGATCGAAGATTGTAGTCAAGAGTGAATTAGATGAGTGTTAATGCAGGCTGCGCTTGCACATTACCGTATCGTGGATGTTATATACATTTTCTTTTTCTAGTTTTTACCGTTTTCTTTTATTTTATTTTACGAGTCTGTTGTTTCTCTCTCGCAATTCTATATATTTTTGTTTCTACACATTCTCATTCACTCTTCCGCGTCTCGTTAACGGTAAACAGAGAGACGCGTTTATCTCGCGGATGTACGGAGATCGATGGGAAAAACAGAAGAAATAATGATGCTAATTTGTGTTTCATTAAAAAACAAAAAAACTATTAATGAAAGTGTCACACTCGCGCTTCTATTATCTCGTAATGCGTATGGTTAACGTGTTTAGCTTACGTTGTACCGAGGCATTGCATTCACGGTCGCGAAAAGAAACGCTCGATCGACGACCATGATTTCAGTCCTAAATGACAAAAATGCGACAATCCGCGTAAAGCTTCTTTAACGCACCGGAGCTCGGCTCGTTCTTTTTTGCCTAAACAATCTCTCGCGTCGTACGATCGTTGCACGAGGAAAGATTAATGAAACAAAAACAAAAAAGAAAACACAAATAGATAAACGGCACCACTTTGACAAATTGTACAATGCCACCATTATTTCTTCCCGATAAGAATGTCCTAGGGAACACTTGGAGCATGATGGACACGCACCATCCCGTTTCGGTGGAAAAATGGCTTCCTTTCAACCTTCCAACCATCGACTGGCCGCGAAGGTTTATCTCTTTCTCTATTAATTTCTCACTCACTAGTTGGAGGTACCGTTACTATCGATAAATACACGGTTTCTCAGTCCCTCGTCCGATATGTAGCCAGTCGCAACTGTATAATCGTTGGAGTAAGGGGGTGGTTGTTGCTTCTGGGCATTGTTTTCCCGACGCTTTTTCGCGAGGTGTTCGTAATTAGAGGCCCAAAGATCAGACTGCTTGATTCCTTCTCTGTCCGGCTCAACGGACGCCATGAGATCCGACTTTTCATTTTTCGTCGATTTTTTGCTGTAAGCGCTGTTGTAAAAGTCCCTGAAGAGGAAGAAAAATAGGCAGGCGTGGAGTCCGATCCACCAGACGAATGCTTTGGGATAATTGCACTCGATGAAGAGCAACTGCAGCTCGTGTACCATGACCAACACGAACTGAGCCATTTGCAACGTCGTCAGATATTTCTTCCACCAGAGGAAAGGCTGAATCGCTGGTCCAAGCGCAGCGAGGAAATAATATAGATACATCCATATGTGGACGAATGTGTTCAGTAGACCGAAGAATGTGCTGTGGCCACCTGTGAACGATGAGCAACGAAAAAAGAACATTAGCAATGATAAATATAATAAGATATTTAAAAAGTAAAACGTTAGATTTGAAAACCCACTTTTTCTGGATTATCCTTCAAGAAGGGTAAATTCTTACCTGCGGTAAATTTAACACCGAACCACACGGACAGTGGCATGACACCGTGGTGAATAACGTGCAGGGTCGAGACTTGATTGTTCTTCTTTCTCAACACGAAAAATATCGTGTCGGTCAACTCCATGAATTTCGACATATAATACCACCAGCATCCTCGCGCCATTCTCAGAGCAATCGGTGAATACGAATAATCGACCGGTTGACATCCAATGATCGCATATTTTCCACCCCATCCAGCGGCCATGCTCTAAAAAACATTTCAGTAAAAGTTCAGTGCGATTCTTCTCGATGAAATATCTATAAAAGTCAGTAAAATACCGAAGAAAGATAAAAATTATTAATCTCTCGTGTCACTCACCTCGTAAAATAGATAGCACGATATCAAAACCTGGAGGAGATTGTAAACCAGCATTGTTTTTCTAAGATTGTAGGGTTTTCGATTTTCCATGAGTTTAGGTCCAAGGCTTTTGGCTAAATAGGCGTAAGCCAGGCATATCAACATCGTAGGGAAAGGACTGCTCATCATGAACCAATCGTTGACCCTAGGGTCGCTTTTGTTGACCATCATGTCATTGTAGCCCTCGATCAGGGCACCGACTATACTCGTCATCTGCAAACGAACGCGATAAATCATGGATTTGAATTAATATAAATATTCATTCGGACAAATATTTAAATTCAGTAACGCCAACGCGAGAACCGCTAACTAAAATAAGTATTGTGACTCTCGAAAAAAAAAAAAAAAAAAAAAAAAAAATTATAATAGCTGAGAAACTAACGTATGTAATATAGGCATGAGAAAGGAAGAAAGACAATTTATGGAGATGAGACGGTACGACCGGGTCAATAAGATGCCGGACCGGATACTGAAATGTTCCGATTGAATTATTCAAGCTTCTACAAGTGCTAAGAAAGATACCAACAATGAAGAGTAGTTAGGGTTAAAATAATTCGGTTATTTAACGAAAAATAGTTAGGGTTAAAATAATTCTTTATGCGGATCAAGATCAATCGAATGTATGGATTATACATAGGTCTATCGTTCGAAAGTTCTTAAGGGCCAACGCCCTTGAGCTACTTTAGTCGTCTTGACTATTTTTTTCATTCTAATCAAATCTATGGATTATTGCGAAGGTGTCCTGTCGTAACGCGTCCTCACCTTCGTAATGACCCATAGACTTTATTCAAAGTCGTTTCTACCAGTTAGCCCTAATAAAAATGCGGAAAGCGAGAGTCCAAAAAGTGAAAGAACTCTTCCTCGGCGCGTGTGATTCGAATCATACGCTGATTCCTCCCCTCTTACGTTTTTTCGACATAACGCTAATATGTAATAATTTATTTTCCAACTGTAAATCATTCTTGTTGCTACCGGTATTGGTATTATTTGTATTAGGGTAATGCGTGGGTAGTTTCGTAATAAGACACACCGACAAGCCCGTCCGCGGAAGCCACGTTCAAAATGAGAAGCTGACCCGCAGAACTCGTTTTAGTGGCGCATAAAATGCAGTGTTGTACCGCGACGACTCGAGATCGCACAAATTGCTTCGCGTCAACAGTTCGCGCTCATAGTTTTACGATACATAAACATAGAACTCCGTCGAACAACGTCGGTCGAACAAGATCGCAAACAATATATGTTGAATCGTTCGATGCCGGTCCATCACCGAGTTGAAAATATAAGCGAATAGACGTCTTCGACAGTGATGACAATAACTATTATTAACCGAGTAGTTGAAAGACGAAACGATGTCATTGTCTTCGAGAAATATCGCTTCTCGTGTCGACCAACATTCTTTTCAACCGTTGAGAAACCATGTAAGCTAAATTCATATTTATATCGTTCGTGAAGATTTGTAATTTTTTTTTCGTATTTATACGAATTCTGATATCGAACAGTATACGAAAAATAACAATTATTTTTCGTATTTTCATCGATCTTCCGAGTAAAGCGTTTGAAATTTGTCAAATTGATACCTTTTCTTATGTAATTTGCATAATTTATTCATATAATGTGCTATTGCGAATTTCCAATGTGCGAATTAGCAAATCATGCGTATGAAAATCTTTCCCATTGTTATCGCAATTCCGTCGGAGGTCAGGAAGCACGACGAGATCGCGAACGAGGCGGTTTCAGTTTTCACAATTTTCACGAGTAATACAGGTTGTTACGATGAATCGACTGCGATATTACCGATCAGGCTGATTTATGTCGCACGTAGTTTCGCAGTTGAAATAATAACTGTTCCTTGTTGAATAAGCTCGCGATTTGGCTGGCTGGTCAGGTGCAATACCAATGGCGAACCTTAACACCGTTCATATACTTTTTGTATGCAATAAGAAATGATCAACTTTCGCTGCGTGCGTTGCGAAATTCGTCGACTGACTTCCGGGACAATTATTATTCTATTCTTAACAAACAATTTCTCTTGTTCGCCATACTTTTGTTTTTATCTAATCATCAAATCGTCGTAAAACCAACAAACAAATAATAAAACAATTTGAATATTTAAGGCAATAATCGGCGACACTTTTTTCTCCTACCGATCTCATTATCACTGACACCTGTTGCTTGGCCGAGACACGACGATCTAAGAATAACGTTCCTACGTATCGCGTGTGTAGGATCGACTGGATCTTTCGGCAAACCGCGTTTCGACGATAAACCCGATAGATAAGACGATATTTATGCTTTTGAATTTGTTTTTTTTTTTGTAAAGATACGTACTCCGCGTATTACATGATTTTATCTTATCGATGGAAACTTCAACGATTCGCTCAAAAGTCGTTCGTACCACGTTTAACTTGAAACTTCGAACGAATATTGAATTATTCAAACTTTGTGTGACATTCGATGAAAACGCGAAATTAATTATAATATTATGCACTTTTTTTTGTTACAAACCTTGGAAGTTGGCTCTGTTCAGCAGCGAGATCGTTTTAGCCCTTCCAATCTCCACTGTACGAGTTTCTGGCACCTCGACGACGACGATGACGAAAGCGTATCGATGATTAAGTTTTGAGAAAAAAAAATAAACAATAACAAATTTGTTACGAGTGAACGAACGACGATTAAAACTAGGACCGAACCGATTCGGACGAGTTGGTGATAACGTGAGTTCGAGGGTGGGAGAGAGGGCGTTATATCGATTGGCGATCGGTGGTTGACAATCAGCGGGTAACTGAATTTTCGTGAGACAAACACGCGGCTTTTATCGTCTCGGCGGTGTTACACCTGTGACTGCCGGTTTATAACACACCGATACACGTTGTTCCTGCACGAGACTCCCCACCAGTCGAACACCAGGGATTCTCGCGGTTAAACGACGACGACAAACTTGTCGCGTACCTTTTTTTTTCTTTTTCTAAAACGCTTTTTGGGAAATCGCTCAAGGCGTTCGAGAGTCCAGCGACAAAAAGGGAATATCGAAAATTCTGAAAGATCGTAATCGCTGATCGAACAATAATTTCTTTGGTGTTTGTTATTTGCCTCGATGAACGAGAAACTTGTTCGACAACCCGCACGCGAGAGATCTCGATCTTTCCGATCGACGAGAAGATTAGCGTAGTGAGAATGTTTCTAATAAAGGAAACATAATTATATGGGCTGAATTTATCTAATTAGTAATTTTTGATTCCATTAGAAATAACGAAATATGAATAATTTCTTATTGTTATTAAAATTGTAAAATATTATTGATTCTTTCAAATACGTTCGCAGAAATTTTGTCAGGTGGAAAAAATCAAAGAATATTTTTTGCTAACACGACGTTTAATTTATTCACATAATTGTGATCTCATAGTTTGTTTTGACTCGGCTTCCCGCCACTCGTTCTAGGTTCGCAAATATTTTCATACCGGCTCGACGGTGTTTGATCGTAAGACAGCGCGTTCCGTGTGCTAAAAGAGCAATTGGAAATTGGACCCTGAACAAAATCCTGGGTACGTTGTACTTTCGCGACGCTCGGATCCTTCGAGAGCCTCGACCGAGTCCTCGGTTGACGAATTGTTCTAAACGCTATCTTAGGTCTGTGTAATCAGAGGAATTCCCAAGTCCAACAGGATATCGTTATCTATCGCTCGTTGCATCGATTTAAGACTATCGTACGGACTACGATTCTATCAATGAATGCAAAATAATGCGGTAAACAAATCGCAATGATGCCACGCGTGTCTGAAATTAATCATTCGGTCGTAGATTTTCCTATTTGTTTTATCACGAGTTTTCCAACGAAAGATCACGTTTTTGTTCTCTCTATTATAATTTTCTTACATTACGAACTCAAGAAATCGATTGTTCGAGTAAAATTAATCGGAACGAGAAAGCTGATTTTTGTTGAATTTTTCGACTGTCTTCTATTCGATTAATTATTAATTAAGTGTCAAATTTATCGAGCTTTTCAATGATCGAGGCGAATGACGAAAGTGACGAAGGTCTCGTTGATATTATTTTTCATATGTCGAGGCCTTTTTTTCATCATTCAATGATTCCGTCATCGAGTACTAAAAAAGTACATTCACATTCGACACTACGATACGACGCAGCCTCGCGTGTAACGAAAGTGGTTTGAAAAAATATTTTCGACAATTTTTAGATGTCTTATCGTATTATTTTATAATACTTAATTCTCGTTTTTATTGACATCGAGTTCGAGAGTGATCGCGCCAAGGTGTTTACATTTCATGAAATTGCTAATTTTATACAATTTTACTATTGTACGAAAAATGGTTGGAAATTCTCGATACCGAATCAACGATTATAAATTGCGGGAGAACAATTTATAATGCAAGGACCTGCACCTGAATCGAAGCGGTTATCGGATAAAATAATACCTCGCGATCATCGAATATCAAAATGCGACGTGAAAAAGGTTTCGAAAGATTTTCGTAATCGTCGATCTGGACGTCCTCGACTCAATTTCCACTAAAAACAACCGGTGAGCTTCCGGACCAGACGATAATTCTCGATAAATCATATTTCTATCGAACCCCGTGAATCGACGTTCGAACTCGATCTCGGGTCGATATACGAAGATAGTGCGATATTCAGTGGAATCGCATTGACGAAGATAATTATAATTCATCATGCGTAAACCACGTATCTTGTTTTATATCGCGCCGTTTGTAAGTCAGGCACGGGGAAACTTTTGCTAGCTCACCCACGTCGTTCGTGACGACGCCAATTTTGCGACGTCGTCGTCGTCGTCGTCGTCGTCGTCGTCGTCGTCGTCGTTGTCATTGTCGTCGTCGTCGTCGTCCCTGCTAGACGATAATGAGCAGTCAACAACCTGTATCGAGATATATATATCGTGCGATAGTTTCTAAATCGTGTATAGAGTAGCCTTTGTGAACAGACGACCTTCCTCGTTCTGTATCTAAAATTCGTCTGCTGGATAAAGTAAGAGAAATGTCGAAGCTACTTGATCGATATTTAAAATTAAATTAATTAATTTATTCCAATGATAATTCTATCGTAATTGATAAATATTTGTTTTCTGAAAAAAGAAGAAAAAAAAGGAAACGGATTTTACTGCTCGAGGGATTAATTTGTACACGGTTCGACGATGAAAAAGCAAATACGCGTAAATCCATTTGAATCATAAATACGAAAAAGATCGCGATAAACGTAAGTCGATTCACTGGAGCCCTCTGTCAGCGGATAATTAATCGCGAGCGTTGCATAATTTGCGTCTGTCCATCGGTCACACATAATATGTACCGTTTGGTGTCGAGCGTGAATAATTCATGTACTTCGACGTCAAAGCAATTACCGCGCTTCTTCGCTTTGTCGTATAGTCGTTGGCTTACCACGAGCCAGACTGATGTTCTCGAGGGATGATGAGAGGAGGTTGAATGAACAGTAAGTAACAAACGAATGCCTCTTTCCGATTCATTACAACGTTGTTCAACTTTATAAATGGAAATCATAAAAAGCCACGTGACAAAAAGCATTGTGATTTTCAAATTTGCAAATTGTCACTTAAAACTGTTAATTATTCACGTAAATTGTAATTATTCATTTTCTCCATTGGTAAACTAGTCCTTAATTGGTAAACTGTAGCTGCTTTAAAGAAAAAAAAGAAAGAAAAAAAAAAACTGACGCACGCGTGTCCATTACGATGCCAAATTGTTACTACACAAAGCGACGATGACGCTTTAAATAATTGACTTCATCAAATGTAATACCATTGTCATCGTGCGTTAAACGTATATAGAGCACCGCTGGTACAGAAAAAATTTGGTTATTCAAATTATATTTGCCATTTTCTCGATTTCATCGAAGCGGATATTCGCATTGCCCCGTTGAACGCGAACGAAGGCTCTTCGGGGTTGCGAAGGAAGCGCGTCGCGAGCGTCAGCGACACGACGCGAGGTCAGTCGGAAAGTTCTCGATTACGACGACGATTCTCGGTGTTCTTTATACATTCATTACACGAGACATCGGGAATAAAAAAGACACGTTGAAGAAAAAGAGACTAATCGAAACACCGATGAGGCCGTTAATGCCCCAAGATTATCGATTATTACGTACAGTTGCGCCGTTTTTTGTTTTTTAATCAGCGAGACATTGACCTCGGCACGAGATCTACTTTTATCGAGTTCGAACAAAAGTTTACACTCCTAAAATCACATCGCACTGTGTCCTTCTGTCCTCGAGTTAAGAATAACCGAATTAACTTACGAAATTATTTCTTCTCGTCGTATCGACTATTTCATAAATACAGGATTCTTTTTGGAAAAATTATCAAAATATTTACCAACCACCGTTTTCCTCGAACCCTTAATTTATTAATTATTCAAATCGAGCAAAGTTCATTGAGGAATGTGTTTGCGAACGAACATTATTTTGGGCGATTTAATATATGCTGACTTCAAATAAGATTCGTGGTTGACATCAAACGTTCTCATGGATAAATATATTTTCTTTGAATGTAAACGCGAGTTTACATTTTATCAGTCGATTTAGCAACTTTTCGCTCAGAGTGATTATAGTCGTAATGTTTTTACGATGTTACGTAATTCGTTTATGTGTAACAAAGTTTTATTATCTAGTATAGATTTATTTTGTCAAATATAAACTTGTTTTCACGAGACCGAGGGAAATTAGAAGGCTTGACTCGATGCTCGCCGACCGACGACATTGACTACTTGTGACTCTCGAGTTGCTACTCACTCGTCTCGGACCATTGGACCCTAACGGGCCCCGAGCACTCTTTAAGAGTCACAGGTACCATTGTTTCAAGCCTGTTTTATTATGAAAAGAAGGAAATTACACAATTACAACCTCTTACATCCAGGAAATCTTTTTCTTCCCCCGATTACCCGATACGTATAAAATGTTTTCCAAAACAAAACCGTTAAAAAAATAGTTTTTTAAAATTCGAGACGATTATTATTTCCTGAATGTAGGCACTCGACATATAATTTTGATCCCGGAATACCTTCGCGTTTGAAATATTGTATACAGAAATTTCTCAATACTCGAGGGACCTTGTAACTTTCGACGTTACTTTTTATGCAGGTCTCTATTACACGTGTGCGACTGGTCGTACCGGGGATCGGAACTGCCTGGTTGACCCTGGATGAGATCCGAAGCGTTCCTTAGTCGTCAGATACTCGAGACAAATTTGTCAATCTTGCACCGAGGAAATCTTGCTTATTATTCCACGAACTCAGGAGCATGCAAGAATTTAGGATTGCTCTTCGCTCGGTCGAACGGTGCAACGGAGTTTCTCTATCGTAAAAAATGTATTTATCATGAAAAACCTACTTCTATTTTTATTTTATTTCATCGGTACAGATTTTCTTATTTTTAACTTGATTTTTTGGTGAACAAGACGGGTTATATCATCGACAGAATTCTTTGAATTCGTTTCATTGTTTCTTTTGAGTAATAAAATGTGGGCCAACGATAGGGGCCTCGCTCGCGAATTCGGCAGGAAATTCGTGTTCGACTTGGTAATGAGGACGTTTGACATTGCGACCATTCGGGTCGATTGGATTACTATGTAACGTCTCAATTGACATCCGGTCGTTTAGAAACAACGACTTGAGGATCAAAATAGAAATCAGAAGGAATTTCGCCCTCGCCATAAAGTAGCTTGTTAACCTTGCTAATCGAGCGAGATATTCATCTATCGTAGAACGATGCGAATTATTCATTGAATAATTTATTATGAAATTTGAAGTTCGACTCTCTCGAGAATTTTGTCGGATTGCGCGATGTGTTTTCTCGAGCTCAAAGTTGATGTAACATTGGGCCAGGAAATAGTTTTCCTGCCTGCAACTTGCGGTCACCTTAACGCATTTACGAAAAAAGAAAAAAAAATCGTTGCGTCCTGTCACGTGTATTAGCATGCGCGCAATACGCTCGCTGAATCACGCATTTTATACTTTTCGTATTCGCGTTATCATAGTTTCCGGGATTTATACATTTTATGCAATAATTTATAACGATTTGTCAGACATTATGCGCTCGAACTCGTTCGCTAATTTAACTACCTCCGAAATTCGAATGAGCATTTGCATTTTGTATTTTCCTCAATTAAATGTGGTTCCAACGGAATTCTTAAAAACAACAATGAAAAAAAAGCGACCGCTTTCGGCGCTCGTTAGCACGAAAGTCTATGTTGGCGCGCGTCACGACTACCCTCTTTGACCTCGGATTGGCGCGTATAAAATTATTGTATTCGGCAACAGCCCATTTTAATAACAAAATCGACATATTTTTTGCCCCTTCGTATTGAGATATTTAACTCGGGTGAAATATTTTTAGCTTGATATTGACGTCAGGATGTTCAGGACGTTTCAAATTGTCAATACGTGAGTGCCTATGTCTAGAACTAGCTGAATGTGTATTTACGAAGTCTTAACTTCGATAAAGTTAAGACTTCGTAAATACGATCAAAAATACCAGGTTGGCAACTGGGCACCTGCAACGCGAGCTTTCCAACGATGGAAATAGTCGTTCTATTATTTACCCCGGCGCTTGTTTCTATCGAAGCTGTCGAGCGTTCAACGAGTCGATGATGAACGTACCAAGTTTTGACGACCAATTATAGTTTCTTTTACGCCATAAATAAGGAAGTTTTATTTTGTGAAAAGAAAAATGTAAACACATTGACTAATGTTGTCTAGTCATGTATTTGGAATGCATCGCAGGAACGATACTAGCTACTGATTTTTCCACTTTGCTGACTGGATTTACTCATTCAATGTGAGATAATTTATCGTGCACACAGACATTATGTATAAATGAAGGAACGTGTTAAGTATGGGACAAATAAATCATGGTTTGAAATTAGTTTTACACGTGTTGCTGTCGTAGGTTCCGACAATAAAAATGGCATTACGAAAAAGTGATAAAAATTGTTACTATTAAATTATGATTAATTATTAAAAACTTGTTATGAATGATTATCCATTATTATCTAATCCAACAATTATTGAGAAGATCAGAGTGAAAAAATATGTGGTCCATCGTCAAGGGATATATGCATATTAAAGGGGGTGAAATTTTATTTTGTCGACAATGATTTTGTAGCTACGTTTTCGAATTTCAAATCTCCCGGTCTATCGGTGAATTAACGTTGGTCTAGTAACTCTCGATTCCGTTCGCATTTGCTGTTACGCTGGTGGCGCTCTGCTATCCCACTACTTTTCACACTCGCCGCCATATTGCGTCGACTTCACGTTAGTTAGGCAAAGAACAGTGATACGGTCGGTCAACTTAACGAACGCGTGACTCTAAAGAAAACCACAATTATTCCACAAAATGGTCAAGCTAACACCAGACTTGATCCAACAATCGATGCAGTATATTAATCCAGTTCGAGATCGCGAATTGGACCTCCGAGGTAACCTTAATACAAGCTCGAAATATTTGCGCGCGTTGCCGCGTCCGCATGCCTAACCTCTATGACAACGTTTTCAACGGTTCAACCATAATTCCAGACGTAAAAACAGATAAACGTTTGTTTTTACAGAATAATATTATTTAATCTGTACACGACTGCGAGTTTACGTAAATATATTCCTTTGTTGTTTTAGGTTATAAAATTCCGACGATCGAAAATTTAGGAGCAACTCTGGTAAGTAAAAACGACATTTATAACATCTGGTAGTCATAAATTTGCGCAAATATAAACTATTGTTGTTAAATAAATACAATTTGGCAAATTCTTGAATACCTTGTGAAAATTTCTAGGATCAATTTGACACGATAGACTTTTCGGAAAACGACATACGCAAACTGGATGGCTTTCCTCTGTTAAAACGAATAAAAACCCTTTTCTTCAACAACAATCGTATCGTCAGAATATCCGAAGGTCTGGAGCACTGTATACCAAATCTTGAATGTCTCATGTTGACGGGCAACATGCTTCAAGAACTCGGTGACCTTGAGCCTCTGGTACCCTTGAAGAATCTCCAGTCCTTGTGCCTTCTACAGAACCCAGTTTCGGCAAAACGACAGTACAGAGAGTACGTCGTTTACAGATTTCCACAACTGAAATTGCTGGATTTCAGAAAGATTAAACAAAAAGAGCGCGCCGAGGCGATAGGGTATTTCAGAAGTAAGAGAGGCAAAGAGATGGCCAAAGAAATAGCAAAGAAAGCAAAATCACAGGCACCGGGCATAGGACTGCCGGATAAACCCGCGACGAATCCGGAGGAACGGGCGAAAATACGCGAAGCTATTTCCGAGGCAACTTCGTTGGAGGCGGTTCAGAGACTCAGCCAACTTTTGCAATCGGGGCATATGCCGGGTGAAGAAAAGCGTCAAAACGGTACGCATGATATCAGGTCACCTTTGGGTGTAAACGCACTTGTGATATATATGTTTTTATCTTGAAAAATATCTATGAATGCATCGAAATTCATCCACGAGGGAGAAAATAGTTCAAGTTCTCGTATTATCGGTTTATTCGTTTTTGCAAATGAAATTTTTCATAGTTTTTCGGATGTTTTCTGTTTCAGGCAATTCGGCACCGGAAGCTATGGAAGAAGAAGACGACTAAGCGTAAGATCCAAGATATTTCTTAGATTAAGTTGAGAGTAAGAAAAAGTCACGGAGTAAGTAAGTCGCGAGGTGAAAAAACTTCGAACGTTCAATTACTGGTTGAACTCTCGCTATTCCAATGGAGTGAGCTAATAAGATACTGTATACTACACACAATTTGCAGTATTAAAGCAAAATAAAACTTTGTACAAATAAAGAATGAACGATAGTCCTTAGAGCCTTGAAGCGATTCCAAATTTGCAAACTCCTCTCGAGAGAATTGGTCAAAAAATAAACTACGTCTAACATGGTGCCTCGTGTTTCTTTCAGCCTGAAGTCGACCTTCCTTCTGTCTCATGCAAAAAAGTAATAAAGGAATTGGATTTTCTATCTATCAACCTGTGTTAAATTCCTTCAATTCTATTTCTTTTATTTAAAAATCGAAAAAATGATCTTCAACGGTTGAACGTAGCGGATCATAATTACGTAAGTTCCGCCAGTAGATGGCAGTATTGGTCAGAAACGGCATAGACTTTGCCCAAGATAGTGTCGTTTCTAAACCTTATTACGAAAATAAAATAAAATTTCAATTTTCCCGTAACGAAACAACGGGAATAATGGGTAACGTGTTCGCTACAAATGAAGAGTTTAATACGATTCCGCCATTTGAAGGAACGCCTACGTTCGACCCTATGGATGGATTTCCTCAAGGCAGAAAGAAAAGGGGTTTGTGCACAATGTTTAACCTCTAAAATCGTGGACATTGCATTTTCGTCGTCAGCTATATCTTTTTTACTTACTTTAGTCAATGATGAGATAAAAATTGACTGGTATTTCACAAATAGTATTTATTATTGTCTTAAATTGTTACAGAATATTTTTACTTTATGATCGTTACTTCATCCTTCGTCACAGACCATTTTTGTAATAGGCGACCCAAAAACATTTTGAATATGATTGATACCAGGAAGGTATTTGTCAACGAACCATGCAATTTTTTATTTACAGTTATGATAGCCACGCAAGAGGAGATGATAGCAGCGAAATTAAAGCCAAAAGAACGTGACTATTGTGCCCATCATGCACTCAAGCTGGAACAATGCAGGGTTGATAACTTTCCATGGGTGGTGCGTTGTGGTGCCGAGAAACATGCCTGGGATTATTGTGAATACGAGGAGTAAGTATACGCCGAATCCCATTCGTAACATATTTGATAGCGTGCTCCAATCACTTTGCGAATACAATATCTACTTGCTCCGAAATGGTGTTCTCTATTAGAATCGAGTATGGCTTATTCAGTGCCCGAGGTTTAAAATAAACTTCTCAACTTCTCTCATAACTTTAACGTTTTTGATGTAAGGGTGGATTATGGATCGACGCTGTTTGACACGCGCAGACCAAACGCCAATTGGCCTTTACTGCTTTGTAGATTTTTGAGATAGATGTTTTTTCTCAACTTTAACCCTTTCGCTACGGCGGGCCTCGCCGTGGAGACACTCGTGTAGAATGTACAAAATTTATCATTTGAGGAAATAGAATTATCAGCAAGAAATAATATTGTCCATTTTGAAGACCATGGAAAAGTCAGACAGTTTAGCATCTTTTTATTGAAGAATAAATCACAAGCTTACATCGCAAAAAAATAATCATATGATTACCATAATTAAACATAGCGACAAATATCTTAGTTTTATCCCTCGATGTAATTTTTGTCACCGAGTATCAAATTCTCTTTCGTTTGTAGCTATGTACTGAGAATGAAAGAGTACGAGCGCGAGCGTCGACTTCTAGAGCGACAAAAGCGCAAGCAGCAGACAACAGTAACAGCTTGAGGAACGAAGTAAAGTATGCCAGGGTAAAATCATCATAGATATTTGATACCAGGTTCTTGTTACCTTAGCTATTAAATTATCATCGATTGGAAGAGCTAATGCTTTCTGCGACTCTTGTATATAAAAATGGAAAGTGGAATAAAGCGTGATAAATATTTATTGTTAACGCATTAGCGCTAAACCCCTAGTTAGAGGAAACATTCGGGGTGTGAAGTGAGCGTCACTGGGCCAACAACCAACCCGCCCCACCCATACCCACCCCTCGACTCGAGATAATCGATATTGTCTAGAAACTCGGTGGCTACAGCTTTTTCTCGTTGGCGTATGCGAGGCGCTCCGTGCGGCGCCCGCGTTTCGTCGTGTCGCGAATGCCATATTTTCGTTTTTTTCTCCCTTTCATTTTCGGTCATACGATCTCGTTCGTCCTGCGATTAAAAACAGTAGAAAAAAAACGAGTGTGATATAGTTGTCGAGTCATCATCAGCTGATTATCGAGAGATGCAGGATTTCCAGAGCAGCGCTGAGGTGAGCACGGTAGTGCCAGGGCTGATACGACCGAAAATACGCCAGGGCTACAGCTTCTAGGCACGAAAAAACGTATCGTAGAAAACTATGAAAATGACTAAATTCTTTCACCCTAGATTTTCTTGAATTTTTTGACTTTTTCAATCGCTCATTTGACAATTATTTGTAGTCGCTAGCAAAAAACTAGGAAACATTTGTTTTGTTTTCTATTGTTTTATAATTACTGTAAAACATAGGAGCTTGCCATAGCTAAATAGTCGGCTGAATTCAGGTTTACCCATCCAAGCTTCTTTTTATTATCTCTAATCGTAATGAATTTATTTTATAAATTAAAAAAAAAAATCGTCTATTTATTTTATAGATTTTTCTATTGTTTCTAAGATTTTAGTAAATACCATTGTTTTTACATTATTTATCGCTGATAATTTTATAAATAAGGGTTTTGAATACGAGGAAAGGAGATTTACAAGGTTTGTAAAGAAAAGACCGATTATTATAAATAAGATTATTGATTTATTTATCCCTAATGTTACACAAGTTTAAGGCAGGGAGCTTCCTCTCACGGTTAATCTCTCTCTCTCTCTCTCTCTCTGTAGTTCTCTCTCCCTCCACGCTCGTAGCAAAGCAATTCTCCCACGAGTCACGAATTTGAGCGTTTGTTTATTATATTTACAAGCAGAACTCGATCTCGCACGAATCGCGATTGTTGCTCAATCGTTGGATTTTTTGTCTCCACAAAAACTAAAGAGACAAAAAATAGAAGAAGCTCGAGTTTCCAGAGAAAAAATGGGCACTGCGATTTCACTGTCGTTTGAAACCTTTGATCGATCGACCTGAATATTTTCGAACCCGTAGTAAATTTCTCGAATTTGCTTTTCTTTTTTCATCGGCGATAAAACGCTTTGACGAAACCCAAATTCTCCCGGTGACTACGCAGGAACTCTCTCCATGTTCGTGCAAAAATCGAATTCTCGAATTCGATTCCAGCAAACGTAAACGTGTTCCTCGTTCCTCATTCTCCTTTGATCTCTTTGGCCTTTCTCGCCGATTTTTCTCTACGATACGACTGTTGATAGAAATCAGAGAACAGAATGAAGAATATCGTCGAGTGAAGGAGTAGAAGGGCAGCTACGAGTTTTGGATATCCGCAGTCGAATATTAAAGCCTGAGCGCTGTGAACGAACACCAGGAAGAATTGGACCTGAAACAAAAATACGTGAAGAAATTTAAGTCACCTCGAAAGAAGAAAGGAACAAAAATAGTTGCGATTTGTTGATAATAATGATTTTTCTAATGATAATAATCAATCGTTATCGTCGTTCCAGGCTGATCGAACATCGATAAATCCGTGATCTTGATCCTGACCAGGACTACGTTGTGACAACGAAGTTTCACGATGTGATTGGAGTGAAACAATAGAAGGATCGAAAAATGAAGAATATTTTTCAAACGACGAGTCAGTGACTTCAGTGACTGAAAATGCAAGCTGAGCTTTATCTATTGATTTTATTGCAACGTGATGGAGACGACGAAGAGAATCTATGGGTTCTCGGACACGAGAGAGCAAGATTCCCCGATTATTCAATTAGCTTCGTTAACGCTTACGTTAACAAAGCCGTTTCTCGGCTCGTCGCTATCGACGCTTACCGGAGACCGAGTAATCTTTCGCTCGGCGTTATCGCCTTTATTATTTTATTTTCTACGTAATCCCTTCGTTATTCCTAAGTACAGTGGGAAAATATTTCCAAATCTTGAATCACGAGAAGAATCTCCAATAGCAACGAAAAAACATTTTCAAGTTCAATTCGAAAAAATGTTAAATTCGATCAATTCAAGCCATTAAAAAAATCTCCATAATAATAAGATATATCAAGCAAAAAATCAAGCAAAAAATTGTACCATTTCACTTCGGCAAAAAATGGAAATTGCCACGAATCACTTAAACTTATTGACTCGATATTTCTCGAATATTCTCTCCCTTCTAAATTTTTCATCGTTGTCAATTTATCTATCTATAACTATCCCTCCTATTTTCCTCCATTCTGTCGTTCTATCGCGTCTTAATTCGCCTCGAGACCCACTCGCGCAGTATTATTGCAATTGCATGCGAGTATAGGGAATTTGATTCGCGTTTATCGATAATGAATGAGTACCGAACATTACGGTAGCCACTGGTAGCGGTGTTATTATAAATAATATCGAATGAGCGTTCTTCCGATAGACAGTAAGTAGAGACAAATTTGGATATACGAATATCACATGGAAATAGTCGGCATGCAAGCCGTTTAGTTAAGTCCAATATTGAGCGAGTATTTGCTATAAGTGGGCCGGCACGAATATTGCACCAGGTCCGCAAATAGTAGCCGTGCATACAAGTCCACACTAACAACTGATTCATTAGGCGTAACGCTAGTGGGCAATATCGGAATGTCAAATTATTGCGCCATTACCGAAGGCGAATCGGTCTCTCGCTACGACGTGGCCACCAAAGAATCAAGTCAACCTCGGCCAATTGCCCAACGTCTCGCTCATACATACTTTTCACTCTCCTCTCGATCCGCCTCACGAAAACCTTCTCCGTCCTTCATTTCACCATTAAATTTTTGTCTCGATTTCGTTCGTGCACGAGCGAGAGGAAAAATAGCTCTAGCTCGGAATTCGTGCGAGTGTCCGATCGAACGTCGACTTATACTACTGCGAATTATAATTGCAGTGTTCCATGTATCCTGCGGGTTGCTGATGACCCTTTTGATGGTTGTATTCGTAAATGGCAACATAATAAACGTTTTGTAAATAGCAAGGGTTATTTAAATTTCAAAGGTTTGATGGTTGCAAAAAAATCGATCGATGAGAATTTTGATGGAACTGTGCAGCTACTACAACGGTGGTAATATCGAGGGTTCCATGTCGATACTGGTGCGAAATGTTATTGTTGATGGTCTTGGACTTTTAATTTTTTTATTCGTAGATTGCAACATAATAAACTTTTTGTAAATAGCAAGGGTTATTTAAATTTCAAAGGTTTGGTGGTTGCAAAAAAATCGATCGATGAGAATTTTGATGGAACTGTGCAGCTACTACAACGGTGGTAATATCGAGGGTTCCATGTCGATACTGGTGCGAAATGTTATTGTTGATGGTCTTGGACTTTTAATTTTTTTATTCGTAGATTGCAACATAATACACTTTTTGTAAATAGCAAGGGTTATTTAAATTTCAAAGGTTTGGTGGTTGCAAAAAAATCGATCGATGAGAATTTTGATGGAACTGTGCAGCTACTACAACGGTGGTAATATCGAGAGTTCCATGTTGATATTGGTGCGAAATGTTATTGTTGATGGTCCTGGACTTTTAATTTTTGTATTCGTAGATTGCAACATAATAAACTTTTTGTAAATAGCAAGGGTTATTTAAATTTCAAAGGTTTGATGGTTGCAAAAAAATCGATCGATGAGAATTTTGATGGAACTGTGCAGCTACTACACGGTGGTAATATCGAGGGCTCCATGTTGATATTGGTGCGAGATGTCGTCGTCGATGTCCTCTCGTGTGAGCAATATCGAGCGACGCAAGCCATTCACTTTCATTCGGCTCGAATTATTTCTCGACGGGCGTGGGTAATGTATATATATTTCGCAAACTTACCGTGGTTCGCAAGATCGAATCGGATTCTAATTCGCGCGTTGGTAATCAAGAGATGTAGGGTAAGAGACTCTTGCGCTTTATCAATTAATTGGATCGAAGGAAATCTTTCACGTCGAGACTCTTGCGATGTGTTGTTTTTGTTTGTTTGTAAAACTCGATTCGTTTTTTCCTCACTGTCATCGTCGTTGATGAAGAGGAATAAAAATATCCGGTTAAAAGATGTAGTCCGATCTGATCGAACGATCAAAGTCGGGTGAAGGGATTTTTTTTTGAAACGATGGGACGAAAAAGAAATCGACCGCAGTATCAAAATAGTGCCAGTAGGCTGTCTTTTTCAAATCCGTTATTTCATCGATTAACGGTAGAAAATTCGTTCCAGTCGATTCTCTTGGGAACGCGCTGTCGAGCGTGACACGCGTCGCGACGAGTTATTTTCGATTATCGGTATTCACTTAAGTTTGTACGATTTTTCGAAATTTTCACATCGTAATTTAGTATTTTCTTTGAAAATTTGAAAAAATAATGAAAATTGTATCCTTACCAATTGAACGGACGTCAGGTGCTTCTTCCACCATAAATATTTCTGATACTCGGGTCCCATTGCCGAGAGCATGTAATACGCGTACATGACTACGTGTACGGCGTTGTTGATGAGATTACCGAGTGTACCATGCCCACCGGCGATAAACTTGACGCATATCCACGTCTCCAGGGGAGTCAGTGAGTGATGGTACAGATGTAAGAACGACACTTGACTGTCCTTCTTGCGTAGAACGAAGAATATCTATGAGGGTGAAAAATGAAAAGAAGCAAATTATTTATTGCACGACTCGTATATCGATACAAGACTCGTGATAACGTGATCGTAATCAATTATTGTCCTTCGTTTTTTCCCAAGACTATTTTACCCTATTCTTAAAGTAAGAAAATTAAATCACCGACCAATCATTGAAATTGTTCATAAAATAATTAATAAATCGACTATTTCAAGCTAGTCAATAAAACACTCGACGAAATATTTTTGTTAAACCGATAGCGTACGATCTAATAAACATAATCAAAATTCGGTCTATTCGCAAGATTGTCAACGAGTCATTCGTATAAATTCTCTCGAGTTGGTAAATCGTATGACAAAAATGTCTCGAAAGTTCGAGGTATAACGAAAGAGAGAATAGAGAAAAATCATTCGCGATTTTTCCATCCACATAGAGTCCAACTAATCTTCGTTTCGCAATTGGGCTCGTTCTGCTCGTGGACGTCCAACTTTAGTGGAGCTCTTGCGTTGCTCTCGGATGGATAGTGAACCGTCACAGTGTAATAGCGAAAAGAATTATTTCTAAACACCGTACTATATATACGATATATATATATATATTGTCAGCGAAGCTTTCACCGAACAATTACGAACGATATAACAAAATAATGTTTAAGCACGTGTTCAACGTCCGATGCGGTAATTCCGTCTCAATTAATCTTCGATCGAAGATGGCTCGATTATAGTCCCGATTATAGTGCACGCTCGGAACAACGACTAATGACGATTATCCACGAGCGCCGACCGGATTGCGTGCGCAAGGCCCATAATCCAAAGTGTCTTGGTTTAGACGTGCAATAATTGCCATAAGCTATAGATCTTTCGCGATACGTCGAAAAATTGCCCAACACTTCGTGGAGTCTCGCCTATACGCGCTCGGCTCGTTCGCGATCGAAATCTTTTTCCAAGCCGATCGTACAAATTTCCAAATGCATTTTAATCAATTAATCTCAATAATTAATCTTAATCACACGATTTTATCAAATAATTTTTTACGCCAATTATAAAGTCGAATCGTCGATTTTTCTATTTTTTTTTAAATCTCTTCCTCCAGTTACTTATGCGAGTGTATATTCGTTCACGGTGTATTTAAGTGGATTGGAATGCGAGGCATTCCAATGTAAAAAAAAGGGTACGTAAAAAAGTGAGTTTTGAAAAAAAAACTTGGCGAAAACTGGGGCG
Organism: Netelia virgata; assembly: GCA_951802705.1. Classification (NCBI taxonomy): domain Eukaryota; kingdom Metazoa; phylum Arthropoda; class Insecta; order Hymenoptera; family Ichneumonidae; genus Netelia; species Netelia virgata. Next base: position 29,622,871 of record OX637867.1, on the reverse strand, counting down.
ACCTTAATAGCTCGAGAAAATCGAGTATCGAGACGAAATAGATAGTGGAGTGCGTTAATTATATTTTGCATATACGTTGAGTATGAAATGAGAGAAAGATTATCGCGCGATGTACTAAATGGAATACGAGCTCAACGTTGTGTCTCGTACGATTCCCTGTCTCGATAAACGCGATGCATACGCGGATAACGAAGTTTTAACAAACAATTAAACTCACCGTGTCAGCGAATTCGGTGAATTTGCTGATAAAGTACCACCAGCACAGGTTCGCCATTCTCATAGCGGTTGGATTGTGCGAGTAATCGACCGGCTGACACTTGTAGCTGTACTCTAGCAACCAGCCGGACATTAGATGCTAGAAAATAAATGAAAAAAAAAAGAAAATTTAACACGAAAAATGATAAAACCTCATAATTATTTAATTATAAAAATCATTGTAATAGAATTAATTATTTTTAAATTAATTACAGTCTCGAGACAAATTTTAACTTGTTCATTTTCCTCGTAACGATCGTATGGATAATTGGAAGGGAAAAAAACGACATTTGCGTCGATCCGAGTTAGTCAATCGATGTCTCGTGTAATTTTAGTCCTGCAGGGACCGCTCGTCACTCGACAGCGTGCTTTGGAGCACGAGGAGACTCGAGCGAGACGTTATGCTCGCAAGATCGTGAAAGCCTTGGCCCATGGAAAGTGGTCGAAGGAAATTCCACTCGATGGTAAGGCGAACGGGGCAGGGTGTAGAAAAGAAGACGAAGAAAAAAAAACGATTTCGTTGCACAAACGTTCGAAAACAGGATGCTTCGCCTTTAACGAAGTGCGCGATGTCTCGTTAAACGGCGCGAGCCGTTTACAAATCTGCATTGTGTAATTCACGGCTTGTTCTAGGGACGAGTTAGCGAAAAAAACTGTAAAATCGATCGTTTTATGCGATAAAACAAAAAAAAACAAATATCGATAAAAACGATCAAAATGGAAAAAGAAAACCAAAAATCGTTAATCGTAATTTGCAAATTTACATAAACGACGATAAATGTCTTCGTCCGTGAATTAGCCTATTGAATAATGCAATCATCGATCGAGTTCCGCGATGATCGCGATGCAAATATGTATTTAATAGAATTTAATGACTCGCACGGGACTGTCGATCGGTAAATTCTCTCTCGCTTTGTCGCACGCGCGTTACGTTCCGAAGATGGCTGTGGTCAAGTACGAACCGGTATTCAAATAAGCCAATGTTGATACGACTTTCGCAACGCTCAAATCAGCTGCGGCGAGTATTACGTTGAGAGGGAGGGGGATGATGTCTATATAAGCTCGAGTTTGCGACGAGGGAATTTGGGCGTGTACCCCGTTGTTTTTCCACTAAAGCGACGCATACCGTTACTCTATTGGGTCAAGGTGGGATTTGATAAAAACCTGCGTTTTTTTTTCTTCGACGAGGAATGCGTGGAGAAAGACACCGGTCGACTCGAGATCGAGCCGATCTTTTAAAGAAATCGAGACTCGCTTCTCGAAAGTCGCACGAATTTTTACTCCATTTTCTTTTTTAGTCATAAGAGTAAATTTTTTTACCTCGAGAATCTTTGGTGAAAACAAAAAATTTGATTTTTGGGAAAATCGTCATCGCGATCGAGTGATTATTAATCCTATTTTCTTATTTTTATCGTGTAAAACGGAGTCACGGAATTTTGAGAGGGAATTTTCGTGATGACCTTGGACGTTGGTCCAGGTGTGAAGAAAGTCTAGAACTCTCGATTCCTCGAAGCTAACGAGCGACCTTCGTACTTTCTCAGTATCTTGAGGTCGACACCTGAGTTCGTAACGATCGTGGAGAATGATGTAGAGCTTTTGACATTGAAACGTCCGAACACGAATTTTCGACACTCGAAAATTTCAATCTTCGCGTCCTCGGTGAGACGTTTCGGTAATTGCGACCGGTAGATCTATCCTCTCGATGTTTGTCCAACTCGCGTATTAATTAAATTCGCCCGCGATCTTACGAGAACTCGTAAGCATTACGCGATCGCGAACTATTCTCGCGACCGCCGCGTTCGTGAAAGACGCGACGATGCTTACTCGGTAGAATTGTGCAACGCGATTCACGTGAAATCTTGACAGAAATATAAGTCGATCGCGATTCGATACTTCGGTCGATCGATCAATCTTCTCATATTTACTTCTTTTTCGCTCAACTATCAAATCGAAAAAAGTAATTTTCTCACGATTACGACGATTTTTTTTGCATTTTGAAAGTGAAACAAGAAAATGAAATCGGATCGTTGACGAAGGATACGTTTTTAACGATCTCGGCCGTTGCCCTACTTGAATTCTTTTAGCCTCCACGGCACACTTTCGGCAACAGTTTCGATATATTAACGTATCCTCACGCCTCCGCGTTCCATACGACTCGTTCGACGAGTTTCCCGCTACGAAGATTCTTACACGGCTCGCCTTTGTAATTTTAAACAGTTAACCTTTTCATTTCCAAAGTATGAAAATAATACGCGCGTGTCGCGCGGTCCTTTTCGTCACGAATCGAGACAACATTTTCTTTCTTCGAGTTGGAAATCAGTTTTTTTTGTTTTTTTTTGTTGTTGTTTTGAGTGATAGAATGGGCAAACTATGACGACTATTTACCTCGTAAAGCATTCCCAGTGAGAATATAACTTGAAACGCGTTATAAGCTACGAGGACGCTTCTCAGATGAAACGGTTTTTTGTTCATCATCATTCTTGGGCCGAGGAGCGTCACGGTGTAGAGGTAGAGAATGACGATGACCAGTGCCGGTATCGGGGAGTCCATCAGTGGCCAATCACTGACGCGAGGATCGGAGGCTCTCGCGAGTATCTGGGTGTACTGGTCGAGCGCCATACGGACGAGACCCTCGGCACCCACGAACGTCCTGTTTGATTCCTGATGAAGATCGAGCAGAGGCGAGTTCTCTCGCTCGACCACCAATTCCGCAGCTGCCGACGCCATTTTTCCTAAAAAAAAAGAAACAAAAATTGATAATTAAAAATAAAAATCAAACGTTTACCGAAGCGAATTCCATCGTTTCGATTGTTAACGATAATTTTATCGATAAATTTGCAATTTACCGGATTGCATAATTTTATCATTATGATTATATTTTTATTTCGAAACGACCCTCTTATAAATCGATCATTATCGTTACCCTATTACCGTACGTGACTGGATAATCATAATTATATTCCATTATTACGTCAGAATCCCGTCTTTCCGCGACATGTGTCAATTTTTTATATATTTTTTTGTTCCTATTTATTCAATTTTCCCTCTAATGCACGTGCTTTTCTCTTCGACGATTTGACAGTCGCGCTAAGAACGATGACTCGTACGCGTCTCGTTGAATTATTCTATCGTTGTCCCCGTTTTCGTTCCCTGCGAATCGACGACGAATATTCGTCGTCGCGGATCGTCGCCATCGATTCGCGCGATTTTTTTTTCGTCGACGAGATTTCTAGTTAACTTCCTGATTACCCGAATAATTCTTCTATTTGTTTTTATTTTCTTGAAAATACTACCTGTTCGTCGGTCTCTCCGCGACGAATTATACGATACGACTGATTTAGCTCGTGCGATCGAGTTAATTTTTTCGCGCCTCGTAACACTCGCGGATGTAACTGCATGTCGCGTAACGTTCGTGTAGTGAGAAGGAACGATGAAAAAGAAAAAGAGAAATAAACGCAAGAACGGAGGGCGAATTTGCGGCGTCGTGGAATACGCGCAACTTCGAGTGGCCTACAACGAGCGACGGAGACGGACATACGCGAGCTCGATCCCTGCGGTCGATCATCGATTCGTTACCGTCGAAAGTCTCGTCTTCGAGTCATCATCGACGATGACAACGTTCTGGCGTTAATTATGCTTTCCGTTGTTATTGCTGTTTTTCTCTTTTTTTTGTTTGTTTAAAACATTATTATTCTTCCAACGAAATCAGCAAAATCCTACAGACGGACTCGCGCAATCGATCGTCAATTTCAGCGAGTCGGCGACGAGCCAGGAAACGACGAATCGAGTTCAGTGGGGAAACGAAAGATATCGAGGTTTGGGTTTATTCGAATATTGCGAAAGATGCATTTTTTGTCGGATGGTCTTGCGCAATTAAGTTCATACGCGAAAATTAGGTCGGAGCAATTACTTTTTTTTTGTATTTATTTTTTATTTTGTTCGTAATCGAAATATTATATTTTGAGATTTCGTTACTCGGAGAGAAATTATTTTAACGCGGTTAATGATCGTGAATGATTTCACTTCAAAATTGATTTAGTTCGTTTTTTTTTCAGGGACGAGGATGATTTTTGTCTACGGTGGTTAGTCAGATTTGAGTCAGTCACCTTTCGAAAAAAAGAATACCTCGACCTCGCTAACGGCACGGATTTAACATCAGCCGCGAGCGGGACGAGAAGAGAGTAGGCCAAATAAAAATATAAAACTGGCTGACCGAAAGGAAAATAAATTTCGCGGCTCGCCCCAAGGTCTCGGGTTCAGTAGCACCTCTCAATTAATTCAGTCGAGGGCGAGGACTTTTACGAACGACGAACCCCCGAAGAATCTTCTCTATCGCCCACTTGGCTCTCGCGTTTTCGATCGTGTTCTGGACGCTCTATAAATATTTTGTGGCGCGAAAAGAACACAAATAAAACGAGAAAATAAATCACAAGTTCATCGAGGTGAGAGGAGACTCTCACTTTTTCTTTTTGTCAATAAAATTGCGAATTCGCGTTGAACGTGGAATTGACTTACGTCGTAAATTCTCATCCGTAAAACTTCGAATTAGCGGAAATAAGGGCGATAAATTGCTCCATTTGGCAATTTATATTTCTTGGAAATAAGTCATTTATTTATTACTTATCAGTTGAATTTAGTAATCGATTATAGTATTTTATTATGACAAATTGTTCAATTTAAACAAAATTGACGCATCTACAAACGGGATGGGATGGTCTCAAAGAAATTCATAAAAAATTGAATTTTTGATATGTGCAAATAGAATGCGCATATCTTAAAACTACACAATTATATTGCTATTAATGACTCTCATGTACGACAGTACGGAGAGTTGACGACCTTAAGAAATATGAAGTGCGCGACAGCTAACTGGATCTATTAAACTGCATAATTCTTATTCAATGTATCCTTTGGGTCGAGGCGGAAGTGCTCGTTACTTTGCTTGTGTTTATGTTTTAGTAATTAATCATGCGCTAATATAGAGCATAAGCGTGCGAGTATTTACGTAAATCAGTATTGCATTACGGGCAAAAAATTGAACAAACGTCACAACTTAATTCAATCCTTATGCTGCTCTACAAACGTCACTATTTTTTCCTACAATTTGATAGATTTCCCAAAAGAAAATGCATAATAGTTTTTTAGTGCGTAATTTTCGGTCGATCATCGTCCTTTAAAATCTACTAAAGTCAAAATTTAATTTCTCTCCCCTTGCAAATCGCATTTTTGACAATTTCGATCCAACAACAAAACCCAAGAAGATATCTTCTCCAGATTTTTCTAGATTCATCGAAAATTTTACGCTGATCACGAATATCCCGGTTAATTTCCTCTCGGATGAAAATTGATTGGTGAAAAGTCGAAAAAACACTAAATTCCACAATATTTTCGGGATTCCTTCTATTAAATTCGAACTATCGAAGGAATGACCATAATTTTCGTAACGTGCAGAAAATTTCCGAAGAGAATAAACCATTTTAAAATCATTTTTGAGAAAAACAAAATTTGTCACCCCCGCAAGGCACTTTTTCGCAGGCCCTTCGGATCGAAAAATCGCAATTTTCCAATCTTTGTCACAGCCACAAGTATTAAGAAATCTGAATGATTCTTACGGCTTTTTTTAAATCTCCGCGGGCTCCTTAAAAACATTAAAAGTAAATTTCAGGATGGCTGGATGGGTACGGCAATACAGCCTCTCGAAATATCGATTTTTCGTGAAATTAAATTCCTTTAAAACCAATGGAAGTAGCGACTCATCCATGAGTAAGAAAACGTAAATAATTAATAGATTCAATTTAATAAGACCGAGTATTAAAACAGTTGTATAAATAATCAGACGCAGCTCTAATAATTTATCCTTGATGAGGAATTTCACATAACTTCGAATCTCGATTCTCGAATCGTGTCTTCGTTTAAATTTCCAGTCTACTTGCCGGCTCGTCAGCCGTGCATAATCAAGATAGGAATGAATTCCCATCTAGAGAGCGAAATATACATCTATATCAGTATTTCATACTCTCGCGCAGCAACCTTCTATTCTATCGTACGAAAATCGCACATACGTTATCTTCGCACTGCGGGTATCTCAAATACACGTGAGAAATACTTCGAAACGGGAAGGGAAATGCTTGCACGGTCGACGTACTTGACGTTGCAATTTATGTTCATACGATTGTACGATGCCCAAGCGGATTGAAACTTTATGACACAAACGCGTAGCGAAGATGCATCGTCACGGAGAAATCGCGCATCTCGAACGTAACAAACACGTAATATATTTCAAGAAAATTCAATCAAAAAATCACCTATCAAAATATTAACAAAATAAAATACAATATCAACTTTCAAAAATACAAACAATTATTCTATATCATGCATCGGAATGTTTCAAAAATTGTTAAAATACTTGAGAAAATTCATCGGATTTCTCGACTCGGTAAGATCGATGCTGATCCCATGTAAAACATATAAATATATATATATATATACATCGTCGAGGAGGTCCAGTGGCATAAATGGGAGACGAACGGTACTCGTTACAGAGAAAGTTTATGCTCCATGGGAGAAAGAAAGACTACGAAAGCGGAAGAGTGTGTGAGAGAGAGAGAGAGAGAGAGAGAGAGAGAGAGTTCGAAAGATATAACTCTCCAAGTTTCGTCTCTCACCTTCTCTCGTCTCTCGTCTCTCGTCTCTCCTCCTTTCTCGCACACCCTCGTTTCTCTCGTCTCCGATCGCTATCGTTCGAACGTTGAATGGACGACTCCTGGCACTGGTTATACGCACACGGAAACATTTATAAACGAGTAACTGTGTGTGGATAATTGTAACGCTGTGTTGATGGCGCGCAACGGTCAGAGCGTAGTGTGTGGTACTCCGTTAGTGGGTAAGTGGGCCGAGTGCCTAGTTAATTGCGAATCACTCTTTTGCCAGCACCACATGCTCTTCGCTCTTCTCCCCGTGTTACCGGCGGCTGCGACGAGCTATTCGCCTCCGGGCGCGATACGAGCTCGCGTAACGCCACTTGATGCACATCCTACGTACATTGCACCTCTACGAAGTGCATTCTGCATCAATGCCGGTGTTGATAAATGGATACAATTGTAAAACGCCCCTACGTACAAATATTTGTACACGAAACTTGTAATTTCGTCGCTCGTCGTAGCGCGCTTATCGAAAGATTTCCTATAATTAAATCTACGTGACGGGAAACAATTTTTTTTTATCACAGGTTTTTCAATATTTTTTTCGATTATTCGTTTTTTATGTTCAAGTCGAGCGAAGGATCGCGAGTATCCAACGTTTGATTTATTGTGAAGCTCGTTGATAGAAGAATTAATCGGTGGATGACGCACCGGTGAAAAGATCGATAAGAGGATTGAGAGTTTCTCAGGTAAACACGGACGCGCTTCGTCGCCGTCACGTGGCAATTACGAATATCCGCTAATTGACGAGTCGCGAAAGACTTTTATCTTTGTCGCGATACGTCGCTTTCTGGATACATACGATTATAGTTGCGAATTTAAACGACATTGACCCCGTTTGATCGAATTATTAATTTTGCTGAAAGATCGCACCGACGAATTTCATTTAATTCGCGTTTACGTTCACGTCGATGAAATCTCTTTGTACAAATTCGACAACGCTGACACTAACTGTAATTTCATTGAGATAACGATTCTAAACACTCGATGCATTTACCGTATCCGCGTGTATATCTATCGTCGCACTTCTGACTGTCTTTTTCTCTTTTTTTTTCTTTCTTTTTTCTTTTATCCGTGGCTCTCGCAGCGCCCCAACTCGTGCTTAACCCACTTTTCATATTACCACAAGATCCTACCACTACACTTATATCTATACATATAGATAAGTATTATACTTCTACATAGAATGAATAAATATTCTTCGTAGCACCGGGGGGGGGGGGGGGGGGACACCATGTCCCGTTCTCTTTCGCTTTTTCTCATGATAATCAAGTTTGGTCTGCACTCTCATGGTATGTTTGTATGGGACACCTTTTCAAGATTTAACGATGAATCGATACAGTCGACGTTCCCATAATTCAACTCTCTAATTTTTAATCTTTCCCATATTTCATCGATTAGATCTCTATCTCTATCGTAACTAAATCGTTCGCGAAATTTACCGATACATTCGACGCTCTCATAACTCATCTCCGAAATTTTCAATCGTTCCCATTTTTAATCTCACACATATTTTTATATACACAGTTATATCCTATATACATATAAATACGTGTCAACGGCGGAATATAGAACTATTTAAAAAATGGGGTTAAGTCACGAAATTCCTGACTGTTCGTACATATCGATATTCTCATAAATATGCATGCATGTTGGTCAATTTTGTTCTCGTCTTCCCTCCCCCTCCCTACCCCCCCTCTCATTTCCTTCTCGTCGTCTATTCGCGCGGGCAATGGGTCATACCGATTTTCGTGTGTACTACGAGAGAAGATACGCGGACGTTGAATGAGCGCGGGCCGATTTAACGGAGAGAAATCGACATCTACCAATCAGCTGTGCGAAGCATCCGACTCTCGTAGTTTTTACGTCGATAATGTGTGAGATGTGCCGAAAGGAATAGCTTTCATTCGAGTTCATATATATATATATATATATATATATATATATATATACAACGAGTATCGATGTATACACGGCTTATACACATGTATTATTCAGCGAAGTTGCGATCGCTCGATCGCGCTCTCCTCCGATCGCAGATTCCTTCCGATCCACCTGTCGCGTTTCGCTTGACAGTGACCCACTTTTATATACCTCGTCCTCTTTTATCGAACGTCGCTTTTATCTACCGAGCGTACCGATTCCGTTTCTTCGATTCTTCGAAATATCGAAATTCTTTAATTTCAGAGGGTTCGATCGATTTTCTTTTTTTCCAATTTCGGTCGATCGTCGATCGATTAGCTTGTATTATTTCGAACGTTTTTACGACTCTCCCCGGTACACGAATTTCGTTTTCGATTTTATGGTAATCGTAGAGAAATCGTTGTCTTTCACGCCTCGTTACTTCGAATTTCGGTCGTTGATAAGTACGTGTTTATCGCGTTAATATAATAATCGGTGTAATTATTAACGAGGGATCGCGTGAGGGAGAGAACTCGAAAGAGAAGATGAAAAGGAGAAAGAGGCTCGTACCGTGCGTGGGATTGTTCGTAAAGCTCTTTCGTGGTGGAGAATCGATTCTCCTTTTCTCCCGACTGTTGTGCCTTCTTACTTTCGTGCGAGCAACGAACGGCATCGGCTTCACGATAGCCTCGAGGCTCGAGTATTTGCCTTCGTTTCCTTCGTATACTTATGTATATATATGCAGACGTATCGCGAGAGGCTCGACTCGCGCGTCCTCCTTTACCGTTTCAGGTAGTTCGCTCGATCCAAAGTAGGATACGGGAACTAAATTCTGAGGAATCTTGTCCTGGCGACAACGCTCGTGGACCGTGCGATAGAAGGGAGATCGATACGAGAATCGAAAATTCGGAGAGCGGAGGTCGAGGTTACGATCGAACGTATCGAAAATAAAATTTTTCTTTTCCCTCGGGCCAAAAGTTAATAGCTTTGATTTTTAATTAATTAACAAGAAACAAGCTTAACGATACTTAAATGATAATTAATCTCTTCGTAATAAATCTTCGTTGGAATTCACGAGACGATGATCGTATTTTTTTTTTTTTTTTATAATTGCAAGCTTTTAGGAAATTATTTTCATTGTTTTATTTATTTCCGAAATCGTACGGCCTGATTTTTGTTTTTTGTTCTGTTTTCATCGATGAAATATTGACCTATTTTGGTCCACGCGCCACCTACATACGAGATCTGCAAAGATGAAAGTTATATCTTTTGCATTATTTCGCCACGGATGGACTCGGCAGCGCGGAGAAGAACGTAGAGAGTAAGGGGAGAGAGTGAGAAGACGAACGTAAACGGAACCGCGTGTACAATGATTGCCGCGAGATGCGCAACGAGGAAATTGACTCGTGCGAGAGACGTGGACGTGAGACGATTAGAAAGCGGAGAGGAATGATGATGCTTCATATGTCGATCCACAACGTGTCGGTACAATTTCAATAATAATTATAACTCTTCTCGAGTAGAAAATTCTCAGAATCGAGAATTGTGGAGATGGGGGTTATTAAATATTTATAGAAATTCTATTATTATTCAAATTTGTTATTTCGGACTCGAATTCTATTGACCGATTGAAAAATATTGTTGGACTTGGACCTCTCGGACGTTATATCCATTGAGAAAGCCAGAAAGTAACGAAAAAATAGGATCCAGCTTCGTCGACCTTGTGCCAAATAAAATTTAAGAGAGCAGAATGAGAACCTCAGTTTTTGGGAACGTTGTGTAACCGGACACTGTTTTATTCTGCTTTGCCTCAGTCTACTTTTTTTTGTGTCTCTTCCTTCTCGGGTGAACGGGCATCAATATTTAACGACCGTTATTTGAGTATAACGAAATTTCGTTCTTTCCTCCGGATGTTCGACACAACTAGTCAAAATTTTATTTGACTTTTTTATCTTACTCAACACGAACTGTTTGCTCGTTGTTTCCGTTCACTACGTAGTTCATTAAAATGTTATAGACATTTTGTTAACAAATCGTTATTTTTTAATTATAACAATTTAATTAATTCCGTCGGAATATTTAACATAATTTTGAAAAAATACGATTGTGATTAAAATTGTATTAATCGGCATTAACACGGATTATTTTTCGTTGAAAATGTTTCTTTAGGTCTCGAGTGTCGCGTTATTTCGTAAATGAAATCGAACTTTTCACAAGACCGCAGTATCGAATTAAACAAGCTCTTAGAGGATTTGAATAATTCACGAGTAAGCGCATGTATATTAGCCGTTTACTCGGCTCACCTGCGAAATACGGCAGATTTCTTATGAGTGCGCGTGCACCGCAAGACTCAATTTCGTGTCGATGCCCTTCTAGTATTGCCAATTTTATGTATCACGAGCTCGAACCACAGGGGTATATCTACTATCCCGGCTAAAAATCGTTCTCGATTTATCGCAAGATCGAACGGTCGCGGTATAGGAAAGTAGTTAAAATGTCCACCTCGTTCGCACTCTTAGCGGATTAACCAATACTTCGATTATGCGTGCAAAGGCCGTTATATTACTAATGACAGTATTCTACTCAATATTTCATATCATCGAGTCGATTTAATAATCCGGCTCCCAATATGCGTCCCACATCGATTCAATTATGCATACGAGCCATTCTTCGTGAACTAAGCTACTCTGTTCAAAAATTCTCAAACATCTCGTATTATTTTTCAATCTGCGATTTAACTCGAAATTATAACGAATATTCGTTATAATTTTCGTTATAAAATTCATTATAATTTTTTGACGAAAAATTGTCGAATCGATTCTTTGTCGGAAAATTTCGAAAAAGTACTTTCCAGCGTTAATAACATTTCTATGAGATGTATGAAAGAGTATTAATACAGAGGATGAAAAACGTGCGAGAAATTTTGGGGAAAAGTAATCGAGTTGACAGTGAACGTCCCATATATAAGATTCATCGAACTCGTGTACATTTATTATCCATATATCGTGGTTCAACCGCCTTCGTTGAAAGATTGGACGTGATCTTGCAGTGTTCGATCATTAAACTTCGCAATGATCGCGATCACGCATGGCACCAGTCTTGATCAAACCTTTCGGCTAGCGAGCAATGCCATATAACTCTAACGCAATCGAGCGTTGCATGTTTTCACTCAGCGATTTTATAAGTGTACACATATTATGCCCGGTATATTTGTATATACGAAAGCGATTGCGACGAAGGGAGGAAGTGATCGAACGCGACTGTGACAACTGATTTCAAGATTAACCGATTAATCGATTAACCGATTAATCGATCAATTAATCGATTTTTTCCCATCTTCCAACGATCTTCGCGATCGTAAATTTCCTCACCGGACTACACGTGTACCGTTTATTCCAATACTGATAAATATCACACTCTCACGTGGAATCTAGCTCGAAATTTATATATAGTTCACTCGAGCCAGAAGTGAGACGTACGTTCTCCCGTCCGACGAACGCGCGCACGCTTTCCGATATACTCCAATTTCTCCGAGCGTCGATAGACTCTTTTTTCTTCTTCTTGTAGAAATAGAAGAAAACAAAATAGAGTCCCCGGTGGGAAATAGAGGAAGCAATGAAAAACAAAGTTGTACGAAAAAAATCGCGATCGTTTGAAAAAGTCGTCACTGCACTTCACTCGGATTCCTCCCGATCGCGTCGATCGCCCGTACGGGATTCACTTCCATAAACGCGAGACTATTAACTTCCCTCGCTCGCGACATCCGACTCTCGTAAAGTCTTGTTTTTTTTCTCTTATCATTTGAAAGCGATCGTTGTTCTCGCGGGAATCGTTTCTTTTTAAATACGACAAGAAGAAAAATGATTTACCTCGGTGTTGATAGTACGTCGAGGATTGAGATCAAATCGTGCGTCGATATATCGACGGGCCCCGTCGTTTGCGAACTACAGACTCCTCGTAGTTCGCCGGGAATCCTGTTACGGGCGCGCACGAGGTACTCTCCGGAGCGGTCTTCCTTCTCTCGACGTCACCTTTCTCTCAAAGTTCCACTTCGAAAGACTTCATCGTGTGCCCCGCGCTGTTTCTCACCGTTGCTCGTTGATCGCCGCGGTCAAAGTCGCGAGATTCCGCGAGTACGCACAAACTCGATGCGTCCTGGTTTTTTATTTTTATTTTCTTTCTTTTTCTTTCTTTCGATCAACTCATACGCGTTCGGGAACTCCTCGTATTCTCCTTCCTCGCGAAATCTTCCTCGTTCGAATGAGCAACGAGCCAACGGAACATGCCCCTCTTCTCTCTCTCCCTCTCTCTCTCTCTCTCTCTCTCTCACACACACAGACACACACTTACTACAACTTTCTTCTTTTCCTGTTTTACAAATCAATTTCCGTTTTTAAATTTCTCTTCCAAATCGATCGACGAATATTTCTAATTTCTCGTTTCGCACATCGATGTCAATCGATCGGCCAAAACAATTCACGACTCGGCGAAAAGCTCGATGCACCGGAAGAATGTTTTTACGAAAGGGATACTTTTTCACCCGTCGACCTTGAACTACGAATTTATAGTTGTTTTTTTGTTTATCGCAACCGGAAATTGAATATAAATTCGCATACGTTCTTCGGATTCGTTCAATTTTCACTTCGCGCTTTTGTTCTTATTTGCTCGTTAATTTTTAGAGACCCCGGGAGAAAGAAAGAAGAGAAAAAATGCGAACGATGCATACGGATCAAAAGTCAAGTGGAGCTCGCGCACGATTTGACGAATACCGATTTATAATTTCAAATCGCCCGCGGGGGTCCACTGACCGATGCTGCCGAGAGAATAGTCGGAAGAACGTTGATACCCGTCGCTTTAAGTATTATGGCTTTCTTCCACGAGCGAGGCCCCGACGATCCTCGGTTCTGTGTGCTCCGTGCTCACCTGCGAATGTTTGTACGTGTACCTATGTAGACGTCACGGACCTACCATAAAGAGTGGGAGATCGCTCTCGCGATTCCCGCCACAAACGCGGGATTCGACGAATGTCCGACAGAATCTTCCCCACCGACTCGCTCGATACGAATAACACGTGCGTACATAAATATATCGATAAATATGGAAATCTATACGTCAATGTATTGACGTATCGGTAAGAATCAAGGCCTGAACAGGCGTTCGGAAAAAAACGATGTCGGAACGAAGGCGGAAAATAGAATTTAATGCAAAATAGAGAACGATGCAGCTTCTACGTCGGTAAATAATATAATTGCACTATCGATCGTAAATACGCAGTCGAATGTTTTGCTATTGTGAATAAAGTGTCACGAGGGTCGCGTCATGTTAATGAGGAATTTTGTATTTTTTGTATTTAACAGTGATGTTCGAAGGTTTTTTTTAAAGGGAGAGTTGAAAGGATATTTTTTTGCAGCGAGACGAGGGAGTAAACAACGCATCGTGCTTTTTCAATGTGACGTTTTACAGTTGGGGAAAAAGTGTAAAAGAGGCGCAAGGGAAAAAATCGTGAAAATAATTCGAGATTGATAAATTCGTTTTTAAAAACGGATAGAACACACGAGGCAGTGTCGCGCATAAAGAATGCTAATGGAATACATCGTCGAGCTACGTAATAAGGCAATCCGAGTCAGCAATTATATCTCGGGTAAGAATTGGCGGAGCGAGCGGCAGGGGAAATACTCCGCACTAGGTCAGACGCTCTCGTTTGGATTAGACGCTGATGCAGAATTTTTCCTTCTTTTTCGTCCGTACGTTGACGATTCGTTTCAAGAATCGTTGCGCGCAATAACGAATGTTTTCCGATCGATTGAATTTGTCAATTAACAATATTGCTAAAAAAAATATTATGCGACGCAGAGATATTAATTTTAAAAACAATCATTAATTTATGAATTTTAAATTTTGCTTTAAAAAACCCTCGTTCGACTCAAAGATATAAGTTCAAAATAAAATATTTTAACTTTATTAGTCAATTTATTAGTCAATTTTCTTGATAGATCAATAATTTTGTATTCGATGCAAATAAAAATTAATTGACTTGGAGACATCATGCGACGGTAATTCGTGTTTTTGGGATGGTCAGTGTCCTTACAATTTTCAAGGATTTTCGATCGAGCGAGACGAAACGTAATTACGTAACGATTAGACGGTAATTCACGAGAAATGAGAAAAAAAAGTGTCGGCGTAGATTTTTCAGAGGGGGGGGGGGGCCTCGCACCTTACACAACGCGTGCCTTGTCATTGGCGAAAATTGGTCTGTCATAATAAACATCGATAAAAAGTTTGGCCGCGGGCGTTCGATGGATTTATTTTCCGATTGATCGATCGATAATGTGGGGAGCTTTTTTTTTTAAATAGCGATTGGCCATGTATGAATTAGTACAATGGCCGAGACAGGTCGACGGCCGGACATCGGACCCAATGACGCAAACCGCACGTTTCTTCCTGTTACTGTTTCTCCCTCGCTTCAGGATTTGTTTACAAACGTGCAAAACCAGCCTCGCCATTCAGCTCGAAGTTACTCCGAGATAGACTCGTCGCGACTCGCGTTCCACGAACGTTTCAAGACGTTTGCATACATCTTTATCCGATCGAACGACACATAAATTTTCATTTCGATGCAAGTCCAACGAGTGAACTTGAAAAAAAATATGCAAATATATTTCATCTGTATAAATGGAAAACGAGTTCTCGGACCTCTTACCTCATTCGTATCTAACACGGAGATAAGACCAACAGCGAAGATTCGACAGTAATCGTGAACATTCCGTGGACCTTGAAACAAAATTATTAAAAAATGAAAAAAAAAACACAAAAAATTCTTTGAAAAATGACGAATGGAATATTGACTCGTCAAAATTACGATACTCGCTGCATCGTTCCTTCTATGGATCCTCTTATTTAATCGTATTTTTATAACCGAGTTCCATAAAAAATAATCAAAAGTAGCGAGGTCATCACCTCGGGTTGGTCACGAACGAATCGTTCCAATAAAAGTTCGTTTTCATTCGTTCCAACAAAAGTTCGTTTTCACCGTTGATATTTTTTAGGTAATAAAGACGTTGGATGCCGTCGAATCACATACTTAATTTCGTCATCGAACTTTTATGGTCATTACGAAACCCTGTTTCTTAGCCCTTGTGGCAATCGGATAATTTTATAAATATGTGTTTGTAAATTCGGCTTCTCGGTGACATCGATGTCAGTGAATCTCAGGGTCAACTTGAACTTTTACTAGTCGGTAATCGGAGAACTCGGAAATACGAACGACAAAAAATGTAATAATTTTTACCATCGTCTCGATTCGATAGGAACATTACTACGTCATTACGAAATTGGACGTAATAGAAATAATCGTTAAATTTGTATTTGTGTTCCGGCAAGATTTTGATCGATGAAAAATATATTGAGAAATTGTTCGCTCGTCATTTCTATGGTATAATTATAACGAGCTGTAGCGCAATTTTATAAATGAAGGGGAATAAGCGAAGGATCTTTTTCAAAAGTCATTCTCTGGTAAGAGCGGGAATTTCCTGGTATTAGTGAGTTCGGTGACTCCGTCGCCTTTTAGCGAATGTGTAGATGGTCCGATATAGACTTTTTTTCGTTTTTCGTTGCATTTGTCACTTTTATTTTTTGACCAAGGTGTCTTCGTAGTGAGAAATGAGAGGGCCAGCTGGATTTCCCCCAGGGAATTACCAGTTCTCGCAGGCATACCTTCGCGCGAAAAGAGAGGGGCTTGGATTTTTTTTCTCATCTCCCTCGGACGTTTGACTTTATATTTGCATTTCTTATAAAAAAAAAATATCCAAGCTGGTTTATCGTCGTGGGTTCGAGAATACGCTGGTCGTACAAGAAAACTCTTTTTCTCGGCTTTGACTTTGGAAGGGGGAGTCCCTATGACTTGGTCATTGGAGAAAGGCCCTCGAGGTCTCAAAATTATTCTCGCTCATTTCGATACGACGGGTGTGGAATTTGAATCTACAATTATTTCACGATTTTTATTGAATAAATTATGAGCTAAGGCAATTTTGTGCGAAAGAAACGAGTGTCGGCAAAGTTATTTCCTCTTCTTTAAATTGAAAGAAATATAGGAATATTATTTTTTTTATGGTCGTTACAAGCTTGACGATAAATATCGACATTTTATTCACACGGTTTCGATTAATATAATAAAATTATACGTTGTGCTGCTACGTCGATGCGAGAACGAGTTTGTTTTTCTTTGAATCGGAAGATTTCCATCATCCTATTTATTTATGTTCGCCCCGGAACATTCCATCGTCGCCGAGCTCTTTGACGTCAATCATCGAACAAGAATAAGATTCTGGCAGAATCTCGGCGTGTTTGCTAATGCGACGAGAGGAAAGAAGACAAAAGGAAGTGTCGAGATTAATATATAACTCGCGCGTAGAAACCAAATTTTTACTTTTAATTCGAGAATTCCTTTTTCGAGGGTCAACAAAATTTGAAAAATTCTGAAAGTATCGCGAAATATTGATAAATTATTAATTTACGTTTCGTAATCCGACGATGTGATAATTCTATGTCCCGAAATAATCCTCCATGATTTTCTTCTAATCATCGTGATCGAACGTGCGCAAACAATCATATTTACTTCTACGAAAGATCGGCGAAAAAAGTCGCAAAAAGTCGTCGAGTCGTTTCTCGGTAAGGAGGAGATAATGCTTGTCGCCCGGTGAGATCGATGCGAGGGAAAAAAAGAATAACGATCGCCTTGACCATGCTCGACCATTATGTGTATCTCTAATCAGCGTATGGACGGTGAGAAGCGATCATTTGTCTCGCGGTACGTGATTTATTTTTGTTCCTTACGAATGAAAAATTGTCGAAGGAGAAAAACGATTTTCAAAGAATCGTGGTGGAACGCAGAGTTCGTAAGGTTGCGATCGTTAATCGTTATTTACCGCGATCTACGACATTTCCTGCATTTAGTAACGATTAATGAGGATCGTGCGAAAGGAATTGCATCGTTGTAAACAATATCGTAGAATTTGGACTCGCGATAAAAAAAATAAGAAAAAACGTTAGTAAATTGTTCGTTGATAACATCGTTGCATAATAATTCATCAACCGCAGGACTTCGATCGAGAAAGCCGAGTTCAAGTTCGACCGGTTCGATCCTAGACGATTTTTGGTCGATTTGCATCCCGAGCACCCGACATTTTTTTTTTTTCGTGATCAAAAATAGTACGAGGAATATCGCGTCACGACTCAGTCGCACGAGTACCACAGATCGTCTTTAAGGGTCAAAGTGTAAAGTAATTCGCCGAGAAGTACGTGTATGGAATAACGCAGGTACAAAAAAATCCGGTTTTCTCGATTATAATCTCCCATTTCGACGGTTTTCTCGGACGTTCTATAACGAGTCTCGTCGTCATTCGTTTCGTCGCTCGGCTTGTTCACCTTTCAAATTTGGTTTTTCATATTTTTACATATATATCGTACGATAAGACATTCGATAGTCGACGTCGGATCGGAATTTAATTATCTCGAGAATTTCCGTATCGCGAATTATTTCTAATTGCTGTTCGAGCAGTAGAATTTTTTTAATTAAATTCTGGAAACGAACTTCGGGGAAAAATGTTTATTATCCATTTTTTTTATGCAACTCTCGTGGATAATATATCGAGCGATCGACCTTCCTGATTTCAGTTGAAAACTAGTAAATCTATCGTGTCGGCTTCCTCGTCGTGTCGCGAGCTCCGCTCTTCATCCGACGAGATTTTCGCGCGTGCAGAATGCACAATTTAGACCCGGTGCATATTCTTTTATATCTTACGACCAAAACAATTCCGCAAGTCGTAATTTTGTTTTATATCCTTTGTCGAGAAAAACGATAGGAACTCGGAAGAATGTGATGAATCTCGAAATATTCTTAATTGGGTTCGGTCCTAGGCAGAGATGTTTTTTTTATATTTACGTCATCGTTTTTAACGAGCCTATCTTACCTCTTCTAAAAAAATACACTTGTCGCGAGACGAATGCTAAGGACTCTCGATTTCTGCTCGAAAAGTTCTATACGTTCTCCATCGTGAATCAAAGAAGAATGCGAAAAATGTACTTTTGCTGCGTTAAATTTCGTATAATTAGTCACGAGTAAAATCATCATTATTTTTATAATAATTATTCATAAGTGAAACCATCGCTATTCAAATATTTGTGCAAATATTGCGAAGATAGTACAAATTTAAAATTTCTTTCGATTTGCGTAATCCCAAGAGCGCAAAGTCCAAGTACCGTGAAACGAGCGCCTGACGAGCCGCAACCGCGTTTACTCGCGAGCAAGTCCGAGCGTAAACGAATGGTTAAACCCCTCTCGCCGAGATTTCTCAATCCTTTCGACAGTGTTGTAAAAAGAACGTCGTTATCAACTATCGATCGTATCGCTTTTGCTACGTGCATACCGTTTTCTTTTTATTTTCTTTTTTTCCCCCCGATTTATTGTACGTTCTTATCGGTCCATTTTTTTTTGTTAAGTCGCGATCGAAGTTTCGCGCTTTTTTTCACGTTTCTTCGCGTATAATTCTCCCGATAAAACCGTACCAGATTTCGATTAATACTCATTTCGTTTCGACTAGAAAATATCCCCGACCCTCGTCGCACGTATTTCCTGTTTCTCGTTTATTCGATACGGTCATTATTACGCGTATAATCGTGACAACGCGTCTTCGTTGAAATTCTTGACGTACGAGAGGAGAATCTCGAAGGAAAAACGTGTCGAACGGTGACGAGAAGCCACCGCCCGACGTTCACTCAAGGCTTTTTTTATATCTGGCGACCTTCGCTCAAATGTTTTGTAATAATACACTCTCGTCGGAGTTTGTGGACTTCCCGATGGGATTCAGGTAATTAATCGATATTTTGCTGCATATCGATCGAATACCGACTGTACGTTGCCCAGTCAACCTATACGCTTCGATGGTTATCCTCTTAAGATCTTTGTTAATAATATTAACCATCGGTCATTTAGATACATGGTCAAATTTTTTATTCAAGACGCAACAAAAAAATGGAATTATAACGTCGCTAATGACTTTGTCGCTCGACGAGCGAAAACAATATTTCCACGATTGCGCGCGATCGAAATAAATCAAAGGTAACTACGAGATATCAACATTATTGAATATTTATATTTAAATCGTATTTATACGTTAAAGTCTAGCGGATCGTGGACTTTTCATGAGAAAATAAACGTCACTCGTGACGCACTTGCGAAAGATTCCGATATCGCAGAATTTACGTAAAACCGATAAATTCAAACGGTGAATTCACAAATTTCACTGAGGCGTGTTCTTCTCACATTTTTCTTTCTCGTCCTCCGATAACTCGTCAGCCCTGATGCATCGTGACATTATGACATTTTCATTCGTCACACGAATACTCACGAGTGATCATTCGTCATCGTATATGTGCGCGCGTGTGCAATATCTCACGTGTTCGCGCAAGAATCGGCGGTGCCTCTCTCGTGCCTGAAGAATTTTTCCTTTTTTTTTCATTTTGTTTCATTTTTTTTTTCGTAACACAAACTACCTTTTTCTCCATGCGAGTTAAAAGCGCGACGAACACCTTGAAAAGACTCGGACCTCGTGAACTCTTAGAAACTATAAGAATACAAAAAAAAAAGAAACGATCGTCGGAACTCGAGACGTCCCAGAGAGTCGAGAAAAACAATATTTCGTTGGAAATTAATCGAGGCGATGAAGTTTTTAGAAAAAAAATTAAATTAATTTTACCTGTGATAAAAATTGTGCAATCGTGAGAGAAATTTACCATGTGGCGGTGTGCAACGAACCGTTTATATTAAACGCGAAAAGAATTCGGCACGGATCGAACAATTGAGCCGTGCAATAAGAGGCACTCACCGACGAGTGTAAACTTTTGAAATATTACCCTCTCCCTTGCCCCCGTCCCCTCAACGCCGCTTAGCGATCGCTCTTTTTCGCTCGATTTTGCTATATCACTCTGGGGTAACGCATTATTTGCCACCGCTTTATGGTAGCTCTGAATTACTTGTGTATTTTTTAAGTATATGTGAATATGTATATGTATACAGCTATTTAAAAAAACATAGTCGTATGTGCGGCGTTAACTCGGTTAAGTAGTATTACCAAATTCCGAGCGGCGCGAAAGTCAGCTTTAGTGCGGATTTGCGACTTCAAGGAGGCGGTGAACAAAGAATCCGGGCACATGGGCACTTGTTACTAGAGCGAGAGAACGAGACTTTCAGATAGATCGTTCGTTCCTCTCACCAATATCGCCCAACTATAATCACCGCGACGCATTTCATTTATCAATTTGCATTTCATTAAAATTTCATTTAACTCGTTTCGCCACCATGACGTTCGTCGAAAGAAACTGCACAAGTGGGATCGATCTCTCGAACGATATATCGATTTAGAAATATAAATGCGAAGTAAATAAAAATTATCGTCGATTGTGAAATTCTTAAATATTTTTAACGAGTCGTAAAATCGTTTCGATCGAAATCTCACGAGCGAGATACGAATGTTACGATCGTTTGTGGCCCTTCTGCACATTTATCGATTGATTTCGAATAAAAATATGTAACGGAAAATGGAGAAATTGTTAATTGTGAAGTTCTTTGAAAAAGTGTACGACGCGTTAAAAAATCGTTTGAGATCGAAATATATAAAAAAAGTATAAAAATAACGTAATCGTTCGATCCCTTTTGGTAGATTCATCGATGGCACAGCATCTTTTTAAATTATTGTGAGAACATATTCGAGTTTATGACGGAGCTCGCCACTCGGCTGTACCATGGACTATTGCTAAATTTATTTATTTCTCTCTCGCTCTCTCGGCGCGTTTCGAATTTTTTGTACGGTCGCGTATACGTCAGTCTACTTTTCATTTGGCTTCTTCTATCCCCCGACACTCTGCGCATTCTCTCTTTCTCTCGCACTCATTCGGCATTGTCTCTTGTTCTTCGTCCCCCCCCCCCCCTCCCCCCCTCTCTCTCTCTCTCTTCATCTCTCGAGTAAGAAAGAGCAACGAGAAAAATAAGTAGCAAAGATCCGTCGAATTGCAACACGCGAAACGGTCAAACATCACGGTTGGTCCGCGTACCTCTTGGGCCTCTCTGTGCTCACCGAAAGAGTCGAGTAGTCAACGAGAGAGCCATTTACTTACCGTACCTACCTGGCCTTACCGAAGTATAAACTCGGGTACAATTTTATCTATGTGTGCGCGTAGTTCGTGATCGTCAAGCCCACCGACTGTTCCATGGGTCTTGACCAACCCGACAAGTGAGAGCAGCGAGATAAATCATTCTTTCCAAAACGGTCCAAGGAATCCGCTTATTACGAATTCCTCGAGTATCGATCAATGGAACTATCTTGATGACAGCGATACCGTTTTCTCAACGTTCGAATCGAAGAAAAATGTATACGAGGATCGATATTTAAAGCGTGAGATAAATTATTCGTTTATAAACTTATTAATTTTGTTTTCTTTAGATCGAAAAATATCGATAGAACATTCTAATAATAAAATGCATCTCGTGATAATTTCGAGAAGGCAAAGTCCAACCACGTTCGGTTTTTAGAGAGCACTAAATCAGTTTCGTCATGTAATGACGAAATTAAAATCTCGCTCAAGGATTCTTGCCTAATTTTTTGGGTGATGTGCTCAGTAAAGAACGATGGGAAAAAAGAGAACAACCCCCACCCTGCTTGGTCTATGGGTCAAGTATCCATTATCGTCCGCTTTGCTCATACATACGAAATATATATATATATATATATATATATTTATAGTCGATGGAGAATCGGATGTGTTTGACAATGCCGACTCCTATTGACCATTTCGAATTTGCGTCAAACGATAATTTATTTCGTATTATTATTATCATAGTTACACCGACGGACCTCGCGTCGGGTTAATCAACTCTTTTACATTCTGCGTTAAATCGCCAATTTTTCGGACTCTGTCATTCTTTGATATTTCCATCGATAAATGTTTTCGCAACGTAATAAATTTCTTTTCTATCTTTCAATAATTTTGACAACAATATCGCCAATCATCGAGTTCTCACATCATTATTTTTATTCACACCTGTTTAATCCTGAATCAATTTTCAAGAATTACGAATTACATCGTAGAATATTTTTCGAAAAATGGATTTATCGAAATTTGAAAAATTTGATTATCAATGCCGATCGTATCTCGAAATTATCGAAATTTCGTCTCACATTTTATTTCGCACTTTAGAAAGTGCGATAAAGTAGTAACCGGTAGCGACGAATGCAACAGTATTGGGAACGCCTGAAATCTTTTTTCTCTTTCCGTTTCATCTTTGGCCCGTGGGTTTGAAAAAAAGAGTCACGCGGTGTCCGAGCCCGTCGTGACTCGTGAGAGTCAGGCGCAAAATGCGCCTTACCGCGCGATACAGCACAGAGGCGCAGTAGAAAGTGCCGATGGTCATCAGACGTGTGTGTGCGTGTGTGTGTCGGTAGCCAGAGGCACCGGTTAATGCTCACAGATGCTGCGCTCCCGTCGAACGTACACACGAGTGTTATACGTTCTTCATAAAAAAAACGGGACTATTATAATTTCATCGCGGCCCTGAATTCTCGTTGGATTCGTGTCGTACGGTATTTGGATTAATATTTTCAGACTGAAAAACGCGAGAACCAGCATTATTCTTATTTGTAATTAAGCTTAGGCGTCCGCGTAACCGATTATTTTCTTGATTGTCGAGTGTCTTTTTAACACGTGCAAAATTTTTCAATCTTGTGTAATAAGGAAAATCCTCCCTTCTCAGCGATTTACGAACGCGACGGTCCTATTAAGCACAACGAACGTCCTCGATCTCCTTGAACTCGATCGCGCAATTGCAATTCGTCAGGAGACTATAAAATACAACAAATACATACATAATATCCTACGCAACTTACTGTTTGTCGCGAAGCCATAAACTTGGCGTATATGCAACGTTAGACGCGTCGCTTAAACTCGATTTAACGTACAACGCGATACACGACGAAGTTTTCAACGCAATTGTTGCAAATGTAATAATTCTCATCTCCCTTATTTATTATATACTTTAATACAAAAATCTCGCAAACGATTGAAAATAATTCGACAAATATCGTCGAAATATCTGCGTGTATAAACGGCATCGAAATTTCGATGTGAAAGGATCTCGCCCGATTCTTTTATATTTTACATTTTTTTGCCCTCCTTTCATTTTCGACAGAGACGAGATTCGAACGATCCGTAAAACAAGCCCGTACGAAGTCGTACGATAATCCGCAACATTCTCAAAATAAATAACAAATTATCCAAATATGACATAAGAATCGACGAACGTCACGATTCGATGAATCACGGACTTAGAAAAATGTCCGAATGCACTGTCTGAAGAAAAGGATTTCGAGCGCTACGAGAACGAGCGAATTTTCGCGTCGATCGGAAAAGTGGAGGTACGCTCGAACTGCCCATTATCCAACTTTCTTAAATATGACGTAACCCTGACCAGCGGCGATCGGTCTCGAGAGAAATGATATTGCTCGATGGTTGGCGTTGCTGGACCCGTTGCGTTTTTTTAAGCCCGTATATACATATATACATATATATACGCGCGTGCACACCTAGACATAATCGCGACGACCTGCCACACGCAGAGACTCCTTTAGGTATGGATGTGTCTCGAGGGTGGGGGGTACCTGCGAGGCAGGAACGAGAGCTTCGAATGATGATGGTGGGGGGCAATCAAGAGGACCCCCTCCTGAGAAATGCGCTGGATAGGAATATATATCAGGGAATCCCCTCTCTTCGATCTCTCTCTCTCTCTCTCCCCCCTTCCTTCCCTTTCCCTTCTCTCCTCTCTCTACGCTTTTTCTCCCCGCCGGGTTTGTGCTTTAACCTGACTACTGGCTTACCAGCTTTACCGCTGCTTCTCCATACCTATGTCCGTGTGTAAGTACGATGAACGGTCATATATCGAAGCAAGGTGGGGGGCCTCGCTCATTGCACTGGTTCTCGTGTTTTGACCATCGTGGAAAATAGCGTCTCGGTATGTCCGGACCAGTTCATCGGTGAACAACATCGTGAACGGGACGTGTGCGATACGCACAATAAAGTGGTGCAGGGCCCTCGCGTCGTCGTCGTCGTCGTCGCCGTCGTCGTCGACGTCGGATTAATTCAATTATCGTTAATCGCGAGTCGATAATTCCCTCTTTTGTGATCTTTGCCTCGCGGCTTATTTCTCCTCCCCACTCCTTGATCTCTCTCTCTCTCTCTCTCTCTCTCTCTCTTTCTCGATCGTGACGCGACGGTCGATCATCACTCTCTTTGTTGAACAAAAAAACGCAAAAACGATTCGAAGGATCTTCTCGCGGAGACGACGGTGTGTAATTCGCGACGGTACGAAATAAGATTTGACGGACGAATAGCGAGCCGTTGTTGCAACGACGGTAACACCGGGGGCAAGACTTCGACTAGCTTAAGACACTCATACAGAGACGGGAAACGCGAGTTTATAGCGAGAGACGAGTCGCCCCGCAGTAACAATCGCCGGATTCTTCATCGAGGAGGACCATCTACGCTGTCATATAGCGCGCACGGCGCATCCCCCAACGAAATATTGTGACTTTTTAATTTTATTATTCTTCTTCTTCTTCTTCTTCTTTTTCTTCTTCTTCTTCTTCGGCTTCTACTTAAATCCCACCTCTCTAACGCGCGCGACCAGCACGATTCAAGTCGTTGTCGAGACATCGAACGACCAACATCTCGACTCGCTCGTGGGTCCTCCTTTCCTCGTTTGAAAAATATTAATCACTCGGAGAATCTTTCGCATAGCGCGGTTCGTGTTCGCGTGAAATTTTATCCACGGTGAAATTAATTTCGTGATTCTGTCGAAATATTGTCTTTCGGATTCTTCAAAAATATTTTTATTTTCGATTATTTTTTCATTCGAGTTTGTTAAAATCACACGTCGTTTCGAGGATACTGGTGCCCCGAAATATCATCGACGTGTAATCCAGGATTAGATTTAGTAATGGACCTGTAGAGGAGTTTGAATCGTCGTTATCGAGACCACATCGTACAAAAATCCGGTGAGTTGAAGCATTTTCACGATTTATATATTCATTAAGAAATATCGTTATTGAGAAAACAAAAATTGAGAATATCCTGTGTTTTTTACGGAAAAAATTAAGAACACGTGCGAGAGTAATTTTTTCTTTTTTTTTTTCGTGAGATTAAAATGAAATTTTTGTACATTTTTGTTCCTATATCATCGTCGTGTGTTATGATCCGATGGGAAAGTGCGTCTATATATCGATTACAGGACTGTTTCGAGCGCGGTCTTATATAGAGCTATTAGGAAGTAGGTGTACGTATCGAGATTCAACCGCGGGATATGCGGAACTCGTTTTATATCTCCACACACACACACACATGATCGCTTTAGACTCGGCTCGACGTTTACGCAATCCGATCACTTTTTTCTTCTTTAATTCGACCTAATCGCGGATATGCGTTTTCTGTTAGACTCTTATTTTTCTTTTTATATTTTTTTTCGTCGTTACGGTGATTTCAATTATTCGGTTCATTGGACAAATTTTTATCGAGGTGATAATGAACGAATTTTCTTCAAAAATTGTTTGACGAATAATTAAGAAAATTGTTAACGAGAGAAATTTGTTCATCGCGATGAGAGAGGTACGAGATAAACAGGAGGAAGTGTCTCTGGGCACGTTTTACACTCGATCGATCACGCAACGAGGCGGTTGTTGCGTGAATCTTTCACCGAGATCGGGCTCTCTCGTATAAGAAAGCATACGAGTACGATTCATTCTCCTCTCCCTTACCTCCGTCTCTCTTTCACTCCGTATCTTTTTATTCTCTCGGTCGACACATCTACGGTTGAAAATCAATTCTACCGTCACGATTACCGAATGATTTACCGAATGAGAAAATTACGATCAACTTTACGAACATAAATCTCAATTTTTATTCATTTTTTTTCGATTTTTAAAGTTATTCGCGTATTTACTGAATTCCATGCTTTTTAACGTAACGTCGTGTGTAACAACGCGCGATCGAATCTAGCGTTGTATAATTTATCCCAATTTTTCTAAGGGTCGCGAATTCACGTAACGTCCTGCAATTAACGATTAATTTTCTCCGAGACATCGATCTGATAAATTCGCCGAATCGATATCTCAAACAAACCGTATCGTTTCGTCCACTTTATTACCAGTATAAAAAAAAAACAAACAATTATTTTATGAAATAAAAATAATTAAAATATTCAAATCGACAAATTTGATATTATTTTTTAACGTAAAACAATTTCATCATCGAATGAATCTTTCGAGCGTCCATAGCGAGCGATCAATCCCGGCGATTCTCGGCATGAGCGCAGTAGCAGTCTAGACACAAACAAAACACACACGCGAACGTTATACATATACATATATTTATGCATTTGTAACGTGTACGAGGAAGTAAGTCTCGATCGTGCCGGCAACGGAAAGCATAATCATCGAGCTGTACTTCCCTGCATAACTTCGAGAACGTACAGAGACGACGAAGAAAAGAGACAGAGAGAGAGAGAGAGAAAAAAACGATACGCGAGAGATCGAACCTTTTATTCGCGTTCGCAAAATGCGGCGTGCGCGACTACAGAGATTTATATCGAATGGCTTATATCATATTATTACAGAACGATATAATATTATTGACACAAGTTATCGTTAAATGACTCCGCGGTCTGCCTCGCACCCTCGTGAATGAACGAATTGGCGCATTTTTATTTTTCATTCCACTTTCTTCCGCTCTCCTTCACGACGAGGATTAATTCCTTTTTTTCTTCTCTCTCTCTCTCTCTTTCTCTCTCTCGATAGTTTCAACCTGTAACTTTCCCAGCTTCCTCATATCGCGCAACGACCTCGTGTATATAAGTATATTAAATATGCAATAGACGCAGAGTCTCTATATCTATATAGACGATATAGAAAGACATATATAGTCGCGACCTGGCACACGGACGAATGGAAGTTATGTCTCTCACGTAAGCACGTGTGTGCACTAGGAAGAATGTCAGTATGTAATATGTATGCCGTGGAGAGCAATGCACAAAGTTGCATGTACCTAGTTCGTCGTCGTTTCTCCAATCGTCGAGCAATTTCAGATGTAACTTTTGTCGACGTAACGGGTGTGTGTTCACCCCTTATCGCACCCTAGGTAACGTACGTTATTCTCCGTGATGCAAAACTACGACGTCTGTGCATAAACACGTATTACGTAATGATAATAACATTGTGTCTCGAGGCTTTTATTTCCCCGATCGCGTTCTTCTCGCTCGCACCGTTTCATCGACGATCGCGGAATGTTCACCTCGGCTCGCACAGCTTCCTCGTCCTCGCGACCAAGGCGTGATCGGTCAATCTCCTCCTCGACTCTTTCGTTCCTACTTACGAGATAGACAAAAGAGCACGTTTAATCTCTTACCAGTGGTTTTCTATCGAACGTCTATACAGATTAACGCGAATGTATACACCGATTTAACGGACAAACCGGTTATACCGATCGGCCCGTGCAATTTTACTCACACGTACACCCACTCTCTCTCTCTCTCTCTCTCTCTCTCTTTCTCGTTGCATATCCATCGTCGTGAAAGGCTTTCTCGACGGCGCACTTGACGTAACGCCGAGAAGACCCCCGGAGGGCCGAGAATATCGCATGTCGTTGTTCAATAAACGCTCGTGAGAATTATCGCGATGAACTTATAAGAGCGACGATGTACAGGACTCTCGCTTCCTCGTTCTTATATTATGGCTTGTCGTCGTCGTATTTATTACGTACACACGAGATATTCTGTAGAAAAGATGAAAATAAAGACAGATGCGCGAGAGAACGTCTTCCTATTGGGATATCGTTATAATCTCATCGGTGTCTCGTCGTCGATGTAACGCGTTCCTCGTACGTCGATCTGAACTCTCGTATCGATTCGTATTCACGTAATCATGAGAGAGCGCGTCCCGAGCTCGACGAGGGACGAGGAAGTAATCAAGACGGACCACGAGCTCACGAGACATTGCTATTCTCCTTATGTTACTTACTCTAATGCTTTTATAGTTATAGCCACGTTTTCACGTATATATACTTCGCTATAGAACCTCCATTTTTCTCGTATACGTGTAATACTCGCGTAAGAAAATCTCGAAAGATCGTATTTTGCGGACGCGTAACCCGTTACAATCTCAACAGCTGGACTAGCTCGTGTATAGGAGGCGATGCCGCGAATACCGAACGGAAAAAGACGTCGCATCGTTCGCGTAGGACACACTCTGCGGTAACAGGTTATTGTATGTTGAACGACTCCGGTCAGTTGTAATCGCGGTCACGCGAGCCTCTCGGTAATCTTTCCCTTTCGTTCCGTGCGATGCTCGCGCACAGCTACGACGAGAATCCTCCTTCATCCATCTACTCCTCGTCTAGATTTTTGTTTCTTGTATTTACGTTTATTTTATACGTATTTACGCGTCGTTATTTTTTTTAATCGATGTTTATACGAGGATTCTTATTTAAATAAGCGAGAATTATCGATCGCAACATTTTAATGATGATCGAGTCAATCGTTTTGTAAAATATACGAGTCAACGGTGTTTATTGTTTTTGCGAGGAGCGAGAACGTTTCCGAGTGACGTCGCGAAGGAATTAATAAGTCGATCGATCGGGGTGGGAATCATCGTCGAAGTGGAAAATAACGCGAATGGTGGCGATTAAAACGATGTTCTTTAATAACGTATCGATCGTTATGATTATTAATCATCGATCATTGCTAATTCGTATGCTCAATATCAACGATAATTGTCGCGATGGAAAAGGTAAGGGACGATACAGCTTCGATGGGCTTCCCAGATTTCCAAGTAAATCACTCGCTTATTTTCTTTTTTTTTTGCGCGATACACTTCGTTTTTATTATCGTCGTTTTTGATCGCATATTTATTAATCGTCGCCGTAGGCTGTTGTCATAGCTAATACGTGTACAACTTCTCGTCACGTTTCGAGAATTCGATACAAATCCAAGAAAAGACGCGACGCGAGAAAAGAAAAAAAACGCCTACGTCTTCGAATCGCTATAATTTCAGTCCGTCGTATCGACTATTTTCCACGTGAAGTGAAATTTTCCATGAAACGATTAGAAATTCGGTCCAATTATCGCAAACGCGTATGCGACTCTCGAGAAACTTTTCCATTTTGAATTAAACGAAACGATTTGCGTTTGTTTTTGTTTCTTTTTTTACCATCGATGGTTTTTTCCATCTTGCGAGGAACGTGCTGACTAGTTTTTTCTCGTACGACCAGGTGCATCGTAACGCCGCATCGCGATCGCGAATCAATCGGTTTCGCTTATTTTTATTTCTCGCGTCATTTCCCTCGTGTCACGTTGAATTGATTGAACGCATCGATCGAACGCATTAAAATTGTTTGAAATTCAATTCAAGTCGTTAATTATTCCTGCCTCGTAGGTCAGTAATCGTAGGCGCTCCGATTTATATTTCTTTTTTTTTTTCAATCGTTCGACGGTCAAGGTGAAATGTCAAAATAGTAAATGATCGATTTTTTGGTCACTGACCTTAGACGATTAATTCGACGAATAGATTTATTTCTGCCACGGGGCATTTCGTATTTTAACGAATCCGCCCAAGAGATCGTTGGCGAACCGGTCAATTTGATCGGTTCGCGAGACAGCCGGAGTTTGTCGAGAAACGATACATTGCTAATATCGCGCGAGAGTCACACTCGAGTCGCTCGCTCCATTACCCCAGGTTCGAACGCTATCGCCACACCATCGGTGTGTAAGTGTCGTGTCGAACCTGCGAGCGAAGCAAGGATCGTTGAGCGAGGCATGTGACTCGTTGCGGAGAAATGCCAGCAGGAAGAAAGCGTAGCGGATAACCAATAACACGCTGTTACATCGACTTGGCCAACTTCGTACGAGCGTCTGACGCGCGGGAAAAATCGTAAGGGTCGCGCGCCTTTCGATGTATACGATCGACACTTTTCCTCATAAATCTTCCTTCGTCACGTCGTATCGTCGTTCTATCCTCATTGATCAATGGCGATTAATCGTTTCGATTAATCGAAAAATTCAATATAATTTGACATTTTTTGAAACAAGAATTAAATAGCATTCCCATAAATCGCGACTATTTTTCCTATACGTAGGAAAATATTTAAAAAATGTTATATATATTTTTATTTAAAAAAATATCAAAGTTGTATCATGTAGATTTTTATATTGATGAAAATATTTGTTGCGACGCCTTGGATTACGTTACGCTCGGGGGTCTCGCGTTAATACCATCTTTATCAATTCTAACGAATTCAGAAATCCCGTTCTCGTAACGCCTCGAAGAATCTCTATGTATCTTTGATAAAACGACGAATACCAAGAATCGTTCGATACTTACAAATCTCCAATTTATCACGTCCTTGGTGGTGAGATCGTTGCACCGGTTGAATTTCTCGTGGGTCGCGCTTTCATCTTGATATTAAACGACGGTTCTATTAGCGTGTTCCGCGTTCCTACTCGACGTACCGTCACCTATAAAACGTCTAGTCTCTCCTCAACCTCGGATAAAACTTCATATCTCTGCAATATTGAAAGAACCAAAAGACGCGTTACATCGCGTTCGATATCGGCTCGTTCGAGGTCCGGTATACGCGGAGTGAAATCCAGGCCACAGACGACGTATAGTCGCGTGAGCCAACCTCGTCCCGGTCAGTCGTTGTACCCGCCGTCGATTCCCCGTCTCGCCTCTGGGCCAGTAGTGCGATCCGGTGCATGCGAAGACGCGTGCATCGCCACACACACACACACACACACACACATCCACACGGACATACGTTCGAAAGAGGCTCTCTCGCGAGAGACTCCACCCTGTGGAATGATCACGGCTCGACGATCACGAGAAGGATAATTTTTTTTATTACCTTCTCTCTCTCTCTCTCTCTCTCTCTCTCTCTCTATCTTTCTCTTCGTCTCTGTCCGTCTATCTCTAGGCTCGTTGTAAATCCATCTTCGTTTCTTTCTTTCTAATGCACGTACACGCGTACACCCGCACGTTTTACTCGTTATTTTTCTTTTAATCATTCGCAAGAGTTAACGTTTAGTTGGATATTAGAGTCGTGGCAAAGTCTACATCGATACCGTTACATCGTATCGCTTATTATTACAGCAACATCGTAATCATTCGGGGTGTGTTTCAGCGCGTGGCGAGTGTTCGGCATGAACCTCACACTGCAGTGAGCACTTACTTCTTCATATAGACGTATATATATCTATATATATATAGATATATATGTAGATATAATATATAGATATAATATATATATGTAGATAGACGTACGATCGCACGACATTTCTAGTTTCCGGAAGGTGTGTGCGTCGCTATCCGTGTCACCTGTCTCTCGTTATATCGCGACAAGTTAAAGGAGAGCAAAGTGCCTTCGTAAATTTCCTTCACCGTCGTTGTCTCGTCGTTGTCTCCAGCGACAGCTTCTCTCCTTTTTGTTTTCTTCCTTCTCTTACTATATGGAAATATATTATTGCGCAATAGTTCGAACTCGGGAGGCTGTCGACGAGTGCATTTTCCTTCGTTTCACTGGACATATAATGTACATTCTTATTCACAATAAAAAGCGCAAAATGGAAAAACCAACGATCGAAAGAGAGAGAGAGAGAGGGGGGGGGGAGAAAGATATCTGTTGAGCCATTTGTCACGGAAAACGTCCAAGGTGTAATTGTGGCTGCTTTTAGAGATCTTTATCTTTTTTTTTTCCTGTCTCGATCGTGAAAAATAGCGTAAACATCGAATTACAGCGAGCACAAATACACGCGGGTACAATTGCTTATCGGCAATTATTAATTTAACGATACGTACGTTCGTAATATACTTTTTCTTTTGGCTTTACGTCACGGCGTCTCGTCCAAAGTCCTCTCGGCTTAAAGATCGTCGCGATCGTCCCTTCTAAAAAAAAGATCGGGACTTCGAGGTCGTTTCGTCGTTCGCGATACTTCAAAATTAGCAAGCCGGAGAGAGGAGTGGGACTATACGCGTTAATAAATCATTGGCTTTTGTACGATCTTCCGTGCTTTTTATTTCTCTCGTACGCTAATATTATAAAAATTGTTCTCGCGCGTGGCGCAACCGACAATGATATTTTCCTTGAATAATTAG
Organism: Netelia virgata; assembly: GCA_951802705.1. Classification (NCBI taxonomy): domain Eukaryota; kingdom Metazoa; phylum Arthropoda; class Insecta; order Hymenoptera; family Ichneumonidae; genus Netelia; species Netelia virgata. The sequence continues at coordinate 29,589,774 of OX637867.1, read as the reverse complement.
CGAGATCGTTAACGCTAACGATCCACGACGACGATATCCGACTCGTCAGTGTCACCCTTCCACCTGCGTCTTTCTAATCTCTGGAATAAATAGGCTCGTGACGCGATTAAAAAAACAAAAAAAAAACAAAAAAAAACAACAACAATAACAAGAATACCAGGCTAATCGGCGTTTTATTTTTTGTTTTCTTCGATCGATGAATACATCAAGTGGCTAACGGTTCGATATGAAATTATTCGAAACGGGCAAAATGCCACGTTGCATCTTCACCGGCAATTGTCTCGGCATGATTTTACGTGAGGATACGACACTCCAACGCAGTGCACGACGTGTAAAACCCGTGTACGTGAGTGCATCTGTGTTTACTTGCACACGCGAAAAGTCGTCGCGCTCCTCGTTGCACAATCGAAGATTTCATCCGTAATTTCTACTATATATTACCTGTCTCACATTCTCGGTTTATCCGTCTCTTTTCATCCTTCGTTCGTATTTGTTATCGTGCTCGATGACCTCGGAAACGAAACGCATTAACCAACGGAGTGAGTCGAAGTTGGTTGGGATTTGTACGTTGAGTGGGAGGAAGAGGGATGAAGGGGGGCGGGCGGAGGGGGAAGGGGTCACGAGAGATCGCAATCGTCATTCGAAAACCGTACGGTCTTCTTATTCTTCGACTTCTCATTGTTATTCCTCATCTTCTTCCGCTCATTCATCGTCGATGACTCTTCGTCGCACCGACGACGATTCGTTTCGCGATGAATTTCCTCAAGATTGAAATTTTTAAGAATTATACGTTTTCAGGGTTGATTAATTGTTTATTTTGTTTGTTTATCTCTTTGTTTTTGCTTTTTTTTCGTCCGATATAAAAGTAGCTAATGAGCGTTCGAGATACGAGAAGTTTCACGGAAAATAGCAGCGGGCGAGGATGATTATGAGATCGGGAAACGAAGAAAACTGGCTAAACCGGTTCGATAAATTATACATTCGAGTTTTCTAATGATATTTTTTGTTTTTTTTTCTTTCTTTCTTTATTCGGGATTCTTCATTTCTCTCGTCATTAACGTTCGGGTTAACGCAATTTTATCGCGATTTTCGTACCTTCGTTTTCCGGGAAATTCGCTAGTTCGCGATTCGGATCGCTGGTACGAATTTAAGGCGTAGATAACGAGCGAGATAAGTCGTAGGAATTCAAGTCACGTTTTGACAATTTATTTTTTATTTTTATGCGTTATTTTTATGAATTTTTTCGTCTGAATGATGGAAGAAAGACAATATTACGAGAACGTGGAACTTCGTGAAATAATCGGAGGTAAACAGCGTTCACGGGCCGAGTCCTCGAACGTAGTTGCGCGTATATCGTTGGGCCGATTAAAGATTGTTCGAGCGTCGATAAGGCATTACCTACGGTAATTGCGAAAAATGTCGCGTCACCTTCACCGTCGGTCTATCCTCAGCATCGAGGGCAAACGCGTAAAACAACAATTCACTCGTCACGTGACGTAATCGTTATAGTACGTAATAATAATCGTTAAAGAGGAACTGATTAACCGAACCCAAAGTGCATGGCCGAGATGAGGAAGGTCGTGTACCTTCGTATCGCTGGCTCATCGATCAATGTTAGGTGAAAGTCCGAAGGTGTCGAACAGCCAATTTAAAATACGTCAAAAATCAAGGAGATTATATATCGGTTCGGGCAATTCAATTTTTTAATCCCAGCATTCGCGCACCTCCGGACATTTATTTAATACACAATGATCTAGCATTTTGTTGTTCTCCAATGAACACAAAAATATCGAATATGTTTTTTTTTTATCGAATCGACGATAAATAAATAATGGATATTGTTCGACAAAGTCAATCGACCCGACGACTGTTGAACTTTGTTCGCACTTGTCTACTTTTATACGTCAATCACTTCACGCGTCATCTCGTCGTCGTCGTTTCGACGGATAAAAAAAAAACGGGATCACGGTAGGTCTGACGTAAGTGCGAGAATCCCGGTTGTTAATAACACATTTGTTCGCACTGACGTAACAAAACGATCCTTCGCTTTTTTTCTTTTCCATCGAAGGATTTCCGGCGTGTTCGTATCGAATTTGCGTTTCCAGAATGTAAATCAATGCGATAATATCGGTGTTATTCACTTCCCCACTTCTGCCTGTATGTTATTCCAAGTACTCTATGTCCATGTATTTTACGCAACGGTGGAATCGACCATACTGCCAATATCGAATTATGTATAATCGAGCGATCATTTATTCACCGATGGAATTACGCATTTACGTGAATATTGAATAATAAGAGTCCCGCGGGCGACGACGGTCACCGAACTCTCGATGATAACGTTTGGCGCACGGCCGACATTTTTTTTCCTTCTTTTTTTAAAGATTGCCTCAATTTTATTTCACGAACGAATTAATGGACACGTGTCTTTTACGTATCGATTAAATAAAATGTATCGATTCAAGATTTACCTATCGCGTTTCTCGCGACAGCTCGCGGCTACGTGGGAAAATCGGTCCGATCGGTACAGAATTTTATCACTGCGTTGCTCCCGACATACATCATAGATTGCACAAGTACGTAAAGTATCGGCGGTGTATTATTTATAGTGGCTGTTTCACGCCAGAAATATGTCCGAATAGACAAGCTACTGTATTTCATACGCGTGTCTCCCTTCGCTTCGCGGGTCGCTCAATCTTACGGTCTTTGTCTCGCGATGTGGCAACGAAAAAGCAACGAGATTTCACGCTTCTCGGTTATAGCCGATAATGCGCGCTAACTATTGCGTTTGGCAATGGAGCCTTGTATACATCTATATAAATCCTCGTGCGAGCGTACGGTAGCCGGCGACGGTAATTTCATTCTTTTTATTTGACGTTCGCACCCCGCCGTTTCTTACCAACGTCGTTCAAACTCGTTGAAACATTTTATCGGCCAAGCGTTCTCGCGAAATCCACGTTTAAATTTGAACAAAATCCCGCTTACTCCCGTGTGTGAATATTACATTTGTCTTGGAAAATCCATAAAACCATTGACTAAAATTCCTTTTCTTTTTTATATCCTTTCCATTCAATCGATAACAAAAAGATGAATGAAACATCGGCAATGATTGTACCGTGAAACGAACGATTCGTATTAAAATTATATATATATTTTTTTATGAATAAAACGAGCACAATGTTTTAATCGAAAAAAGAAAAATCGTGTCGTCGTTAACGAACGTACTCTATGTAGTTTATCGACGACCCTTGATGTATCGCGCTTATGCTAGAAAAGAGCGTGAATCAGCAGCGATAAACAACGTCTCGAGAGAATAAACACGTGCGTGCGGTGCTTTCTCGCGCGCGCGCGCGCGTGCGCTCTCGCGAGAGAGATCTCAGCTGCGAGACACGATCTCGCGCGGATACTGTCCTTGGTACGTTTATACGCAAGTGCGTCTGAAGGGGCATTAACACGACGTGCCGAACGTGTAATCTGTATTCGTCTCCTCGAGTCGAGAGAGTCGCGGTTTGTGTGTTATGAGGGAAATAGGCATGTCGCATTGAGACACTCGATGGCTCAGACCAATGTACAAGAAACTTGGCTAACTATGTGTCCTAGAGAAAGAGTGAGATGGAGATAAGTACGAGAGGTGGGCGCGACGCGTACACGCGTACTTCTTACAGCAGTGCGACAAGACTAAAGAGAAGCCCGTGTACGCGTCTCGTACCTCGCAATTTCGTAATGACGATTTATTAGCTGTTATTTGCTTGGATTCGTAATGACGATAATAATAAACGTCGTCGGTATCTCCTACACGTGTATCCTCTATGTTCTTCCCGGGACGTGAATTTTATCTCGTTTTATTATACGGTTTGATTAACATCTGCGATAATTACGATCGTCGCATCGAGATTAATTAATTGTCTTTGAATTAAAAGTGTTCGTGAAATCGTCCTGAAACGCTTACACCGAATGAGAACCGTACGGTCGATGGTCAACGATATTTGACGGTACGAGCAACGATAATATTATTGAATTTTTATTAAAAAAAAAAGAAAATAATAAATTTCATTTCCTGATGTAAAAATTATTATTCGAAGGAGAGAATGATTTTATAGTTTATCGATTTTTATCATTATACAATTGTCCCTTTTAATATTTTCGGTTGGCCTTTAGAAAACAAAGTATCGACGCAAAAAACGCCAACCGACGAGATTTCGCTGTAAACCTCGGGCGTATAGTTTTTATCGCGAAAGCGAAGCATACAGAAATTATGCACTCGTGTAAGAAAGGTCTCGTTGACGTAGAAGTAGCTTAGAGGGTCGTTTGTAAACTGTGGAGACCGCGCCTAACTAAGACCTACGAGGCTAGGCTGCATTGGTGTCGCAGCGAATCCTGCAAATTACCAGCATTTTAGAAAGGCGTCATTTAGTGTCTCGTGGCTCCGAGGTGCTCTCCTTTCCTTCTGTACCCCACACCCCCGAACGAGAAGAGAGGGCTGATCGTTCGACGATCAATGAGTGTCTTTGAATAGAGGGATTCGACCAAGAGTGCGGCTGTCGAGAGCTGCCACGATGTCTCCGGTATTGATGCAGACACGTGCCTCGACCTACTAATGTAACGTTCGCGGTAGAACGCTCGTGGAAACGATACTTTGCGTATCCACTTGTCACTGATGCGAGTCAGTTTTACACCGAGGACGTTTTTATTTTCTTTCTAAACCTCGATGAGAACGATTTTCAATTGGAAAATCGCGGTCTGACGAGATAATGAACGTTAAACGATTTTAGAAACGATTTGGAGGTATTTTTTTCATACGGAAATTTTCAATTCTAGAGAATTATGTCGCCAATGTTTTCTGATCGTGATTCTCTTTTTATTATTTTTTGCTCGACGAATGATTTTCCTTTCGGACGTGAAAATTTTAATTGTACGGTGCGTGTCTGACCATTCGTTGATTTTATCACTAGGGATATTAAACGCAATTTACTAACACTCACCTCGCGCACGTGTCGACGCCGATAGTCGCGTCCGCGATGTTGTCCCGGCGGACCGTTCCCCGCGATCGCACACGACGAGTTTCACAAACGAGGTCTCTAAAGTCTACGACGAAAAAGGCTCGCATAAGTGGCTTTATTGCCACGGTCATTTTCAGGCAATTTTTTTTTTAAGGGTGACAACGTTTCGCGACGAGCAAACGCGCGTTATTCGTTGTTCGTACGCGTTTATAATTATAGTGTTTTCACGATGTTAACGCCGATGGGTACGTCATTGGCATTAAGAGAAAGAAAAGAGAGAGAGAGAGAGGGGGGGGGGGGGGAGAGAAAACGAAAAATAAAAGGAAGCGAGCGATATATTGCATAATCGACTGGTTTGTCGTTCGCCTCGAGACTCTTTTTTCCGTTACGTCACAGTCGAACACACGTTTTTCTTATAAAAACCGGGCGTTATTACTAACGGCCTGTGTGCTTTCGCGACCACGAACAAACGAGATCGGTACCATTTTCCTATCAAAGTTTTCGACGAATCGATAATGCGTTCAGTTATAAGCTCGAACTTTTCCAAACGTCAAAATTGATTGTCATTAAATATCGTTTATCGATCGATCGATTCTCGATCGACGCATCTCCCTCGAGACTCTCGTCTCGTCAGATTTCAAAGCGTCTTGGCTACTTTTTACCACACCGAGAACAACGGCAGCCTCGAGATGCTCGGTTGCTTCTGGTAATGACCAATGTTCGTACGGCCTCTGCCAGTCCGGCTGATGGTCGTTGTAACGAAACGTCGACGGGCCGTATTATCCGCGCGTGCTCTATCCGTACTAAAGTATGCACGGAATACTTTTGCCCGTTTTCTATGACATACCGGACTTCGACTATACCGTTTCTCGTGCTGATACACCGGTCTACTATGTGTCTCGATCATTATCGTGTCATTCATTTTTTCCTACGGGCAAGTGAAATGTACCCTGCGACTATTCATTTAGCGAAATACCACCGTATTTCGTTCAGTCGCTAAATTCAGAATGAAAGTTTGCTTTTGTTTTTGCCCGTATTCCTTAGAAATTGAAAATATTTTCTCGCATATCCGAAATCCAAATTTTGCGAATCTTTCGAAAATACTGTTTCCTCCCGATCGACGTTGTCGCGAGATTTTTGTGTCGGGGATCGTTAATACGACGCCTCGGTTTCTATTTGCTTTTAGTTGATCTTCCAATGAACGCCAGCGTCGTTTCACCAGTCAGCGAGATGTCGAACATCTACAACAATTCCGTGGTCAGCTTCTGGCACCACATTTTTCACGAAGTAGCAGGTCGGTGTTTCCAAAATTATCGCGGCTCTTTTGATCGACAATTTCTTCCGGTAATTTTAGGCTAATCGTTGTGTTTGTTTATTTTATTTTTTTCGCTTCGATCCCTATCAGACCCAAGGACGAGAGAATGGTTTCTGATGTCCTCGCCGGTCCCCGGCGCGAGTATAATGTTCGGCTATCTCTACTTCGTTCTCTCCTGGGGACCACGACACATGGAACATCGGAAACCCTACAAGCTCAAGAACACCCTCATACTGTACAATCTCGTTCAAGTTATACTGAGCGTGTGGCTGTTCTGGGAGGGTCTCGATGCAGCGTGGCTCAGAAAGTACAGCTGGAAGTGCGAACCGGTCGACTATTCGAACAGTCCCGAAGCTTTGAGAGTGAGTTTAATTGGAGGATAATTTTTGATCGTTATATTTGAAAGTAAACATTCGTAAGAAGAAATCAAAATCATTTTGGTGACTTTTGAGTTTTTCGGGAAAAGAAAGTTACTTCGAGAGACTCTCGAGTTTTGATACAAAAATCTATCGATATTGCGATCGTAAAGATGCACTTTCCGTTATGCAGGTCGCCCGAGGTGTATACATGTATTTCCTGGCTAAAATCTCGGAGCTTCTCGACACCGTGTTCTTCGTTTTACGAAAGAAAGAGAGACAAATAACGTTTCTTCACATGTACCATCATACGGTTATGCCGTTGATATCGTGGGGCGCGACCAAGTATTATCCCGGTGGGCACGGCACGTTTATCGGTGAGTAGCGACGAGTCTCGTGATTTCTATCGAAAATAATGATTTTATAGAAAATTAATTGAAATTATATTTGTTCTCGTAAACCTTGCAGGTGTCATCAACAGTTTCGTTCACATCGTCATGTACACGTATTATCTAATGGCTGCGGCATTGCCTCAATACCAGAAATATCTGTGGTGGAAGAAATATATAACTACCCTTCAAATGGTGGGAAAAATTATTATTCGGAAAATTATTTCAATTATTCAAACTTCACGAACGTCACAGACGAGGAGAGTCAATTAACGATGATTCTTCATTTTATTACAGGGTCAATTCTGCTTGGCATTCCTTCACAGTTTGCAGCTTCTGATCTACGATTGCGAATATCCGAGATGGTCCCTCGTTCTAATTCTACCGAACGTCATGTTCTTCTACTTCCTGTTCTCCGATTTTTACAACAAGTCTTACGTCACGGAAGAGGAAAAATTGGCGGCGAAAAAATTGAAGAAGGAAAACGAGGATAAAGCCTCGAGCGAGAATGGTGTCGCGCGAGCGACGAAGGAAAATGGCGTTGTCAAATTGACGAAGGAAAATGGAGTTGTTAAGGAGAACGGAGATGCTGGCGGATACGACGAGGTTGCGAAAAAATCAACGAACGGCAAGATACCGAACGGTAAAGCTAAGAAGGCATAACGAATCTCGAGAAGTAATCAAAAAATGTAAAATCGATGAGAGATGCGAGAAACGTAGGAACGAACGAAAAAAAAAACAAACGAAAATTGGTTTAATAACGACGACGCGAGAGGTGCGCGAAGATCCCGGTGAGTCGTCCGACAGTCGTCTGGGAAACGCGAACGAACCGATAGAACTCTTTGATCGACCGTGTGAATGTTCCGCCGGTGAACGAGCATGCGATGCGATGCGTAGATCCGCCCAGACGTCGATATTCTTGTTGCTCCAACGGTATTTAACCGTCGTCGATTTATCATCGATAGAAAAGTGATGATGCATTTACCTTCATCCCGGCGATATTCGTCGAATATCGAAATCCGGGAAATCCCGGAACCGCTGGTTCTTCGTCGCGATTAAACGCAGCTCAAACGAAAACGAACGAAACAAAAAACAAAACAAAAAACAAAAAACGTGCCAATGTGTGTTCGAACGATGAATTACAAACGAAACAAAAGGAAACGAGTCAAACTCCTCTTCCCTTCGGCTCTTCGCGTGTCGTGATACGGCGTTGCAATTATATCTTACATAGTATATATGGTACATCGTTGATCGAGGTCAACGAGCGTACGTACGCGCATACGGCAGTAAGTAGAACAGCGGAAGCCTCACCTGCCCGGAAAATAATTTGCTCATTTTTTTCTTAATTTAACAAACAAAACAAGTAAAGACAAAAAAAAACGAATAAGATAAGAAACGAAGAAAATAGTTCTATACGCCGATTCGCGATAAGTACGAAAGCGTCGTTGATCCGTGCTGGATTCGTGTTCGCCATCAGCATAGCTCCAAGCGTATATTTAACTGTTACGTGTAGATAGACAGTTGTAATATATAGTTTACCAATAACTCGCAATATAGTAAATATAGTACAGAAAAATTTGTTAACGATAGCTAGAGATTATTCTCACGTAATTTTGTCGATATCAGCAAAATGTCGGTATCGAGCTGATTTGGAACAATAATCAGGTGTCGAATCGACGTCGTTGATCGGGAATCGAATATTACGAATTTCTCGTCGGTAACTAATCTCCATATTCATGCGTAATGATTAGGCTCGATTAATTAATTCATAAAGTTACCGTCTCATGCGAGAAGGTCGTCGGGCGTCGGAAGTGTAATTTTAGTACAATTATTATTAATTTTATTATTATTATTGTTATTATTATTATTATTACTATTATTGTAATTATTGTATCGTATTTTATTTTATAGTGTTGTATCGTATTCAGAGGTCGGACCGAGTCCCGGTGGTTTCTCAACGTACAGCGACGGCGTTCGATCCGATCTGATTGACCGACGGTCGATTCGATCGCACGATGCGTCAGCCGTACGGAGAGAAACATCGGACCCAAAGATCATGGCTTTAAAATCGACGGGTGGATCGCAATAATGTTTGCGCCTTATCGCCGAATTCCAGAAACGGCCTAAGCATTTTTTTGTAACTAGGCTTAGACTCCCCATTTGTTCGTCGTGTCTACCCGATTTACCCTACGTTCTCTCGTAAGAATCTTGTATCTTCTTATCACGTCTTCCTTGCCAGAATTAGCGAAACAGACGAAGCGTTCGGAAACGAGCCACGGTGTTTCACGATCATGGGCAATGAAGAGGTTTGTAAAGTTTTCTTTTTGTTTTTTCCTTCCAATTGTCTCGTACGACTTCCTCGAACTTCCCGATATTAACGAGTCCCATTGGATTTTTGAAATCGAACGACCCTCACACCTTTTGTATTATATCACATCGTTTTTAATCGCTCTGTATAGTAAAGCGTATATCGTTGAAACGAATACAAATATAAAAGAAAACAAAAACATGCAAATAAACGAAATAAGAAAAATATAATTAAAAAATGATCCATGATATTGATCGATCAATATACACAATTTATTAATAAATAACAGTTACAACATTATTATTATCATTATCATTAGCACTCTTACTGACGAAACTATCTAGATTTCTGGATGGTCAACTGCGCGAGTTTATTTACGTGTGTGTTCGCGTTATGTACAAATTGAATTGCCTCGCGCGACTCGCTTGTGCCATCGAGAAATTATCATTATATTTCTTTTAAATTATAATAACCGAACAGATCCGAAGGCACGATCACCGACACCGTCGTTATCATTTAATTTTGTTTTGTTTCTCAAAAGTGATACGCCCAAGTTTGTTTCTTTTTTTTTTTTGTTCTGTTTTGTCACAGTCACTGAGTCGATTTACCGATCGACAGTACGACGGATCGATAAATCTACGAAGTACGTTCGATCGATACGAGATCGACCACGGATTCGTTTTTTCCATACATTTTCAATTTCTTACTTCGGGCTCGCGCTTCCTAGGGCATTTGTCCCTTCTTTGGCAGCTATTTTAATTAGTGTACAACATCGTGTTTGCAAATCTACCGTGTCTCGATTCGCGCAATATTTCCCTCATTTTTTCCTTTCTCCCGCCACACGCGATGAAAAAAAGGACAAAAAAGACGGTTACTAATTCTCTCATGCCTCTTTCTTCTTCTGATAGGTCTTTCGATAGAAATCACCGAAGAGATAAAGGAAGATAACGACGTTCGTCATGAAGAAGTAAGTCAGGGCTTTCGGCATCGAGCAATCCATAGCAAGGATCATCATCAGATAAGACAACATCAAACCAAATTGAACCTGGTTATTGCAAAAAAAAGAAAATTATCAATCAATTAATATACAGCGTAAAAGTCGATATAGATAATCGATAATCGAGAGAAATCGATCAGGTTCGACTTACCAACTGCATAGTCGTCACGTATTTCTTCCACCATATGTATTTCCTGTATTTTGGCCCCAGCGCGGCGATCATGTAATACGTGTACATGACGATGTGAACCGACGAATTGAGAAAACCGAGCAGAAGACCTTGCTCCCCCGGCAATAATTTCAGATAACCCCAAGAGAATATAGCCGTTATTGTGTGATGATAAACGTGCAGAAAGCTCACTTGATTTTGCTTTTTTCTCAGTACGAAGAATACCTGTAGCGATCAAATATGAATAATCAGCGTCATCGTTGAAAATCGTGTTATTCCGAGGTAACGTGAACCCTGAACCATAGAATGAGTCAACACTCCCCTATTGGTCGATCCGAACGGAGCATGCAAATCCGATAGATCTTTGACGAAACTGCTATTTGGATTCACCACGTGGTGACCCTGGGTCTATGAAATTCATGTGCATAACGTACGTCGTCAATAGTTGACCCTGTTTATGAAACCCTCGATCAGTCAATAACCGTGGGAACGTTGCTTAATCATAAAAAAAATGTTTTTTTACTGATAAAGGAAAGACGATTTTTCTGTGACACTTTTGATAAACGTACTGCGCGAATAAAAAGGATTAGTTGGTCGAATCAGATCGACGATAACGTCTGGTGAAATAAATATATCATTTAATTCGATTCAACGGTGATTAATGACGATTTCGTTTGATTCGAACGAAATGCATTCGATAGAAAGAATTTCTATTTCTTTCAACGTACCTCGTATTTATTCCACCACCCGTTATTCTCGATTCGGGTCTCAAGCCTAATCCTCTTTTTCGGGTGTGCGAGGTAAACTCCAGTATTCAATTGCTCGCTCGGCTTTCGAGTGTATTATTTGCATTCGGCGCGTCATGCGTGACTCGGATGATAAAACAATGTACTTAAGTATTTTCACGATCGCTAACACGAATCGAGCACTTGTTTCTCGATCGAATATTCCGTGAGAATTTTCTCATTCTTTTTCTGAAGCTCGAACTCGTCGCGATTATTCGTTTCAGAGTTCACACGGTGTACGTTTGATCTTCTTTTTTTTTTGGTCGTTTTTGTCGTTTTTCTCTTTTCTTTTTCGACAAAAACGCGTAAACAATCGTTACGAGTTTTCTATACGATCGAAGAAAAAGTCGATATAGATAAGCCGGAACTTGGGCTGTTTATGACGGAGGTATCGGATAATTTGTGCGACGCTCGATTCGACGAGCGACGAATGAAATTCGCGTTTCAAAACGCTTTCGAGTGAATGGGTGAAAAGATGAAAAAAAAAACAACAACAACAAAAAATGTAAAAGTGAGAGCGACGTTAAGAGTCGAATGGACCAAAATTCGAGGACTCACCGTGTCGAGAAGCTCGATGATTTTAGCGAAGAAGTACCACCACGCAGCGTTCGAGAGCTAATTAAACAATATTAAGAAATGAAAGATCAACGATCACTCGATTTGCATGAAATTTGACGAAGTAAATATTATTTAAATCTCACCGTTGATTGCAACGCGGTGTCCTTGTGAACGGCGTCCTGACTGCTGCAGGATCCCAGAAATATGTACTTGAGGAAGCCTGTTCTCAGCGACTGACGGAAGATGAAGAAAAAACGAAAAAAAAAAACATAAAAAATACCCAAATTAATGCGAAACGTACGACGCGAATCGGTTTCAAGGATTATTCAAACGAGCCATCTTTATATTCGTACCAGAACCGAGAGCCAGATACTGAAGACGACCTGAATCGCGTTGTACCATATCATCGTATTTTTCAGGATGAACGGTGGCCTGTTTTCCATCATTTTTGGTCCGATTTTGAGGACGAAAAGGAGATAAATCGCTATGATGATGAGAACGGGTCCTGGTGAGCCCATCAGCGGCCATGTATCGACCAACGGATCTGTAAATTGTACTTCGTCAAGATAACGCCTACAAAACTTTCGTAAAAGTGAAATCACGTCTGATCCAGTGGCCTTTTCCGCTGCGATCATGACGAAATTACTTTCCAATGCAAATAAGACGAACGGGGTTGAAAAGATCTGTTTTTTTTCCTCTTATCGCCCGATCTATTTTCCCAAATCTGACTTTCAATATTTCGGAATCACGAGATACAAAGTTTCTTTACGATACAGCTGGTTGAATGGAGTCGCGATAATACATGTGCATATACGTAGTCGCTCGAGACATCTCTGGCTCCTCGCATTAACGAACGCGAACCAGGAAACCGGGCGAGCCCCAATGAATATTTTATGAAGCTAGTTGATCAAATAATTACGCGGGTTATTCACCGCGCTACATTTAACTTTTGGGTTTATTATATTACTGCGCTCAGTCATTTTTTATTTGTCGCAAATTTACCCGAGTTAAGAAATAAAAGGAATAGTAATAATAATAATGCTAATAATAATAAAGAAGTAAAAAGCTATTGAAAATCTCAAACATTAAATATATAAATATGTATTTATTATCTTTATATGTATTTGGATAAGTTCCGTGAAGTATTATCGGGGAATGTGCTTGCCCTTGCGCGTCTCGCATTTCTCACACCCAGACACACGGCATCCTCCTCGTGTCTCGTAGCTCGGCTCTCCTTTCTCGCGATTCATTCGTATTTCTAAAATATTTTTCATTTTTTTATTCGTAACGCGCGATTGACGGTCGACGCGCTCTAAACTGCCCAGACAGTAAAAGTGTCGAACACGGTAGGACTTCGATCAGTCCAGAATTAATTTCGAAATAATATTTGTTAGGAACATTTCCGGGCCCTTCGTAACGTGAACGAAAAATCGTTACGTGACTAACATATATCGTTACGGGCAATAAGATTAACGGTGCATCGAATAACTCACGGCTCTCCGACGTTCGAGCTCACGACACCTCATGGTCTTTCCTGTAGAAAGCGAGATGAATAAATACAAAAAAAAACACACACTGACCATAATTAGGTCAAAAATATGTCAAAAAAATGTTCATCGACGTTAATTTTTCGTGCTCGACGTTTCATTTATTCGATATTGTTGGCAATTTTTGAGCCCATATAAGAACAAAATTACCCGTGGTACGAGTCAAGTCGAATTCGCTTCGTGAAACAGGTCGTTTACCAATACACACGTGACCCTCGAAATTTGAATGTCTATACCGAGACGACGTCTTTTTTTAGCACCTCTCCATACCTACCTTTATCTGACAAAAGTATGCCGGCACCGTTGAATCCTAATGATACTGTCATTTCTTTTTTGAGGTCACGCGTATCCTACATTTTTTATTTTCAAATTTATGCCCGTATACCCGGAATCTCCCATTCCAATGGATAATTTTGTATCAAGGGGATAGAGCAAAATATACGTGAAGAACGCGTACGAACCTTTGTGTGCCTCGAGAACTTCATTGTAGTTGCTGACGACGAATTTCATGATGTTCGCCATGATTGCAGCGTAAGGTGCTTTGGCTCTGGAGTTGGCGGTCTTATCAGTGCCTGAAAAGACAGTAGTGATGATTAGAGCATATATACATATGTATATTGTTTTAAACGTAGAGTAAGAACACCAAGCACGCACTCGAGTTTATTATACCCCGTCAAACGGGTTAATAGCCCTCGTATACGCGAAACAAAACAAAAAAAAAAGCAAATCGTTCGCGTTTCTATCGATCGCGATCGAAACACACGTGTTTATTCGGTCTCGAACAATATTTCAAACTTCTCGAAAATTTCGTTACATTTTTGTTTCTCCGGTTAAATCCCGTTTAATCCCGATCACGATATCGATCATAATTCAAACTCACTTTACGAACGAGGGATGCGCCGTTAAAATATTCATATATAGGCAAAACAATCCGAAGGGAAGACGTCGATATTTCCGATAGCGCTTCGACACGTCCTTCGACCACGGGCGCCGGCGATGCACTCGATGAAGTCGTCTCAAAGACGGCTAAAACGCGAACCGAAAAGAAAAATATATATTTAAAAAAAAAAAAGAAAAAAAAGGAACTAACCATCCGTTCCGTGAGCGGAGGTAGTGGGACACAGCCGTTCTACCCCTTCCCCCGTTTCTTTCTTTTTTCTTTCCCCGCCACCAATGTACACCGGCGCATTTGGACTCTCGCACGTATTTCCACGTCGTTATTAACGCACAACGTATCGGTGTGCCTGTATCGTCGTTGAACTATGAGTACGACACATGAGAGAACGCGCGAAGAACAAAACGACGAGGCCCCCTTGATACTTACTTGACTGACCGTACAATGAGACTATATTGAAATATATAAGCAGCGAACACCCGCTTATATACTCAGGTCAGCTCGACTTTGCGCACTTTTAACGCGTGAGACTTTACAGCTGATGGTAATAACGCTTCTTTTCGATCGAAACGGCTGTTTTTATTTCGCGGGTTTGTTCAACGCGATTGGTGGCAGAGGGGGAAGTTTTCGATGAAAAAACGTCGCGGAAAGGATCGCGACAGGAAAATCCCGAAGGACGCGCCTCGAGAGACTCCTCCCCCGGTCAACAACTTTGTCACTCTCTCGATATTACGGGGAAATTAAGCGCAGGGAGGGTGTTAAATCTCTGGGAATTTTTCTATCATTTTGTTTTAACGATTCGTTTCTCATAATTTTTAATACGAAATTTTCGACGTATTTAATTTTTCGATAAACGTTGATTTCTTTCGAGACACTTTTTCTATTTCTTTCGTGATACTTTTATTTCCAGGTATCGTCGATTATATCGCGCACGTGATCATCACGATCTTGTTTGATGAAAAAAAATCGTACTTTAATCAAAGTTCAAAATTGATTTCGTCGATTTCATATTTGTTGTTCGAGTCGCGCTTATAATTCGCGAGACAAAATAATGTCAATAGCTTTACGTCATCGACATTTAGAAGTCGAAGATTCTCGTTTCCGAGAAGATCGTTCGCGGGATGCGAGTAATGGAGATTCGTGTATAAAAAGGCAAATATATTTGCAAAACGTTGCCGGGGCCTTAACCACGAGCGTCAATGGCTTTATTTGCCAGGAATAAAGTAACCCGCGTCGGTAAGGAGAGAGGGAAGACGAACAAAGCGGAAGTATCGGCGCGTCGATGCCGCAAAGCGGAATACAGACGGGGGACAATTTCGTAATGCCCCTGTGAGTTATGGGCCAGACGAGCATAACTTATTTTCTCGACTAGCGAATAACCTTATTAATATTATCGCGTATAAAATACGCGAGAAAAATTGTTCAGCCGAGTGCGAGAATAAAGCGTCGCGACGATATTTCAAGATTCGATTTTTCCGCGCTCGACTTCGATAATTTCGTCGCGTCGTTCCGCGCGCGATGACAAACGCGTAGATTTAAAAATACAAAAGAGCAATATAAGTGGAACGAACAACGAGCGAGACGTAAAAAACCGTTATTCGATGGCCCTCGGGGCATTCCTTTTGCTCCCTTTTTCTTTTATTTATTTTCAAATCCGTTGTCTCGCTCGATCCTCTCTTGCTTATTCACACGGCATGAGTTAAGATCTAAACTTGACCCAGTGAGAGGAGCCCGTGAGTGACGAACGGTACAGCTTATACGAGAGGACGAACTTTCCATCGTTTGGAATCCGGGCAAACCTCTAAACGCTCATCTCCCTGTCGCTGTATTCTCGCGCCGCGAGACGTTAATATACGTAAATATATCGCGAGTATCGTTTGCCGCTGCGCCAGTCATGGCAAAAGTCGTATAACGAGTAATGGATGATGATCTCGAAAATTACGGGAAGCCTAGTCAATTTAGCGATGCTTTCTTATTAACACGCTACAAAGAGAGGAGCAACTTGCTCGAGGTCGGTTCCGCGTCATGTTTCCGACGAGGAAAGTAAGTTAACGACGACGTTTCTCGGCCGTTTCATTCTTACGTTACGAAACGAAAGGTTGCATCTGTTTTCTGTTTTTTTGTTTGTTTGTTTCCTTTTTTCCAAATCATAGTCGAGGCAGATTACTCGTAGGAGAAACAGATGTAACCGTCTCGGACATTTCCAGCTCGAGTCGATCTTCTCGATCTCGTTTTTAATGAAATAATTATGCCGTTGATTTCAAATAATTTTTAAGCGAACTTAATTACGAGCAAATTAAGTAGGTGAATAGATAGAAAAAGTCGACGATTGTGCAGTCGGAAGGTATATGCATTGGGGTCTAGGTTCGTTCAAAGGTCGATCATACTCGTTCTATTGTACACGAAACATGTACGTGTTTTAATGTACACAGACGCATGTGCACTATCGTATACGTCGGGTTTTTGAATTCAGCTCGGTCTAACGTAGCTTCGTTTTATTACGGTGCAAAAAATAGATTATAAATTCCTTTCGACGATGATCGAGGATATACGTGACGGAGGTCAAATTTTTCACAGTGCCAGCAAAGGCAAGAATAACAAACGCGACAGTGTCCGGTGTAGAAACTTGCATTTGTAAATCGTCGTCGAGGAAAAACCATCGAACGCGTTGAAGTTTTAGGAAACGTTCCTCGATCTAATACGATATCCGTATGTTCCGGAACACCGTAGTGTCACGACCCCGTCGATTGATGACGCTTTCGTCGAGCCTCATTCATGTTCATGACCGACGGATATCGCTGGTAATAATCGGACGTTGATCGTCGGTGATATTCAAACGTGCAGTTCGTCGTCGACGAATAACGTTTGAAACAATCATTCGCGAACGTTATGAAACCGTTTGTTATAAATATCGATTATTATTTATTCCTCGGTCGGTATTTCCGCTCGATAAATACAAATTTCATCTTTCAAATATATTGATTTCTCATTAGCTATTTGATTTATCAAACGGAAAAAAATTCAAGCGAATGTAATATTGATTAACCTCTCGAATCAATCGAACAATTTCCTTATTTCCAATTATCCGTACGTTGTTCGTTCAACTAATTAATTCCGATCAAAATAACCATTCCTCGTTCCGTTAACGACGTGCGTAGTGAATCATCGCGATGTAAATCATTTAATTTACAATCAATGACACGTGTTACTTAACGTTACATTGGAAAGTATAAATTTGGGAAATACCATCGATCTTATTGTTCGAACATCCCGAATGATAATTTTTTTTGTTATGACGCATTGACGTTCTTGCTCTCTTGCTCGTCATGATAGATATATACGTGTACGTTATTACGACATTGTCGTGTTACGCGGTAGGTATAACTTATCCAACCCCCGAAAAAAATGTAATATTCGTATAATCGTTGTCTTCGAACGGTCGCGACGCACTCATTCGCCGAGCAAAGACCGCGGAGGTCTACGAGCGGCCTTCGCCAGGACCGATGGACCCTGACATACATAACGGCATCTTCGGCTCGCTGGGTCTTGCTCGCTTCGTCCTATAGACGACAGTGGGCATATACCAGACGTTTTAGACCGACGTCCCTAGTTTTCGGTAAAACTGACCGATTCATTGAAGGAACTACGCCAGACTCGCGAAGCTAATCTTTCGATAACCACTTTCATAACGCGGTCAGTTTCACCATAACGTATCGGTATATTTTACAATTAACGGGCATACAGTATACAATACGATGGTTAGCTATGTCGATCTCAAAAAAGTAGGACGTCTACCACCTTCTCGTCAACCGTCTTTTCTTCATTTTTGTTCTTTCTCTCTCTCTCTCTCTCTCTCTTTCTCTTTGCTCCGCCATGGTGTCCTTTGATCTTGGAAAGCAGTTATTCGTGTCGTGAATCTTACGAAAGTTAAGTTCTGGTTTCCAATGATATCGAGGCTTTTATGGGCCCCATATAACTCGGGAGACAGCGACGCGCGCCATACCGGCCGATTAATAAACGAAAAATGTCGTTTATTATGTTTCGGTCCCTCTTTTGTTCAGAGGGTTTTTGCGAATTATCAGAAAGGCGAACGCGAAAAAGAATAATTGTTTAACCAGAAATTCCGACAGCTATTTGTCTTTGTCATCCGTACGTGATCGAGACTCATCTGCATATCCCTCAACAATCGTTCGCGAAACGGACCGTCGTTCTTATCACATCTCGACTGCGTGACGAAAACGATAACACGCGAGTCTGAACATGAATCTGCGGGGTATGTACCTCGAGTTTAAAAATATTATCCACTCGCGCATATCTTGTATCTCTTCATACTTTTGAAAAATTTACAAACTACACGTGTTACAAATCCCCCGTTACGAAGAACATCCGCCATTTTCTCTCGTGTTTGCAAACAAAAAATCGCGCCGAGATGAACATTATTTTATGCGTTCGAGCGTAAAAAATTATTCTTGCGACGAGAATATTTCGCGGCCGTTGAGTACAATACGAATTTTGTTATAAGTGGTTTTTTTTTTATTTTTTCGAAATTCATGAATTGGTTATTTCTTAAAATCTCGTACAAGAATTTGTGAATTGAGAGAGTCGTCGTGGCGCACCTTTGAGACGTTCCGCAAACGAGTGTAAACAGTGCCGCGTGTGTATTTAGTTCTACTCGAGCGTTTATAAAAGTTGAATACATCAGCCGTGCATGAGTAAAAACACAACATTTAACTCTACGGGAGACTTCTTGAAAGACGATTTTTTTTCTTCAGAATTTAATCTCTCTTTACGCGCGTCGTTCATTCTGTTAATAATTATTACAAATCCATGCGTATTATGCAAGACCCGCGAGTGACATAACGTCGTGTCATGCGTTATTAAAAATTCGAAAAAGTCAGTCCGGAATATAAAAGATCGAGGGGAGAAAAAAATGCAACGCTATATTCTCAACCATCGTTCAAAGAGTTGCCTGTAAATGTTTGAATGTACTGAAAAAGATACCGGTCGTATCGATCGATCGACGGAGATCTTTCAGACCCAAGCAGGCAGCGCCATCTGTAACGCACCGGTCGTTTCAGCCAACGGTTTGGTGTCTTTACACCGGTGATGCGATATCGACGGAGCTACCAGCAGTGTCAGAAAGATGACTGTACGTTTCTGTCTTGATTTTCTTTTCGATGATTGATATTTTTGTAAAAAAAAACGAAGCTAACAAAATTGCAAAAACTGCAGCCCTTGATTTCAAATCTGCACTTTTTTGGAGTTCAGGGAATCGTATTATCGAGACAGAGATTAAGGGGAGATCAGCAACGCTCGACAAAAATTGAAACCTCGAGAGTTGGTTCTGCGACATCTGAGCGGCCAAAGGGTGAACTTTTTGGTACCCACGTTAAGTTGGCCGCAAGCTATCGCAGTCATATATATGGCGAAGGGAACATATTTTATACAGATATTAGGGGGATTAGATTGATATTTTTGTGAAAAAAGAAGAAATTGCAAAAACTGCATCCCTTGATTTCAAACCTGCACTTTTTTCAGTTCAGGAAATCGTATTATCGAGACAGAGATTAGGGAGAGATCAGCGAAGCTCGACAAAAGTTGAAACCTCGGGAATTTGTTTTGCCACAGTTTTTGTATCCACGTTAAGTTGGCCGCAAGTTGGTCGGGTGTTTCCGTGAATGAGACAGGCTGTACAACGACGACATATGTCATCATTGCATAGCCTGTCTCTTTCATGGGAGTACTGGTCAGGATTTCTGAATGTTGTTTAGTTTTGGTGCTCTTTGTGGGGTTCTTTATTAATGGCCGTAGACTCGATACATTCGGAACATTAGCGTTACTCATAGATGGTCAAAGCGGGTTAATGGGAGCTCATCTGGCTCTCATTACCCTGACAGGAAGCATTTTGATTTGTTCATAATAATACAAACAAATTATCTTGTTGCCTATTTCCTATACTTCCAAACCAAAATACATGAACGAAGCCACCGAATGAACTCAAAATACAACTAAATAAGACAACTTTAGATACTTACTTTGATTACGAGAAAAGTATTTTTTTCTACAACGGGATGACGTAAAGTACGTTTGTGTTTGTCGCAGCTATACTCGTGGCACTGAAGCGGCTATCGGCAATCGCATGACGTGTACGAAGTTTAAGGAAGGCGTTCGGGTTGTTTCGGAACACGACGAGCGTTTCTAATTGTAAGTACATTTATTGCAGTAGCTCCCATTACCCCCGCTCCCCTACTTTTCAAGTTGAATTTTATTAACTATTATTCATTTGCGAATTAACAATAATATTTGTAGATACAATTAAGTTTGGAACGATAATTTTTAAATTATCGCTCTCTTTGACAATATTTACCGACAATAACTTATGTGTAGATTCTTAAAGACAAAATACTCGCATAAGATATTAATGACAATCGTAAATTTTGTAAAATGGTATGCAACGATACGATTATCAGTCCCGGCAAAATCTTGAATACGAGATGGCTGGATGGAGGGTGCAGCTATAGATCTGGATACCGATATTGTTAAATTAACGTGTTTTTTAATAATGTGTCGTCGAATCCGATCAAGGGAGTTATAATGATCGATTTTCGAGTACGATTTTTGTGTGACAGGACGAATCGTTAGCAGGTACTTTATAAGAATAATAACGAAATGCAAATCATGAATTTCATGATTTTCAATCGCTAAATTACATGTGACTTGCCGAAGTATTTCAAGAGTTTGTGATATCTTCTATAATTAATGAACGTAATTATTGGCTCTTGTATTTGCCGTTTGTCAGATCTTTCTTTACGCCGTTTTGTTCGCTCTTCACAGTATCTTTTGGTGTTTGTTTCTTGATGTAAGTCTTGTAATAGAAATCGGAGAACATAACGATCATGAAAAGATTCTGAGGTATGAAAAGCAGAGCTGGCCACTTCGGGAATCCGCAGTCAGGTATCCAGAGCAACTGAGCGAAGTGATAGAGCACGAGGATAAATTGCACGAGCTGAAGTTGGGTAACGTACTTTTTCCACCATGGCTCTCCGATCTTCATTGACGTCACGAGATAGTGCGAATACATGATCACGTGGACGAACGAATTAATTAAACCTGATAACGAGATAATTAAACAAAATTCAATTGTGATCGAATTAATTGAGAATCCGAATTTTTTAGACGTCGAAATGTGCTTAAAATTACGTTTACTCACCTAAAAATGTGACATGACCACCTGGAAGATATTTTACAGCGGCCCATCCTCCTACGATCATACCAGCGTGATGGTACACGTGAAGAAACGAAACCTGATTATGTTTCTTCCTCAGTACGAAAAATATCGTGTCGAGAAGATCGATGATTTTCACCATAAAATACAACCAAACGGTCGAAGCGATCTGACGATTGAATGAAATGGCACGTGATTATTTTTCGTAACGGTATATACTATTTCCTTTCGTTTTTAAAATACCGACGCACACGTAATATATGCTACCGGTTGAACTCTACCTCTACCGAGCGCGGATCCATTGAATAGTCAACAGGTTGGCATGTAAAATTGTAATGTCCTAGCCAGCCGAGTTCAAGCGCCTGAAAAGATTAAATTTCGAATTTTTCATTGCGGACTGTTATCGGACCGATTAATCGATTATTCCACAGGCCATTGATTGATCTTTCGCAGCAATCCAATTTGCAACGTTCGATACTACGATTCTATCTAGAATCGTTTTCTTTTTATTCATAAATCACTAGGCCTAATTACCTTGTAAAGTAAATACGCGCTAGCGACGATTTGCGTGACATTGTAAAGCTGCATTGTCCTGTAGAGTTTGTAGGGTTGTTTGTTGGCCATCCATCGAGGACCGAGAGTCTGTACGAAGTAGAGATAGCCGACAATTATGGCTACTCCCGGCCATGGGGTACTCATCAAAAACCAGTCTTTCGTTCTTGGGTCTGAGTTGGCAAAATAATATACATTTTTAATAAACAATTCATTATCGAGATTAATTAATCGTATGACATACCCGATATTTCATCGTTCATATAGATATACCCCTTGTAGAGTGCCTTGATTATGGTCGTCATAGTGCTCGTCTCTTTATCGTTTCACACTGTCAACGATTATCACAAACAATCCGACAAACTAAAAAATTGCTTCATGCAATTTCGTCTTTTAAAAATAATACTTTTACAGAAAAATCCTTGTAAATTAGTCTTAATCGATTATCTTTTTCTCGCGAATGAGTAGTGGACAGAGGACTACGTTGGATTATCGAACGGGAAGTCGTTTAAGAGAATTTCCCTGACCCACCCAGCCACCACGGTCTACGATAACAGACTGAAGACGTTTTTCTAAAACACGAACGAGACATCGTTGAGGAGCTTCTTCCTTTTTCGATGTGCATACGTGATCGAATGTAATACTGGGTGACTTAATGAAATGCGCGAGTGAAGTAATGAATACGTGTAATCGATTATACACACATCCACACGTAAGTTCAATGGCGGCGCCAAAGGAAAAAGAACGAGTGCAGGGGCACGAGAATCGCAACTGATTGGCCTTAGGCTAATGACCGGCGACTGGGAAAAATCACACGCCTTTTTTTGTCAACGATAATATTGGTTATGCATTGGCTTTTTTTTAACCTCGTATTACCGATACCCCGGCCCTTGCACGTCTTTCTAGGTGTTTGGTTAAAACTCATCGAAAAACCAGAGTGTGCATGTTAATCGACATTTAAGTGAAATACAACGACAGTTCGGGCTGTCGGTGACCGGTAAGGCCCGAGGGAAGAGATGTCAGATTTACGCGCTTGCCGATTGATCGATTTTTTAATCTCGATTAGTGAATAATCGAAATAAAAATTTAATCGTTCTAGATTTTTTTATAAAATTTTAAAGCAATCGGTTCAAGTAAGAAAAAAAAAACATCTTCCATTCGATGCAATTGAAAAGTTCTTGCGGTAGGTCGTTTCAATTTTAAATTACACGTAAATTACATTGTGAGAGCTTGGTTTTTCGCAAACAAACGATTCTTAAGCGCACCAATTGCACATGCGGTAACGATGATCAAAATTGTAAATAACATCTGACTCGTAGTTGACGTCGCGAATCACCGAAGATCGTAAAATTAATTCTTATTTTATATCACAAATAGAGAAAAGAAATAAAATCTACGATTACAATAATTCAATCGCGAGGTGGAAATGTCCACGAGGTTCGTTAAAAGTATGGCGAGTGATCGATGGTTATGAAAAACGGAAATACTCCGTACCCTTGAAGCTTTGTATAGAGGGCATATCGGCGATTCGTTACGAGGATGTGCTGGACTTTATGACCAAGTATTAGGCACTTGACGGAAGAAACAGTCAATAACAGTGTGAGACTTCAACGATCCATTATCCATCGAAGATTTTCGTAACGATTGAAAAATCCTGCTTTGGAGCAAGGAATCTCGATAGGTGTTTTTTTGTTAGATCGTAATCTAACTCAATCGGTATTAGTCGCTGTCAACGTATTGTACATCAGTACGAGAGAGGGGGATATCGATATCTTAGGTAAATTAACGGTGATTTTTCTTTACCTTGCCTGTGTTTTCGAAACAAAATTATCTGTTTTTCGTCGTCCCATCAAAATTTCAACTAAAATGAGTGAATTATCGTTTCTCAGATAAAGATCGGAGATCGCTAAAAAAACTTTCAGCATGTTTATCTATAAAACGGGTGGACAAGCCAAATTTTTTAGGACAACTAGAGGGTTATTAGAGATGCCTAAATCCACCGGAATCCAACAAAATTTCCTTGTGCTTTCTCCGCCATTTTGGAAAAACTGAAAAACAGGATTTTCGTTCTTATTTTTTAGTTCTGTAGGGAAAAATATATTCTATGACTTTTGTTTGAATTTTTTTTATATCTGTGTAAAAAAAAAGTTACGATAAAAGAAGTGTGACTAATTAATGTTCACAATTGTTTATTGTCAATTACAGGGTATATATAAACGTACAGGTTGACGAAAATCTCAAAATTGACAAAATTAATAAAAAAAAAAATTAAAGTTCGTAAAATTTTCCCATGAAACAATTAAGAAGAACATAATTAGCCAAGTATTAGAATTCCTTAACAAACTTATAAAAAACAAGTATAACAAATGAAGCGAGTGAAAAGACCGGATGGGAAGAGGCAATAATGATCGGGCGAATAATCTAAACATTCACGAAGGAAGAGGTCAGTCCATTTTTCTTCATTGTCATTGAATTCTTCGCGGACATTGTACCATTGATTTACGAAAAAATCGATCGAATTTCATTAATATCTTCAGCTCAATAAAAAAGTGCACGTAGCGAAAATTGACCTCTTCCTCGCGTCATCTGCCCTGCAAATGTCAATGTATCGACGATAGAAATTTTTGTTCCCGCCTTTTTCAATCTTGCATCAATTTACCGTAATAAAAAAATTAACAATAATTATCATTTCTTCATTTATCCGTCGATATGAAAATGCATGTCTGTACATGAATACGTTATACCTACTATGCAACAGGATAGCTAATAACGGATAAGAGTTTTGAAGAACTCCGTACCGAGAGCAATATCACTCGAGACTCATATTACATAGAACGAAGTATGATTCGCGTTACGAACGATACATCGAGGTTGAAATCGACCATACCATCAGTTTTGAGGGTACAAGGAGCTACATAGAATAGCCGGAAACGGTGCCCGCTCAGGGTCTCCACAGTCCTGACCTCTCGGTATTCTGATCATCGTTCGAACGTGCGGCGCAGCATGATTCGATTGTTTTTCGTATATCTACCATTAACATATAAAATGTTTTGACGTTGTAGCATAGTCGGTAAAATGGACTTACTGACACGTGCGCCGACACGAGATACTCAAACCTACGCAAGCTCGTTAAAAGTTGTCTCGTAATAATTTGATTGATTAGTTCATGACCGCAAAAACAAATATGTCAATTTTTTGTCCTTTCATCCATTATTCTTAATTTTATCCCCGAAATTTAATAGGGTAAAGATATGAACGATCTAGAACTAATTAAAAGAGACGATGCAGGTGAGAATAAGACGATACATACATTCGACGATTTTTTCGTCGTTCTTTCGTTCAACATTGTTTTTATTATTAAATGAATATTATGATTTTTTTACAATTACGTAATAGACGTGATACAAAAATATCATCATTATTAAAGATTTATGCGCCTTAATCGAAAGTTTCGTGACAAAGTTATACTTCGTTTGGACATATTTGAAAATCCGTTGTTTCGGGTTCGGTTTGTATTCGCTGCTGAAGATTTTGGGACGAGCGGACCACCCGCAAATTCGCGAGCATTTGCGTATCGACAATTTACAGATGCTACGTGCGGTATAAAAGTGTGGTGTTTCAAAAAAAAAAAAAAAAAAAAAACGAGAGTCGACTGAACCGCACGGTAGAATTAACACTGATAATTCTTTGCTGGCTTACTTCTCCCTTTCTCCATTCACGTAGGTACTGTATTCTTTTTTTTGAT
Organism: Netelia virgata; assembly: GCA_951802705.1. Lineage (NCBI taxonomy): Eukaryota > Metazoa > Arthropoda > Insecta > Hymenoptera > Ichneumonidae > Netelia > Netelia virgata. Next base: position 29,563,933 of record OX637867.1, on the reverse strand, counting down.
AATCCCATTTGATATCGTCCATTGTTTAAATGTAATAAAACAAAACTACGTTTACTTGTACATGGTATAATCCAGACGCGGGAAAAACTGTTTTTTACTTGGTAGAAAAATGTGTCCGAATGGAGAATCGGGCTTGGTGATTTTATCGACGACGATATCGACGTTACCGACGGTGGATAAATCGCGATCGGTAACATATATATATATGCGTTTCATTAAATAATTAGAATTGCATCAAGTTTACGTCGACACGTTGAAACCGAAGTTAACGTTTATTTGGTAGGTAATGCATCGACGCCATGTCAATACCTTACCGTATGCCAGTAACTGTCCAAAAAGTAGTGAAATTTTAACGATATTTCACGACGACGTATAGTTCGGTCCGTAAAGACAAATTTTGTCGAGAGATCGGCGATCGAACCAATAGGTCGGTCGTCAGGTGCGACGTCAAATATCTCATTATCACTTCATATTCATTTTCTCTCAAAATCGAATTTATCTCAATCCGATTTCACCCCGTTGGCGCGAGTCGCGCCATTGGTGATATTTTCTTTATCGCTCGTTGCCTTCCTGTCCAAATAATTTTTCACGTAAAACGAGCCGAAAAGATACATGAACAGGGACGAGTTGAATGCCAGCAAACCCATCAGGGTTTTAGAGAAGTAACAATCGCTGAACAGTCCCATCATATTTTGCACGAATATGATGGAGAATTGTACGAGCTGCAGCGACGTCAAATATTTCTTCCACCAGAGATATTTTTGTATCGATGGTCCCATTGCGGATAGCATGTAATACGTGTACATTATTATGTGAATGAATGCATTTATGAAACCGAGTAGAGTGGCCTGACCACCGGGGAAAAATCTGACGCCTATCCAGGCGGTAATCGGCATCAAGGAATGATGATAAACGTGAAGAAACGATATCTGACGTTGCTTCTTGCGAAGTACGAAGAAAACCGTATCGAGGAGCTCGATCAATTTACATATGTAGTATAACCATACAGCGCGTGCCATCTAAAAAACAAGACGACGAATTCTTTAAAAATTTCATTCTTACATGCAATATTAACGATGCGAAAATAATCTCTTGATTCTTACCCTTAAGGATTTTGGATCCATGGTACGATCGACCGGTTCGCACGTAAAGTTGTATCCGTTTAGCCAACCGGCCATAAGACCCTCGTGAACGAGCAATATGCTCAATAAAACTTGTACCAAGTTGTAAACTATTAGGGTTTTTCTGAGGGTATACGGCTTCTTGTCTCGCATGTACCTTGGTCCAGCCGACGTACTGAAGTAGATGTAGGATATGATGATCATGAGCAAAGGTCCCGGTCCGGTGACCATAAACCAATCGCTCGTTCTCGGATCTGCGAACGTCATCGTTCGTTAAAGACAAAGGTAAATAAGTGCGGAACAAAATCCACCTTTGTCCCGCGACACTCAACGTGAACATGGCAAGGGAGGTACATCGTCATTAAACGTTGGCACAATAATTACCGATCTTATTTTGCATAACATCGCGGTACCAATCGACGATCCCCATTTTCGGACGAGTTTTGAGCAACGAACGGTTGACGATTAAAAAATCTGCGGAATTGAAGAAGAAAAAAACATAATTAATCAAAATAAGTTACGAATAAAATGTGTTTTTAGAGATTAGCTATCTATATTTATTGGAATTGAGAACAATGAGGAGACAGTGTCGGAGAGATGTTTTGTGAAAATTTATCGAATTGCCAAAGAGAAGGTACGTCGCCGCGAATTCGTCTCTGTACTTGGTGAGACGTAAACGGTTGTATCGTGAACCAAGGTGAACGGGATCATTCACGAGATACTCCCCGTACTCTATATAGTAGAGTCCTTGCGACATTACTCTCGCTTACTCTTGCTTTCATGCATTCTCGACTGGCTGCTCATCGCGTTCCTTCAACCCGGTCGTTGTATACTCGACGGCGCGTAACCGATTTTAATGCGAAAGAATACGCGAAAGAAGCAAAAAGAAACCATCACTCGCGTCGAGTATGATCGATAGCGATCGATCGGAAGCTTTCTAATATCATTAAGATTTCTGATTGGAGAATCTCTGATATAATCCAAGTCCCGTATCGATTTAATGCTCGATGCATTAACCACGATCGTTATCGGCGTCTCGACAAAATATAATTCAGATGATACGATCGACCCCAAAGATTACAGGAATCTCGCAATGTTTTCTCATCTATCTACCGTTTCTCCTCTCGTTCGTGGTACGTTCCTCGTGAAAGAGGGCAAGCGCGGAAATATCTCGTTGTTTCGTGGCTTGCAATAGTAGAAACGAGGTGGCTGGCGAGAATGGAATCGCAATTTATTTGCATTTGCACGGCGTATTCGTGTCTATGTTCCACTAGCTACTTGCGATCAAAGCCCTCTACGAGAAAAATACGAAACCGGTTATCGTGTCCTCCGTACTTTTGCGCTCACTCGTTCGGCTGTTTACAATCTCAAACGATGATCGTCATCGTTATCCGTCCAACGCGTGTTTCGCCGTGTTTGGAACTGCGTTCGCATAAAGGATATTGTTTTTTCTCTCTTTTCGTTTTAATCTGAAACTGCGCACATGTATATATTCAGTTGCAAATTCACGAATAGCAATGACATATGTATATGTCACGTCTGATAATACACCGGAGCTTTCGAAGGTTAAAAATCGAATAACCAGTAGGTATTCCACCTTGAGGCTCCTTCATTGAAGCCGGTGACTCGCAAGCGCTGCAGTTTCACGCACGTTGCCGTGGGACCATAAAATTTGGCAAAAAAATCAAGAGTGCAAGAAACTTTATGGATGAATATGTTGATGACCCGATATTACGAAAGACTATAAATGACGAAACGAGTCAACTTCGATACAGCTAACGATAGAGAAAATGGGGGTTGAGGAAAGTGTCGATGTATCGTTGATGAATTATTCGTTGGACGCGGAGTAATCATTTTTTAAATCGCCATTAGCCATCTCCTAAAAAGGCTCGACGAATATCTGTTAATATCTAAACATTTTCATTTCGACATATACAGCGTGAAACATTTGTTAATATTAAATGAGCACCGTTCCGAGTATGAGAAAACTGGTTTATCGCACGAGTATGAACGCGGTACTGGCGAAACCTTGTAACACAAAAAAATTCTTTCGTCGGTGAAAGTGATTTTATCGTTCCTTAATCTGATTCATCCTCGAGTTTTTTGCAATGAAAACGAAGAAATTGTCGAGAGACTCGCGTTCACCCTGCGTCGTACCTGCACCCGTATCGCGCAAGGGGATTCCCCTACTGGGAAGCCTCGAGGGCTCCGACGGCCTTGCCTGTATCGAGGCTTCTCATTTTTCTCGACTCTCGATCTCTCACTCACTTCCCGAAAGGTGTTTGTCCGAATTTTTTTTCACTATAAGTTTCGTTCGAGTCAGCGCCTCGTCGGAAAAATCGCGATCGCATCTTAATCGCGCGTAGCAATTTCAGAGTACGCCGGCGAGGACGAATCGAAAAAAAAACCAAATAAAAATAAAAATGAAAAATATTTTACGACACATCGCGATGTCGCGACGATATTATAAAACAATTGTGGAAACGACGAATTAAAAAGCGCGAGGGGGAGAGTAAAGTTAGCTGGATAATATATTGTGCAATCGTAAATTGCAATTGAGACGGTAATATTGGCGTCGCGACAATAGTCATTACGAATACCGTACGGTATATTTATTTGAGAGAAAGAGATGGATCGCGAGTCGTAAAGAGAACCGATAATCAGAAATCTAGTGGATGTAGTACGTAAAAAGCGTTACGTCGAAAGGAATTTTTCATGTATTCCACGCTTGGTGAACCGCGAACACGTGGCAAAACGAAAAGAAGGGAAAACCCTCGCGGCATTCGCGTCGACGTATGACTCGATTTCAAGGATGCATGTACACGCAGCAAAGTCTCTTTCTCTCTTTCTCTCTCTCTCTCTCCCTCTCTCTCTCTCTCTCTCTCTCTCTCTCTCTCTCTCTTTTAGAATTCCAGTGGTGATTTAGGTTGGTACACTTCCGGCTAAAGATCGATAAATTTATCCACTCGGCACAAGAATACGATCACGATCCTGAGGATATTTTATTTACTTTCTTGTCGTCGATAACGAAGCGACGTTCGAGGATGTTGCGATCACTACAGCAGGAATCGGTATGAAGCAACTAAATAAACACGTATATTTCTTGATTATACAGTGTTGTGAGTGAAGGAGTAGAGAGGGTGCGTGTAAGTGTGAGAGAGAGAGAGAGAGAGAGAGAGAAAGAGACGACCTTCGATTTGAGACGCGATCACTGAAAATCTGGGGGGTAGGCGTGTTGACGATAGGATCTGTCGCGATTTAGGTCAACCGTGCATCGTCGTCGACGTTGACCCCAAGCTATATACATATATATATCGCGAGCCCATCCTGCGTCTTTGAACTTTGCACGTTGCAAAAAACCACAAACGTTTCGATTGATTTGACGTATATTTGCAAATCGAAATCACATTAATTATATACGCCGATGTCATTGGCGAAACGAACCTTAACGAAATTCCGATTAAACACGCGCCACCGTTACGACGTCAGATAATTAAAAAAACTTTGAATTTCCACGGAGCCGCGGTTAACCCAACATCTGATCGGACGTATATAATTCGAGCTTTTTTTTCCTCGTTGACCTCTCGATTGTGTTAATGACAATGAAGGTAAATAAAAAATTCCAGGCTTTAAATGCCTATTCGTGCTTTCGAAATTCTTTGATTCTGTGATAAACCGCGTTGTTTTGTTTTATGTGTTTCATTGACGAAAGAAGAGACGCGAGAACAGAGCGAGGAAATTACATAACGATATACAAATTTGGTACTTATAATTGGGTCACGAAAAAAAAAACCTCAAGATGGTCACAACGAAGACGATAACAATTACGAATTTGGCGGTGATGTAATTCCATTGTATGGTAAAAAATGTATTTCGAAATTGTGAAATTCTTGATTCTTGATTAAAATAAAAAGTAGATTTAATCTCGATGGAAATGTTTTCACATAAATATTGTCCCTTATTTGCGTCACGTTTCCCATTTCTATCGCGTTCCTTATTAGCATTCGTTTCGTTCCTCTATATCAATATCAAATCAGGAAACTTCTATTGTGTGAATAAGGCGTTATACATAGTCGTAGCGAAACGTAAGATTTTGCTTTTTTTTTTATATCGAACAAAAACGAGACAACGAAACTTAATGTGATACGTCAATGAAAAAATTGCAAATTCGATCGCAACCCTGAGGTTTCTGTTTCCTTAGCGCAAGTTCGTCATTATGTGATATCGAGAAGGAAGTCTATTCTAATCCGCGTGTTTCAATGCTAATGTCCTAATCGGAAACCCAATGACTTTATTCATACTGTATAATATATATTTATACGCTATGCAGAATAAAGCGTATTTATTTGTAAAGTGCGTGTGAATATTTCGATTTAACTTAACGCATGAAAATCGACGATTTTTAAAGTTATTGTCGCGCGTTTTGAAAAATCCGATTTCGCGCGCTCTCGATGCTAACGAACGAACTCACGGTGAGTCGAACGAACGATCGTTGTTCAAGGATACGTAACGAGCTTCGATAAATCAAAGCGTCCGATAAAAAATTTACGGGCGATAACAAATCAACTTTGTTCCTCCAAAAAAAAAACTAAAATAACAATTTTAACCGCCTCGCAATCGAAGCGAACTCACCTCGAAAAATTGGTGGTTTTGTTACTTTTCGTAAAATCACACGTGAGCCACGGATGAAACAAAAATTTTATTGAGTGGCCGAAAGATCTCTTTCACTGTTTCGGAGTAAACGAAGAATAACCAGCGGGCGAGAGCGCTTCCACGGGGTTGACGGAGACTTTTTCGAGTATCGTGAAAGACGAGGCGCACGTTTCGAAGTAGTCAACGTATATATATATATATATATACATATAAATACATATATATATATATACATATAAATATATATATATATATATATATACGTGTATACGAAAACGATCGAAAACAAAAATCGAAAGTGCCCACCTCGCCACCCTCTCGCTGGTCGACCTGACTCTTCGCTCGTCCACTGGACCACTGACTATCCGGATCGCGCTTTACCGCGCAGCTCGTCTCACGAACGGAGGGACTCGGGACCCCCAAGAAATTCTTTGTTCGTGCAAAGCGCGCGAGAGCCCACACCACGATATCAAGGAGAACCTTGCCTTGGCTCTTGCCGATCGTGGCCTCTCTTGTTACAGTCGTCGTCGTCGTCGTTGTCGTCGTCGTCGTCGTCGTCGTCGTCGACGACCACCACCACCACCACCACCACCACCACCACCAACGCCACCACCACAGTTTTTCCCTTTCAACCACCGTCGAACCGTCTGATAATCATTCGCGAACTTGCAAAACGTTCCTTCGAACATCCCCACTCTTCTTGCGTTTACGTATCGCTCGTGATACTTCGTTCTATATATTCATCGAATTTCATTAAATCGGTATTTAATGTTTTATCGTGAGTTGTCTGTTTCCTTTTTTTATAAATTGGGTCACTGAATCGATATAGTCTATCGGGTCTCGAGAAGGAAAGGGAAACGTGGAATCGAACTTGAACGTTGTACTTTGCGTGTCGAATTTCGGATTTTTGTCAATCGCAGGTGACGAAAGTTCGACGCGCTCTTCGGTCAGAAAAATTTGCGGTGCGAACATTACGACGATGATTGAGAATCTTTCCGTTTTTCCTATTTTTCCATAAATAACGACCGATAACATCGCATTGTCGTTTGAATAACGTTAAAATGAGAAATAATAAAAATGTTGTTTGCTCGGGGGAAAAATTGGTGAGACGCAGGATCATCGGCGGAATGATCGTTGGATAAAAGTCCGATTTTTTTATAAAGATGTACGCGAATCTGGAACAACACCGATGACGTTTCGATCGCTCGTTACTATGCGACCTTTTTGTTATCCATTAGAAGAAAAAAAAAAACAAAAAACAAAAATTTCTTTCAAATACATTTGGATAATATTTTTTTCGACTAATGTGAAGTTTGTTCGATGTAAGTGGAACGCAAACAAAATTGTTCATTGTTTTCCCATCGTGGGAAAGGTCGGCGTGAAATGTCACCGCGGAGGGCCTATTAGAATTTTGATGTTCGCTTGTTTGCTCAATGTCATCCATCAAAGTCAATTCATACATCAGTACATCCGCGTCGTTAAAACAAAAGTAGCTATGGGAATCTTTTTGCATATTCAGATTACTTACATTTTTCCGGGCGCAAAATTAAGCGAACCTTCTGTTTTTCGCCTCGTTCGCCGATCTTTGATTACACAATTTATTGGTCAATACAAATTCTATGGAAATCAAAGCTTTGAACGATAGAACAATTATTTCCTCGAAAATTAATTGTATAATTCGATTCGAAGATAGTTATATAGAAATATATAATTATATATTTTAGTTATATAAAAATACATAGTTATATTTTTGGTAATATTCGGTTTGCTCTTGGCCTTTGGTGAAATCTCGTACATCGAGCCCAATATCACGATATATCGAATGGTAAATACTTTTCGCACGCTCGTCGACCTATTCAAATAAATATCACGCAGAATATCGGCAAGATCGCCAAGTTTTCGAGCCTCTGTGCATTCAACGTACTCAATCGTGTGATTATCGCGTTCATGCGCTAATTAGTGAATTTAAATGGCACACGTGTGAGATAATTGATAAATTCCGTATCGTTAATCGTTTCCCAATAAACGGTTTACGATCGAATAGAGCCGAATGTAATTCTGCCGCAATGCTTTGCGGTCGCGAGACCGCATCTCGTTGTTGGAAAAGCGATACGATGAAAAATCGTAAATCAACCGAGTGTACCGCGTCCCGAAGCGATCTTTTCAGTATAATCGTACATCGAGACAGACCATGGTTGGTTTAATGGAATTTCATCGAAGCGACAAACGCTATACCGTACAGAAAGTGGCCGAATGTCGTAGGATTATGCGTGTATCCCGGTCTATAGGCAACAGCGTTGCGACATACAATTGCATTGCTAATGTCGATCGAATGCTATTTAATGACGTCGAATTTTCAAAGTGGACGTTTTTTTTAAGTAATTCTTACGATCATCGGGGCGAAGGACGCGAGAGCCGGTGACCTCGTTTCAGCCGAGTTTATCGAACGTCGCAAAATTTTAATTATCAATAATAGAGATGATATTCAGGGTGTCGAATACCGTTTTAAAAAATTCCCAAGATGAAAATTCACCGGCTTCGTAGAAATGAATAAATCATTAAATTGGAACACCGAATACCTTTCGGATTAAAAAAAAACACAGGATAAAAAAGAAAACCTGCAATGTGCAACGTATCGGCGAAAGGAGTTGATCCGTCTGACCGGTACAGCCGCATCTACTTACCTCCAACGCTATAATCTCGCCAGTTCTCGCTGCCTAGCGTTTATTAAATATAATACGCTAGCGGCACGTGCCGTAGCCTTAGGTGCGCCAGTAGCAAATGCCGTGCGAATCGAATGACCGCATACTCGCGATATTGCATCCATGCAACAATCATTGGCATCGAATCAAATTTGTTCGATCAAGGTAACCTCCCTCTTTCGAACCCTCGGGCCCATTGACCGCACGAAATTGCCTCACGGTCGAATATTTCAAGATCGTCGTCTGTTATATCTGTCGACCAAAAATCGCGTGACCCGCGTCTATTCTCACGATGAGATTTAAAAAAAACAAAAGTGTATCGGCGAAGTTTCCTCCACTTTGATCTTCGACGGTAATAAGAACGGGCCGAAAGGTATTCGTCCCGTCTCACAATTTTTCCTCCAACGTTTCGCACGATTATTATTATCATCGTTGTTATAATAAAATAATAATGATAATAGCCTCGTGTCGTTGTCACGAAGTGTGCCTCGCGAACGAATATTCAACGACGGCGTGACGGTTACCGGCCGGTGTGTTCGTTAGTCCCTGTGCTCGAGTTATTAAAATGTGAAATTAGCAGCCTTGACCGGACTCGGCGACGAGCAGTCTCGCCTCCCGCGCGCTCTTCTCTCATCCGACATCTCTTATTGTTCGCGAATTCGCGAAATCGAGAATATCTCATACCTCAAAGTTGCAGAATCTTAGCTGCGAATATAACAACGTCATTGTTCCGCAATATCATACTTTTTACGTGCAATCATTTGGGCGTTAATTAAGAACGAAAATACGAACTAATGTGTACACATACGCACTGCAATATAAACTCTCTTGCGACGATGAGAATTCTATGAGAATAATCGTTTTGTAAAGTATACGTTGAAAAATGGTGGACATGTAGATCCGTTTGAAAACAAAAAATCGCAATTATTTTTTGGTCGAACCAATATCTCTATACGCTTGATATTTATATACATATATCGTCATTCATCGTATATAAATGCATTTGTGCGTTAATGGCAAAAGCTTCGATCGCTCTCGAAGGCATGAGTTATATTCGTTGTTGAAATAGTCCCTGGTGCCTTGTACACGTGCTACAATGTACGATACCATTGGGAACACACCGCCGGCTGACTCTCGTTCCACATTCGTGAAACTTACCCAGGACCTAGTTTCATCGATGACGATGATGCCACCCTCCCCTTCGTGGCACAGCCACAAACGGTATATCGTTTTCAGCATAGCCCGTACGTGAAACAAAGCACCCTAAATTATAATGGTCTCGTATCGTAACGTAATATCGGTTTATTGTTTTCGGCAAAACTCGACGTCGATATGATTTAACCTCTCACACGTAAATAACCCAACTTTTTTTCCTCGATGTTTCATCAAAGTTTCTCATCGAATAACTCGTCGTAAAAAAAAGCATTAAAAATGTAGGGTACAACAACTTTGCACGTATAGAGAAACGTGAGGCAGGATCTCGACTATGTCAGCACGTGGACGTATGATTTACGATTTAAATTTTACAATGTTAAATCTTGGGTAAACATGAGTAACATTGACTTATACAGAGCTATATCGCTGTATAATCGATCGGAAGACTACTTCATCGATTGATTCTTCCGCGTGTATTAATTAATCCAATCATCGATCATAATATAGTTCGTGTAGGAATGAGAGAAGGTAAAGTCGGCATCGAGGCGAGAAATGCCCCGTCGCTTCAAGGTAAACACTTTGCGAAACATTGTGATTTGTCGAACTCTTGACCCTTTCAAACAGGCGTTAATCGGCACGTGTTAGATTTTTTTCATTCCTTAATATCGCTCTCTTCTATTTTTACTCGAGAATGAACGAGCGCAAACCGCACGATATCAAAAATCACAATAACAATATCGCTCGTATAATTGCTTATTCGCATATTTCGTTGATTTTTTTTACCAACGAAATACCACGTAGAATTCCAAATCAATCATAAAATTACATACGCTCGCCAGTTAACGATAAATACTGCGATGCAATACAAGAAAATCTCGTATTTGCATTTTTTTCCCCCCGAATTATGCAATTATGGTATTTCTTTTTACCATATCGATAATCCCCACCGTTTCGTCATTCATTCATACAGAGTATTTCATTGACGCAATTTCCGAGAAAATTGTCTGGCGAAATTCTTAATTCCAAATGAATTATGCATTTCGATACGAATCGTTGATATTCGATGCAATTAAATTTTTTGTAATTAAAGTCGACCTACGTACCGTCGATAAATCAGTTTCTATTGGAGAGACAGTATTTTACCCGGGGAGATACGGCTGATGCTGCCATCTGGCGGCGGGAACATGCAGTGATAACCTACCGTACAGCTCAGACACGTAGCAATATATACATATCTATAACGTATATACGTCGCGAAACGTAACAGGAGATGGGAGTTCTCCTTCCAGCTGCATTTTCGCGAAGCTGCTGGCGTCGTTGCGGCGCTGCTACGTCGACAGCACGCATTTCCTTGCCGAGGTTCTCGGACGACGGTGGACGAGAAAACACCAGCTGATTTCTTTGGTTAATTCTCGTTCCCCGGTCCGGTTCTGACGTTTTCGTAACTACCGTTGTGCACTGTGCTGCATTCGTTTATCAATCTACTGCGAATATCTCGTCAGTAGAGTGACATTATACCATTCGGCTCTGAGTAGTCACGGCCTCGTGCGTGCGGCCCACACGGTGGGTCGAGTTTACGTTCCGTGAGAGCGTTCACGATATCACCGTGTTCGTGTTTATTTTTTTTTGTTTTTTCGAGTGAATAAGATGGCGAGAGTGCTTACCGATATTTGAGCAGGCTATTTCCGTTTGATTCCCGTTTCGTATCGATGCTTGCATCGTTTTATTGTTTGGTTTCTCATATCTTTGTTTCGTTTTGCATTCTATAATGACGGGAATGTTTGTACTTCTCGATAGGAGTGCGCCGCGATAAGAACCCTCCATCTACTCGAGATCAATTTATTTACTTACTATTAATTCTATTCGAGTACAAAGTAAACGAACAGAAAAATAAAGAAAATAAATATAAGTCGTGGAGTATGAAATTTCTTTAGATATGAAAATGTATATAAATTTATTTGAGAGAACAAATCTTTGTTTAAAATAAAAGAATTTTGTTCGATTCGAACTAACGCGCTCGACACCGATTGATTTTTTCCTCGATTTGATTTATCGGACGCGCTTTAACAGCTGTTCTTACGATTTAGTTTATAAACGAAGAATGAACGCGATGCTTGTAGTACACTGATCGGTTCTTATCTCTATTAATCGTCGCAGAGAAGAGAAGAGGGAGATTCGAGAGAATATATCAGCCGGGTCGAGAGAGACTCGGACACCTCGCGATCATGTCCTCGCTTCTCGCCAATTGCTTCAGAAGATTGACCGAGGTACCAACGAAACATGAGGTAATCAAGTTGCCGTTTATGAATCTCTCTGATCCGTACACACGCTGTTAATTTCTGAATTGAGAGAGAGAGAGAGAGAGAGAGAGAGAGAGAGGGAGAGAGAGCTCTGGTGTATGATAATGAAATGGTGTTCTACACACTGGAGTTAGTCGAGATTGGGACGATTGAAAGTTTCCTCCTAAATGGAAACTTGCTCTCCGTTACTAAATGGAGTTGAAAATAATATTCTAGACACGTAGTTTTGCTCGATTTCAAGCAAAAGTGCGAAATAAAAATTATAATTTACAATATTATTTTCATTATTTTCTTTTCTTTATATTTTTCTATGCAGTTAAGGGGCTTCAAAGTGACGGATATAAATCGCACCCGGAAATTCGGTGTCGCGTGCCGAAGTCTTCAGGAACTGAAGAGAAAAGCCTGCACTAAATTGAACGTAAGTTAATAAAATTATTAATTAAATTCCACTTATACGTTTGGTTAATGTAATTAATCGCTAGCGAGAACCGTGGCATAAGCTCGAACGTAGTCAAAAAAAAAAAAACTCGGCCAAAGTTTCATTATCCACGACGTTATTGCAGTATAGAGAAGATACAGAGTAACGAGTTAATTAATTATTCGACGCTTGCTCAAACTTCGCGAATACTGCGTGCGTTCCGTGTTTCAAATATTAAACATTTTCCCATTCAATACGGAAAATGAAAAGCTCGCGAGAATGAATAGATTGTTAAAAATATTGTTTATTAATAAAGTTGAAAGAATAAAAAAGAATATTTTTACAAAACAATTCAATTTTATTAAAAGAATAATAATAATCTGCACGATTTTCCTCCATTTCACGATGTAGGTCAGAACTATAAGGTTCTGACCCATATTAATGTAATTTCCGAATCGCTCGTGACAAGAATGACCCAAATTACGAAGCGACAAATAATATTACAAACTACAAAAAGAAATTCATCGTTAAAATTTCATCGTTGAACTAGCAAACATCTCGTTCCTTAATTAAAGAAACGAGCTCGTTAAATTCATGAAAATTCATGACAGATTTGCCGGCGCGTAAATTTTCTTGAAAATTTCTAAATTTCCTATTCATCGTTTGATCCACCATTATTCCAATCTTGCGTAATAATCTTAATTGCAATTTGACTCGAGGTCTGAAATTAATTGCAGTCCGCAGTATCGCGAGGAAATAGTGTTTGCGTTAATTGCGTTTATAGTAGGCCCATATGTACGCTTAAATTTATTATAAGTGCTCTCTCTCTCGCTCTCTATCGTTGACTTTCTCGCATCGTCGCAGTATCGGAGAAGCGTCGCATTTTCCGGAAAGACTCAATCAGGAGCTCCGAGAAGGGCGAGAGTGGGAGGTAGAGAAAGCGAGAGAAAAGAGGGAGGAGAATGGAGAGGCTCGAATACACAGAGCTCTGGATGCTGCGACCTTCGAAGCGCGGCGAGTGAGATTGGTCTGCAGCGTTGCTTTATCGAACCGCCGGCGGCGGGCCGGGCCAGGGACAAGAGCGAGAGAGTGCAAGCCCGATATCACACCCACCACGATATACACGCTGTGGGTGTGTATGCACTTCCGGGCGGCCGTCAGTGTCACGGCCCTTAAATTTTACGGGGTCAAGGCCTAGATCCGAATCTCAGTTCCTCGTGGCTTATCCTCTGACCTGCTCTATTTTTCTATCCCTTAACATGTGCTCCTCGTACTTTTCCTTCCTTGAGCCTTCTTCTTATATCCCGCGAATATGTGCTTCGAAAACTTTATCCCCCTCGTATACTAAACACGTAACGGCTTAATACTCGTGACTATGCAGGATCGAAAGTTTGCTCGCCGAGCTTGGATTTCCATTAATATTTTACGTAGCAAATTTTATCCATACGAAACGCGAACAATAATTTTTTACGCCGATACAAAAAAGGATATATATATATATAAAATATGTTCTAGCGCGTTTCGGGTGAAATTGCGTTTTAACGACAGTCTCGTAACGACGAGTACATCCTGAATCTTGAAATTATCGCCATAGCCGTGAACGATGGAAAAACAAACGTTTACGGGCTGTTCGAGGATGAGTAAAAATAATCTAAAAGTTCGCGTTTGATCAACTTTGCTTTAAAACTAGAGTAAATCTATCACGACGATGAATTCTCCATTGAATTTTACCGAATCTTTTTATTGCCGAGTGAGCAAAGAAAGAAAAAAAATCGTCTTTTTCATTAATCTTCGGAGGTTCAATCCTGTGGAGAATCGAAGCGCGAAGGGTAAGATAATTAAGCTATGAAAATACTCTCGTCCCTTTTATCCGTTTGTTTCAGGTAACGAACGATCTCGCGGAAATCAACATTTTCCTTCTCGATGGAGCTCTCATTGACGAGGATTACTTTCACACTCTCGAGCCCCAGACGACCTTGGTACTTCAAAGACCGGGCGAAAAAATGCTTTCCGGTAAGTTTGAAATTCACAAAGCCCTCTTAGTTAATTACTATAGTTATAAATCACTGATATAAATTGACACAAATAGACGCGATTAACGGCGATCCGATCCTCGCTTTATCAATCGACCGACCCTGAGAGTCGCTGATGTATCAATCACAAAGTATTATTTAAATATCAACAAAGTCCCTAGAAACGCTTCGTAAACTCTAGTTGCAATTTTCTCACTCCGCACCTTCAGCTACGTTGATTACCTTCTGCCTCAATATTTTTTCCGTACGAAGAGATTGAATAATAATTTATTGATAATGGTACGAGGTATAAAACGAAGCCGTTTGAAAAAAAGAAGATATACACATACATTGTATATATCGGAACTTTCGTCGACGATGTAATCTGCTCGATCGAGCTCGAATATCACTCTCCCATCGTGTGCGCTACGGGATACCTCGGGTCACCTTGGAGTTTTCACGGACACACAGGTGAATCTCGAGAGGGCGGTGGATGTTATAAAATAAGGGTGAATTTTCATCGTGCGCACGCACACTTCTCTCCCGTCGACCTCGAATCGATTCCCCCGCGAGGACTTTAGCGGCAGTGGATATCTCCCTGTGTAATAAAAAGATCTCGTTGCCACTGTCGCGTACGTTCTTCTACTCGATGGTGGGCCGGGGGTGGGGTTAACCCGGAGTCCGGTTTAAAAGGGGTTGAAGCGAATACCGGACAAGGGTTTATATAGCTATCACTTGTTCACAGAGATACGCAGATGACACGCTTCGTGTGTTGCAGACGCTGATCTACTCTATGACACCCTCAGACGTGTGAACATTGATTTTCTCACGGTCGGTGACAAGGCTGCCAAGTTCTTAACCGAGAATCTCAAGAGAAAGGTCGCCGTTTTGCACAATGTACTCAATCGCGACGATACGAAAACCCTGTACAGCAAGAGGGACGAGCATCCCGAATGGTTTCGCGGTCTTGAGACCAACTTCACTACCAAGGTTCGTTTTCATCAAATTTCATTATTATTATTATTATTATTATTATTATTATTGTTGTTGTTGGTGTTCTTGTTGTTGTTATTATTATTATTACTATTACGTAAGAATTAAATCTCGTCGCGTAGGATATACGATTCTTGATTATAATTTAAAAAATATGAGGTTGAATTTTATTCGACTATTCGGTCATTGAATTATCGGAAATCAAGTACGAAAATAATAATTTCGTATATTCAAACAGGAAGCGTATATGCATCGGAGATGTCAAGACAGAATACGGACCTATTTGTACAAAACGATCGAGCAGATAAAAGCCTCGGAAACGTGGATGAGCAATCGTCAGGCTCGTCTTCATCTTCATCACGTGATCGAATATTTCAAAATGCAACTACGGGAGGATCATTACTTCGGTTATTATTTCGATCGGAGTTTACGATTTCGCGAGGATTCCGAGAACGAGATCGATAGGATCGATGGTCGAAACGAGGTTTGTTACGAGCATTGTCCTTGCAAGCTGAATTATTCGAACGAGAACGAGGACGAAGAACCGATCGAGGAGAAACTCGAGAAGCGAATCGATTCGTCGGAGGACGAGACCGACGCGAAGAGAGTGACGCGACTGTCGGCAGCCCAGAATTCGCCTAGCAAAGGATCAAAGGATGATAGAACGGAGAAAGAACCGTGTCCTTTTAAGGTCATGCCGCGAAGCAAGGACGAACAGATCCCGCTGTGCGACGCGGATGGAGAATTCCAGTGCGAGGGCGTATGGAACCTCGAACGTTGCTTGTACGGGGAGATACACAGAATTAATCCTTACAGATCTCGAGAAGAGTTGGTGTTATTTTCAACGTGGAATCTCGATCACAAGTATGCATTTATTTAATCGTACGAATTTTACGTTAGCCTCGATTCGTTATTAACGAAATTCACTCGCTATTATCCAACAAATTTATTGATTCTTTAATCGTCGGGCTGATTAATTAACGATGCGTTTAATCAATTTCCTGTTTTCAGAATCGAGAGATCCAGAACTCTCGTGCCACAATTGCTTAAAGTATCCGAACAGGACATCGTAAATGAGGAGGACGTTATCGGTATTTACGACAGTCTGTTCACCGTCAAGAATTTGCGTCTCGTGCACATTGTTTGCCACGATAAGGGTTCTCACAAGTAGACGCAACGTCGTGAATTACTATAACATAGATACATATATGGCGTATGTAAAGTTATACGGGAAGATAAGGACGAATAATCGACAAAACACCCAACAACCCCTAACTTGTTAACTGACGGCAAAGACTAACGCCAAGTCCTTCCGTAGGGATTTTGGGAGGTAATATCAACGGGCAGGTTTGTCGATTGACTTACATACTTATCCCTTAATATCCTCAATGTAGGACTTGTTGGCATTAGCAGAGAGATATATCTATACTTGTATGTATATATATATATATATATATATATACATATACATTATAGCGTATATAATAATATAAACGTTGTTGATTATATAATAGCAAAGAGTTTATCCGTTGTACGATGTACTCTAACACGTCGTTACGTATAGTATATGATGAAGGAGCATGTGATCCTGATCGAGTTGAAACAATGTATCCACGAGTTCGATCCTCGAAGTCTGAACTTTCGTCCTTGCACTATATCGACGAAAGAAATTTGTCTCTCGTCCTTTTTCCAATCGAACGAAAAATAATATCGCAACAAAGAAGAAAAAAAAAACAACGAGATTCTCTAATCTCGATCTGTTATAGAAAATAAACGTAGACGGAAAAATTGGTTTATCGGACGGGACGAATAGGAAATTGAAGCAATGATAACACAAAAATAATCAAAATAACAAAGAAAGAATATTTAAACAAAAAAGTAACAAAGTTCTGATATGACGAGTAAAAGAGAGAGAAAGAGAGAGAAATTTGTATTAGAATTCACTACGATAATCGTGGTACGAAAATAAAACGGTGCTTTTCCTCTTGCGTGCCGTTTATCACGAGGCCGCGAGAATAAACAAAAAAACTCACACATAGCTTTACGACATACAAAAAACACGAAAACGATTGTGATCGAATGATGATGAATTTTCATTTATTGTCGCGAGGGTTTAATGCGATGATGATTATATGGAATTGTTAAGAGACGCTGGAATATTATACAGGATAGTTGGAAAGAATTTAGCGGTTACGATGTATCAGCCGATGATAATGCAGCGAGGGCGAGTTCGACGTAATCGTCGATCGGTATAATCGCTGCTTCCTCGAGGAAAATGAAAATATACACGCTGTGCGCCGAGTATGGCGAGCCAAACTACAGGCTCGTCCGGAGTTCCTTATTTCGATATTAATTAATTATGTCGTATTTAAATACTATGATATTACGTATTAGCGATGCAACAAGAAAATACCGTTAAACAGGGTTCAATCAAAGTTTATCATACTTTTTAGTCTCGACCAAGTATGCCGCTTTTAATACTCTTTCAGAAATATCACTTTTTCTAATTACTTTCCAATGGATAAGAAAAAATGAAACAATTTACAATTGTACTTCGTTAATCGATTCTGTGGCGTAATTGCATGGCAAAATTCTACCACAGCGGATCTACCGCGATATCGTTTGCGATAGCTTTAATTAATTTATTCTTTTGTCCAGCTATCTCTGTAATAACGAAAACCTTCGAAAACCAAATATTCATTGTAAAAGACATGAGAAAATTGGCGCATTCATTGCCGCGTATGCCAGCTCGTCCTTGATATAAAAATAAGAAGAGAGGGAGAGAGAGAGAGAGAAAGAGAGAAAGAAAGAGATAATCGGATCACTTATGATTTCTCAAGACGTGATACGAATCGTGCGCGGGCGTCAATAAAGTGATATTCGTCCTGTTGTAATTGGCTCGATTCAAATTCTCTCGAGCTTTGTTCGTCATTCTCGCTCTTTCTTTTCAACGAACGATATATATTCTCCTCGCGTGAATATACGATCGGATGCGTCGTTGTCGCTTAATGGAGCAGTTAGCGTTAACCGGTGAGACCAATTACTAATCAGCGACGTTTCATTCGAAGTTCTCTTTCTCTATCTCTCTCTCTCTCTCTCTTCATCTCTCTCTCCTGCACACGCACACATACTTTAGAGTCCTCACTATCGTCAAGCACATCGAGTCCGGGCAACGACACCAGGGTGTGACGCATTCGTTATTTTCGTACAGTTACATTTTCGATCCGACTCTCCTTCGCTCACCAGTTGCAATTCTTATCTTTTTTTTTACCCAGACAGTTAAAAAAATTATAAAACTTGAGAATTATTTATCGTTCAAAAAAAAAGCTCGCCACTTTTTTCGTTAACGTAACGTTGTCGTTGACGAGGAGAATTAATCGTTTTCGTATTTTATGAAATAATTGTTTTACCTTACAATATGAATGACTTTTTCAATTTTGTAAATGTGCATACCCACTCGATACACGCGCCCTTCTCGGTTTTTTCCATCGACTTCCAGCACGATCCTACGTATAAATCGTTTCCCAACAGTGATATATAGTACCGCATGCTATATATTAGGTGATACTTTATAACGACGTATCGCGTCGTTTAATCTCCGTCTGTCTAATCCCACTTTCTCTCTATCTCACTCAGCACACGATACTCGTACCCTAATGATATTCATCGCGAGCGAGAACGATTCTCGCTCGAATTCGAGATTGACGTTTCGATAAAAAAGAAAATGCAATGAAACGATACAACTCGTGTACTAGTCTGTCAAAAGCGGCGGCGCCGTGAAAAAAAAGTTCAATATAGGCGAAATATTATTATAGAATCATATACATATTATATACATACACTATATTATACACATACTATATGATCCTCTGATAGATCGCATAGTATTTTTTCAATGTAAGAGAAATGTATAACCACTTTAGAAAAATATATTTTAGGTACAAGGAGGATCGTGAATTTTGGCTTATAATTCTGAAATGTGTTTTTTGTTTTTTGTTTTGTTTTGTCGGAGGAGAATTATTTAATCACCGTACCGTGAAAGTGAATGAATCGATGATGAATTCATCGCTGTGAGAACGATGTTCACTTTTGGTACGTCGAAAAGGTTCTTATTTTCGTAGACAGCTGCTAGGGCGTCGTACGATACATTTCCTACCGGTTTAGCGTCCGGATTTGATCTCTTCTATATTTAAGTCGTCTGGAACACGATAGAATTACGCGAGAGTTCGGTGCACTCTGATGATCGACCCCTCCTGTCATCCCCTTTCGACTAGGGTTGAAAATTTCCGTATAACTCTCTACCATATTCTCCTTAAATAAATTTTAATTTCACGACTCACCGGGCTCACTCACTCTCGTACACTTCGACGCGTCCGTATTGACGTCAACCGACGGTGCAAATTAACCGACAATATGTTGCCGATTGCACGTGTGCCAAGTCGAAAATCGATGCACCGAGGAAATATTCGAGTCGGTACGTTGTACGCGAAAGCACAAAATTCAGACTCCGATCGGCCACGAATAGTTTCATAAAATCCGAAAATTCGACGAACTTGTATTTCCGTTTCTCGACAAATTTATTTTTTAAGTATGCAAAAATTGTATTGACATTTTTCGTCTGGTTAAATCGATAAAAATTCTTCATTGGTACAATGTGCCGTATTCAACGTGCGCGACGCGATAACCAGTTCTTCGTTATCTTCTTTGATTAATACGTCTAACGTTGCAGTGAACTCGGACAAGTCTGATAACCAAACAAACACGAGATGATAAATTTCAATTGACATTTGTACATGAGTTGCGCGGTTCTCTTTCGACGTCCTTATTCAATTTCGTAAATGGACGTACGTATAATGTTTCATCGTCGCACAGCGGTAAATATACCACGTACTATAAGAGCATGTCCTCTCTGCGACGTCTCCCTATATACTTTTATACGGGACCACTGTACCTACCCTGAACGAACGTTTTCTTTGTTAGTGCTAATCGTCAAAGGAGCAAATTGAAAATATTTTACGCGATGGTAAAATCCCCATTATTTTTACGAAACGGCGAATCATCGATAAAAAACATCGTAAGATTTTTTTCGACAAATTTCAGATAACAATTATTCATATACTAATTAATATATAAGTTTAATTGTCTATTTCTTGAAAAATAATTTTTCACAAAAATCTTTAATCACATCGATCGAGGTTTGAATATGAAAATTGTTCATCGGTTGTTTCCTACGTGTTCGTTATAACGACACGTGGGGGTGTCATTACAACGAGAGTTTGTGCCACCCCAGGGATCCGTTATCCTCCGCGACTCAAAGTCCTTTATTCTCGTACACACGCGCACACACACGTATACGTTGGTTTCCGCGCGTCATATCCCGGGTAGAGAAACTCAAACGGACAAAGGCGTGTTTCTCAATCCCGAAATTACGACGCGTATGTATATATACGAATGTATGAACGTACTTGGGACTCTCCCGCGGCGAGAGTTATATACAACCCGTAAAATGACCGACATTTATTCTTCGGACATGGCCGCACGCGAGGCTCACGAAGGATTACGAGGGATAGAGGGCAAGTAGGGGTTCGTCCTGTTTCTCTCTCTCTCTCTCTCTCTTTCTCTCACTCTCTATTTTTTCCCTTTCATTCTTTATATGTAGTGTGTGTAAAGAATAATCGAGTGCGCGCGTCAGAATGATATCGTGTATTACGCGTCGGATCACACGCACACGCGTACGAGTATCCCGCTGGGAATTTAACGTCGGCGGTAGCACGACCTTTGACACATACGTACACGGTATATACACGTATAATATATATATATATATATAAGATTCTACCATAAAGAACAAAAATACTCTCGTATTAGGGATCTCGATGGAATGTTTCGATGAAATATAAGACACGAGGCGTGTGCCTTTTTATTAAGACGATTTTTCTCAGAGTCGGGTACAACCCCTGCTCATTCTCTTGGATGTTAGGATTTCTCGGTTGTCTGTTTTTCATAGCCAATCTCAGCTTTCTTGCACAGAGTCGAAATTATCTAATCGATAAAAATCCATCCAGTTTACTTTCATCTTTTAGTTTGTTATTTTATGAAACATATTTCCTCATTTTTATTCCACGAAATTTCGTACAAACGAAACATTCTTTTACAATTTAATATTAACCGATCGAATGAATTTTTTGTAGGTATACCTATTATTTTTATAAAACGAGAAACATAATAAGCCAGACGTTCTTCTCTCGTGATCGCGACATAGAGAAAATTTTATAAGATCTTTTTGTGTCTCTTTTTTCATTTAGGTCCCTTTCTCTGTTTGTTCGTCTTACCTCCAGTAATACCTCCTGTCGTCCGGGCCCTTCCTAAATACCCTTGCAATAAGAGGAAGGGAGAGAGAGAGAGCAAAGGAGATGAAGAAAAAGAGCGACGGAGGGAGTGAGAGGGACGATCCTCGCGTTGCGAGCACCCTCAAAAACGAGCTCGTTTTTCGGGAGTGAATGGACGCAACCGGGAATAAAAGTCTACATACATACATACATACATATATATATATATACCTATACTCTTTCCTTTCTCACAGCTCGAGGACATCCGAGATGTTATCCCGGCCAAAGGTTTAAGGCGGCGATGGTTTCGCTCGTCCAGCATTCACCCTCTCGTACTTGTGTACTATATACAATATACATATATTTGTGCAAACACACACACACACCTATATATATATGTACACGTACCTACCTTGGACTTTCCCTAGTTTTTGGATCTCTTCAACTCCCGGAGAATAAAAATTCTTGAATGCGTGGTTTTCTCATAGGGAGCATACGCACATACACATCAGAGTGACAAAAAACGAGAGGAAAGTAATGAGAGAGAGAGAGAGAGAGAGAGAGAGAGAGAGAGAGAGCGAGAGATAATATATACATATATTATATGATATCAAACTATATATCGTATACATATAAAAAACGAGATGAAAGCAACGAGAGTATAGCGTAAAAAGAATGAGAGACAGAAAGATAATATATATTACTTATATTATATCAAAATATATATCGATAATCTCATCATTAATCGATAAGCCATTACAGTGTTGAATTTATTATTCGTCCGGCTTCCTGACATCTTCAGGCGCGAATATACTTGTAATCCTAGCGAGGCTTAACATAGAACCTTTGGATACCCTTATATATGTTCACTTTTGGAACGCTATTAAATTTGGGCTCGGCGGATGGTGAAAAATTCCAGACAAAATTGCTTCTCTCTCGGAATACACTTGAGGGAAAAACAGAAGTAATAATAACGGCGATTGAGTTACGTCGTCGGGGAGTCACGACGAGATGAGAAAGACATCGGCGTAAAAGATGATGACGGTGTATATATATACATATACATAATGTGTGTACATGTATATACGTAGGTAGTAGAAGCGATGGAGAAAACGCAAATTAACGCCCGACGTCGGCAACCGCCTCCATCTCACTTTCCATCTTCTCGGCACTTTTGTTTCACCCGTGAGAGAACCTCAAGAGAGACAGAGAGAGAGAGAGAGAGAGAGAGAGAGAGAGAGAGAGAGAGAGAGAGAGAGGAGACTCGACAACACGAATTTTTCGCTCGGTTTACCAACCAAATTCTCCACGGCGATCTTTTCCGCTCTTCGTCTTCTCATCTCTGCCTCCCCCTTCCCCTCCTGCTCTTTCACGATCTTGGAGTTCGAGAGATGCGACGATAGAGGAAAAGCTCGAAAATACTCATGAGAAAGGACGAGAGAGAGAGAGAGAAAGAGCAAGGAAAAGCACAGCGACGCGTCCATAATAATACGCCAGTGAATTTCTTTCGTCAAGAGTCAATGGATTGCACTCGATAAATTCGTCAACAGTCCTCAAACGGAATCAAGATTTTCTATTTCACAGGAGAGACTAAGGTGATGGCTGGGGGGGGGGGGGGTCGAGAACGGAGAGATGAGAATACATCCCGAGGACAAATAGAAAGACGGAGGTGAAACGTGACTTTTTGTTCCGACGGCATAAAAATTCATTGGATATACGAGAGACGTGAAAACGATTCCCGTATAACCCATACAGGAGAGAATCGCTCACAGTTCAGGGATTGAATTTGAATTTCCCGCATTGATGCAGAGAAAAGATGAGATGGAAAGAAAAATCGTCCCGTGAAAAAGGGAGTTTCGTGAAAACAATACTTGTCTCACCTTCTGACATTATCAGGATGATAAAAGTGTCTGAATCGTGATGTGTTTGAAAATATTCTTTTTTTTTTGTTTTTTTTTTTTTCGTTTCACTTTGACAAGAATATCCATATTCCTCGGCGCGAATTCCTTCCGAGTGATATGGTTTCACGCCTCTCGTTGTCACTTATTCGAGAGGTGACGAGCGAGCGACTTTAATCCAGACGCTAATTTCGCGGCGTCGCTAATGCGGATGGTCCTCGCGACCGTATGTACCAACGTGTATTGTAGACGCATGAACGTAGAGGGGCAGAACACGAGCCTCGAGCTTTCCGGTCCGTCTCATAATACGTGCATATATGTACATATAGATGCGAGTACAGGAAGCGGTTGCACAGAGAGAGAGAGAGAGAGAGAGAGGGAGTAGCGTGTACGAGGAGAGAGTTTACGCCGCCGCAGAGAGGACTCTGTACGCGATAAACACGACGCAGGGAAATACACATTCGCGTTAAATAGGTATTACTCGGCTCTGATGGTGGAAGCCACCGCTGCTGGAAGCTGCGGATGCATCGCGTTGCGGTTTATAGTAACCTGTACCTATATATACATATATATGTATGTGTGTGTGGGTGTGTGTCTGGGAACAAATGTAGAGATAGACGTGGACGGTGGCAAGGCCGTAACGTGAATTACGACCGGACCGACATGAGACTCGCTCTCTTCTCTCTATCTATTAGGTATATATAGTTATCGGTATAAAGAATGAAAAGATAGAGCGACAGAGAGAGAGAGAGAGAGAAAGCCAAAGAGAAAGGGCGAATTGCTCGCGTTGTTGCCGACCGACTTGTTCGTGCGGGAATTATCCTCAGACTTCTAAGCTGCTATCTCTATATTATATGTATATGTATATATGTTAGATAAGTTACGTAACCGAGTACCAGGAGGTCTCGTTTTCCAGTTTCTCTGTATCTACTAAATCTATTTCGCTCCTTTTCCTTTTGAAGTCTCTCACGCCCTCCCCGTCGAGTTTTGTTCTCGTACGTACTTCCTTCATCCGTATATTTTCTTTTATTCGCTGTTACCTATTGCACAGAGGTATTATACGTGTAGGTTCGAATATGCCGCGACAGCCGCGAATATATACGACTTTGCTCTCAACCGTAAAAACCCCGCGAGAAGGACTTAGGAGGTCCGCGACAGTAGGATCTCACGATTTTTCACTTTTTTTTTTTTGGTAAAAAATCTCTCTTTCTTTAGTTGTCAGTCTGTTACATTTTGGACGCACAGACGGATATCTTACAAACTTCGTTCCCGTACGTTTCTTTTAACGTTCTATTTTATTATATTTTACCGAGCTATCCTTTGCAGGGTTTACAATGTATACGCACTGTTGTATAATATATTATATACGTATATGATAAACGTGTCGTCAGGAGGTACGGTGATGACCATGCTAATAAACTTAGAGCCTATATTGTGCCGCAATACCGACACGTTATATATATATATATGTATATTTCCTATTTTTCGAGAAATATTTTTCAAGTATTGAATTTCGAGTTTCTTAATATTTTTATAATATAGAAAAAACGTCATATGGTCGACGTTTGACATCGATGGCTGTCATCGGTCTCACGCGCCCGGCTTATTATTTGGTTAAGATGGCTACTGCTACGTCACGTGACGCGTCGCTCTTCGAATACCTCGATTTTTCTCGACTTTATTCCTGAATTGATTGCTTATTATTCCGGTGAGCTTTCCAACCCAAGGTGTCTTATCGATCATAAAGACTCAACGAATGCAACCATCAGTTTTTTTACGTGTGTCGTGGCTTCAAGTGGCATACAAAAATCGATATCTAAGAAGACAGGCACATTTTGTCGTCCACATGTGTTAAATGCACTGACTTTAATAATTAATATCTCGAAAACTGTGCGGTAAATCTCGTGGAAACTCCGCTTATGCATGGTCGAAGGGCTCGACAACGCTATACAAAAAAGTTGGACTTTTATCTTGGAGTCGCTCCAATCACCGAACACCCTTGAGAGGCGGTATTGAGGCGATTTCTGGAACGAACGCGAGAGAAAGGAGACTAACAATAAGTGACACGTAAGGGATGAGACGTAAAACGTCTCGTTGTACGTTCTAGAAGCCAGTCTTTTAGCCACTTGTCAATTTTCCCCCCTGCTTCGCTGTGTCCTATAACGTGTAACATAATTTATAATCCGGGGGTTGGCATTATACAAAGCAGATCGTCGTGATAACTAATCCATATCTGCAGGTGGCTCTCTCTGCCTGATGCCCCGTACTCCCTGTGCGCCCTTCGTCAGAGAGATTCTGTTGCTAGTTTGTCGTATACTGAAACACTGATGGAAGCTTGTGTATATAAACGAGAGAACGGCCTCGCTCGCAGGTGCCGTAGGGACAGCTGTGCCACGCGCGCCGAGTGTTTGTAATTAATCTGTCGCCTCTCTCTCTCTCTCTCTCTCACTCTCTCACTCACTCACTCTCTCTCTCTCACGCCTTCTCTCTCCCTCTCTCACTTACTCTCCCTCTTTCTCTTTCTCTCTCTCTCTTACTCTCTCTTTCTATATGTCTCTCTCTCTTTCTCTCTCTCTCTCTCTCTCTCTCTCTCTCTGTGCATAGTGGACAAAAGCTGTAATACAGTAATATCGCAGCAGTAACTCGACCTAAAGCTCGAGAGCTATTGCAGGACAGCGAGAGACGACAGAGGAGAGGCACCTGCTGCCTTGCACCAGGACGACAATGACGGGTTTTCGATTCTCCGAATCACTATCATCCGTCTTCGAGTCAGAGATATACACGGATAAATATAATCTTGCAGGGTCGTTGAACAGGATGAGCGACAGTAAATGTTATCTATGGGACTCGAGTCAAGCACAATCGAATGACCCGAAATAAATTCAATCGCAATTAAATCCACTCAAGACGTTGCGTGTACAACCAGTCACATAAGTGTCGTATTTATTAAAATTGATTCATTCCGTGATCGACTAGAAGCGTATTAATACTTTTTCTTCCGAGTAAATCAATGTTTCTCAGATTATCAAGGCAAAAGTCTCTCGGTAAACTCGAAAGCCAGGCAAATGAGACTTGTTTCTATCACGGTCGACCTCGATTAAACCCCGCGTGTCTGTCCAATAGATAGCGTTTTGGTAATTCTTCTTACGAAATATCGACGTTTTGTCACCCACCGTGGTGTATCGATTACAAAAACCACCCTTGCACCTTCTCCTCTAGTAAACAAAGAGAAAAGAAAGGAAACCCACAAAGTACGCGCGATTTACAACAGGGCTTATGCAAAACGTTTCGGGAATTAAATTTTCGGCAGGCTGTACTCCAGCAGGCGGACCAAGAGAGAGAGAGAGAGAGAGAGAGAGAGATGAAGAGAGTCTTATACATATATGGATATTCCTATATATAGCTATATATATCAAACGCGAGGACGGCGGGCGATGCGAAACTCGCGGCCCTTCCATCTCCATCCCCGACGCATCAGCATCGCAAACCCTCGTATCCCACACTTTTCTCCACGTCGCTCCATCCTCGACTCCTCTCCTATTCCTCGTCGGTCTCGAGACCGCAAGAACACGCAACCCTCGTATTTTCCGTTAAGTCAGCCACTTTTTTTTCCAGGAACTCCTCGGATGCTTCTCATACTCGGATAGTTTGCGATACCCGCTGAAGTCACTCACTGTGGATTTTTTCCTTCGTATATATATACGTACTAATTCATTCTCGAGTAACTCAATTTTTGCATCTTCGTGTATCGCGAAACCGATAAATCTTATAAAACAAAAAGAAAGATGCATGAAAAATCGCGGATTACTGTATAGAAAACTCGTCGCGTGTATTTATTTTCGACAGATTTCGCGGCTGAAGAATTGTGCACTCGTGTTCGTGTTCTGATTTTCTATCTGAAAGGATACCGTGATTCGGCGACCTCGAGTTTGCATATGAACACAAAAGGGAGGAAGAGAAAGAGAGAGAGAGAGAGAGAGAGAGAGATAGGAAGATAGGACTGTAGAAAGTAAAAGGCCGAAAGCACCACCGCCTCACAGTCACATAGGAAAGAGCGAAAGGCACGAATGTTGATTCAGGTCGTCGACGCGTTACTGTGAGAGTCGATTATGCACGGTGAATATTTTCGTAAGGGTTTTACAAATTCAACTCCATCCTCCTCACCCTTCTTCGTTCATTTCATCTCAACCCGCGCATACTCTCCACGGTGTGTTGGATGCCTTATACAACCTTCTTTATCGCTCTTACCCTTTTCTATGAAACAAAAAAATATTCACACATACGAACGTAATATACATAATGCATTGGATTTTCCGAGGGAGAACACATACGATATGTCGAGCCTGCGCCGCCCTCGTTATACATAGAGAACGACGCATACATATATGTATATTTTCATATCCGCGTTGGTCTGGATAGGAAGACGAGTGAGCGGATAGCAAGAGGAAGGAACAGAGAAAACGCATAGTTAAGAGAGAGAGAGAGGGGAGAGAGAGAGTAGAGTGAGAGAGCAGAGAGCGAGTAGGCCATGCGAATTGACAAGGAACGTGACGAGAAGCTTGTGCCCGACAATCGGAGCAATTTGCGTAATACCCGACGCAACCCCAACGCGTTTATCACCAATCTCACCTAAGCGAAAGCGACGCCTACGCCACGCAGCGCTCACTTTCTCACGCTACCTCTTCTCGACCGAACTTCTTTCGGATAAGAACAAAAGTTATAGCTCGGTTTAACGAAAAATCGCGATGGAATTTTTTAAGTTTTCAAATCCTACTACGAGGGCGCTCTTGGATATAACCGAATGGATCCAATGTTTTATTCCGTAGGTAAAGGCTTTGCGAACCTTTTCGAAAAATCAGTCATGAGCTCGATTCGATCGAGCCAAAATCAGTCACAAAGTCTACAATTCTGGCCTGGTTTTCGTAATGTTGGGGTAATATGGGCCGGTTCAACTTATCTTTCATTTATGGACTGAAAATTACATTTAAGCAGCTTCCCGTTCAGTAAAAGCGTTCTTGTTAAGCCTTCGTTAAAGCTCGGTAAATTCCATCAATTTTCGATCAAATCTTCATCGCAGATGTCTAATATTCAGTGACAAAGCAAAGCTCTAGTGCTGCTGCAGAATTGAACGACACAGAGGCTTATGATGTGTTTTATTCATAATATTTACGCCAAAGGACACGTTCATACGAATTACTTAAATAGAAATAGAAGAACCTCCGTGCAGAAAATTTTAGTGGGCGAAACGAGGAACGAAGCGTCGCAGGAGCGACAGAGAGACCGAGAGAGATGCCCGTGAGAGGTGGGAAATGAGAATGTGTGGATGAGAGATGAGAGAATCAAGGGGTGGCAGACATATAAATGATATAGAAAGAGAGAGAGAGAGAGACAGAGAAAAGATGAGATAGACATATGAGAGCGAACACGAGCAGAGAAAACAATAACCGTGAGTGCATCGTGAAAGATGAAACAGTCCGCACACGGACGGGAAAGCACGTTATGTAACCTCACTCGCGGCAGTCACGGGAAGAGAAAGATCGAAACATGGGGTGGATTTGGATACCGAGAAAAGCTTGCCCTCAAACGCTCTGTAAACACAAGTGAGTATATATATATATATATCGATGTAGTATGAAACAGTATTAGCGATGTAGTCACTGTACAACACATTCTATTTCTCTGCATGCTCGTCTCCATCCCTTAATCCCTCCTATCGTATGCATATTGCGTATACATGTATATTTCACACTATACACACATATATCTATGTACATGTTCTATTAGTTGGCGGCACGTATAGCGTATTTTCGCATAAACATTAGCCGCGAAACACACGAATCTATTTCGTACCGCGAGCATTGCTTTCAACCGCAATCTTGCCACGGTGGCTCGTAGCTTATTTATATAGGTACGTTTATACCAGGATTCGGGAATATAAACCAATCAAATCGTAGCCTCTGTGAAACCTAACTTTGGAAAATAAATCACTATTTCTCGATATCAAACGTTTTAAAAAATTAAGACAGTTCCGGAATAAAAATATATTTAGTTCTGTTTCTGTTTCTGGACTACATTGTCCACTTGAAAATTCTTTCGTCCAGACTCTCTCGCTAATTTCTTCCTTCCGTTTTGCTCGGTATTCCTGTGACGCTAATTCGATCAAGTACTCGTGCGATTATCCGCCATTTTCGTCGGAAGTTATCATTCAACCGGTGACCATCCGTTAGAATAATAATGCAGCAGCTTCGTATCGAACGGTTCAAAAAATCCGTGCAAACGTATAAAAGTCCCGGAATCCAACGGTATCAACCGTAGAAATATATATATTTGTATCTCTGTACACAGAAGGTAACACGACTCGTTGGACATAACGTCAATTGTGCCAGTAACAAAACAAAGTGAGGCAGACCTGGGAACCAATGTGAAAGAGATCGAAGCGATACGATGGTGTTCGTTGAAGCGCATGCGCGTATCGCGCGATCCACTCGTGCACAATTCGAACGGAAAATTCTTTCCGGCTTCGCAAATTAATAATCGTTACAGCACTCAACCGGCCCGTTTGCCCAAAACGACCGGTTGCAATTTCATCGAAATTACGATCTGCTCGATATGCTCGCGCGCTCACACACGTGAAATTGTCAAGCGAATATATATTGCCGCATGCCTGAGCGCATCGCTGAAGAACATATATATATATATACGTGAACGAAGCTAACGAGAGAGGGATGATTCACGCCCTCGATCTTGTTTTCTATACACACATATATATATATATACATAGGAAAAACAATATATTTTATTTGGAGAAAATATCAGATTTTTCGACGATACTCTTCGATCTTTTTTTTCTCTCTTATTCTTTTATATATATATATACGATATTATTTGTTCGTACTCCGACGCGTTCTCTCCCCGACCTGATCAAATAAATATACCAAGAGCTCTGACGTGTTCGCGCGTGGTCCCCGTTACGAAATCAACGAATCGAGATAGGGGGAGAAAACTCGCGGATATATTTCAGCAAACGGTTCATTCTATATCTGTAGGTATATGTACAATGGTATATCGAGGTCGAAGAGCTCGGAGGGTTTTAGTCTCTCGTAGTCGAATCGTAGTAGAAATATTGCAATTCGCACCGCCTCTCTATCCTTCTCGCGCCCTTAGTCCGCCGTCAGGGCATACAGAAAGAAGAGTATGACGGCTGTGTAGAGGGGTAGGTTGCGAGAGAGGGAGGGTCGAGGTCTGTACACGCAACCGGAAGTGAACGTTCCACTGGAGTCGTCGGTATACGTTCACGGCCGAGCTCGTTATTTCTCCCATCGTCCATTGCTGACAATGGGCAGAGTGCCAACTCGTGATACCTTTTTACTCTCAGACCCGATCCCCTCTCCCTCCACCCCCTCCCCTCCTTCCTCTGCCCGCAGGGCATCTCACTCCTGGATTTCCTGTGTCTCTTTGGCTCATCCCCATTCACCACCACCACCCTCTTTCGTCGATTCTCCGCGCCCTGCATGTCCCATATCTGCGTATGCGTAGCTCTCGTCCTCCTATACCCTGCGAATACACATAAATATATAAACAATTGTCGTTAACTATTAATCAGTTATAAGAAACTTGAAAAAAAGGAACAAAATATATGTATATAAACATACTCGTCGAGGTGAGATTTTACTCGTGACCAATATTCGTGTAGTAATCTCCTGACTACACGAGGTACTCGAGATATACGAGTTTAACGTCCTATGAGTGGTACAAGGGTGGTCAGGAGGTTAAAGTCTAGAAAAATCCTTCTTTCGGAAAACATCGGTTCGCTTTAGTTCTAATTAATAATGTGTCCGTTGATCACTATTCTTAAAAAAGAATTTAACGACGAATACGCTAAATGGGTTTCTTTTCGTTTAAAAATTATTCGACTTTTTTTAGTTGATAAAATTGTACTCGATCGTGTAATAAGGGATTCAACAGAAATGATTATTTTATATTCGAAAACATTTTTGAGGACAATAGCAATCGGATAAAACTCGCTGTTCTATAATGTAGAACGAATTCAAGGATTTTTGTGACTACGCGACGTGTCTCGTCCACGAGTGTACGGGGGCTGCTAGACGACCCCGAGGAGAATCCGGCGCCTCTCATACACACTGGCATTGCACATATACAGATATATAGGAGATTCGAGCACGTGGAGCAAAAGAGAGCGTGCTCAGCGCGCTCTCGGGCACTTCAGTTTTACTAATGAACCCGGGGAGCGAGATCTCTGCCGTGCTGTGCACATTGCTCTCCGAATTTCTCCCACTCCCCTCTTCACTCCTTTTTCTCAACGCGGTGCCGCGAGCACTCGAGAAGCACTTTTACTTCCACAAGCCGCCGCGAGAGCGTCGTTCTGCCTGCCGACAACAATGACGGTGACGGCGACTCGATGGATTTTCTTTTCATTTTTTTTTTGTTCTCGGGCTACGTCGAAACGCAGAATCATAGAGAGAGACCGTAAAAGACAGAATGAAGATATATGCAAAGAATATTATACAGATCGTATCACGGACTGTTTGTTTCGTCCCCGCACCCTCTACTTTCGAATCTCCCAATTCCACGTGTGGCTTGTTCGTTCCTCCGCCTGGATTGCAGTCTGCGTAACAAAATTAATTCCCGTGTAATACCGTCTACGTACGTGGTTAAGGGAGGAACTACGTTCGATAGGAACACTCAAGAAAAACCATGTTGCCGATCGCTCCAAAATTCGAGCGAAGGAACTATCGACTCTTAGAAACCGCGTAAAAAAACGAAAAAACGAGTGAGGATTTTCCGATGCGGCATTCAAGTCTTTCGACAAGAAGGGGATCCATTCAAGGAAATCTTGTTTCAGTTTTCGAAGGTTGATTTTGCGACTATACGTGAGCTACGCGAAGAATGATCGATCGCTCTCGTTATCGAGGAAATTGTGCTTTAAGACGGCGAAAGGATAACGAGTAAGGAGGGCGAGTGGTGCATTCGTGCGACCGATCCATCGCACAAGGGTTCACAGCTATCATGAAGCACCCCTCGATCGACTAGATTCTGTGCGACGACGCGTTCG
The DNA here is from genome assembly GCA_951802705.1 of Netelia virgata. Taxonomy (NCBI): domain Eukaryota; kingdom Metazoa; phylum Arthropoda; class Insecta; order Hymenoptera; family Ichneumonidae; genus Netelia; species Netelia virgata. The sequence goes on along the minus strand of OX637867.1, from coordinate 29,531,279 downwards.
CGCCATTTAATTGCTCGATCGAGTGTTCTCTCCACCCCTACGTGTCCTCGTACTCACCGGACCGCTTTCTCCCGCTCATCGCGCTCTTTTTTTCATCGCCGCGAGCTCCCCGCCGCTCTCTCTATATACGCTTTCAGCTAAGAGGATTATAATGTAAAAGTGAGTAGAAGCTGTTTCGCGCTCTTTTCACACTCCGTTCGGGAAGATACACGGTGTAATACGAGTTAGAAGAGAGCTCGTTCCTATTGTAGGAGTAGCGTGAAACCCGCAGCTGTATTTGTACGATGCGTATATCTAGATGGCGGCTTCGTGTTGCGAGCGTTAAAAGCCGACGGAATTATCGCGGGATTACATTTTTCCTCCCCTCATCGCCCACCTCTCCTCTCTTTTCGCTAGCAATTCCATTTACATTGCCCGTTTTAAGAAACATTACGCCAGCGCTTTCTTATTTAGCTCAGCAATTTTTTTTCTCTCCAAGAAGCGAATCGCTGACTTTGATATTTCGATAAATGGTAGGAGGCTGGCCCCGCCGGACAGTTATCGTGATAAAATGGTATATCGTTGACTCGTCTCACGGAACGTTTCTTCTTCGCTGTGTATAGAGTATTTTATCGAGAAAGAGACGATGCTCGGAGGACGAGGGTCGTGAAGATATTTTCCCTTTTGCCATGTTGAGAGAGAAAGAGAGAGAGGAATGGGAGGGAGCGGAGAAAAAAACCTTCGGAGAAGCACGAAAACGTACTTACGTAGCCTCGGGACCTCTTTCTCCTTTTTTTTTGCCTCACGCTGGCAACGAGTGAGATCCGATTGAAATCTCGTCTCCCATTCTTCGTTTTTTTCTTCTCTCTGCCCTCTTTTTTTTCCATTCTTCCGAATTTCCATTTCACCCAATTTTCGCAAATTCGCCGCAACAAAATCTCTTATATACGTTTATACATATATATATATATATATATATATATATTCGTACATGTACATCCTCTTTTATTTCGTTCTATTCTCTATTATCACCCTCTTTCTTTCTCTCTCTCTCTCTCTCTCTGCCACGCTCAGCCCGCGGTTTTTTCCTTATCGGTGGACGGGACAGGGATGAGAGAAGAACTTTTCACCGCTCGCTCGTTTCCCAGCGGACTGTGCAACGCCCATGCAAATCTACGTACCCTACGTATGACGCATACGACGACAGTTTCACGAATACGTTCGTGTTTCTTTCACGCTCTACGTATGCGCGTCACACGTTGAAAACGACGTTGAATAATCGCGACGCTCATTCTCCTCTTTTATCATTCGACGTCGACAAATTTCCCATTTTTATCCCCTCTTCATCCGCCCTCTCGCTTTACCGGCCTATTCTCCTCCATCACGCGTCTAGCTAACAGTAAACTTTTCGATACCCACGCGCTCGTTGTTTTCATTTGTAAACGGTATACGACAAAAAAATGAGAGAAAGAGAGACAGATAAAATGGCGGAAAAACGAGAAATACATGTGCGATTTACACGTAGGGTCTTTTAGTATACAAGGAGAGGGGAGGGATAAGCGCGCATAGGGCACAATATTTAGAGGAAGATCTTTTTCACGAGCGATGGCGTTCTCCCTCGAGCCCTTAGACACGATCGCAACCACGAAGTAAAAGAAAAACTCGCTTCGCGATACCGCCAAGAAACATATGGGATTACCTTCTTGTGTAGCGTTTCGGTTTTTACGTTACATTGTTTTCTTTTCTTTTTCTTTTTCGGCAGAAGGTATTTACCGCCTTGCTCTCGCTTTAAGTGTGGCCGAGTGTAACGTAAGGGGCACGAAGAGGAGAGAAAAAGTAGAAAGGGCGAGATTTTTCGGTAACAATATAATTGCACGAGGGTATTCGCCGAAAATACCCTCGGCGATATGTTCGCACCCTAATATAATACAGGGGGTATATACGTGTATATGGCTGTATTAGCGGGGTTACCATTACGCGTACCTCCACCAGAGCTCTCACTAAACTTGGTTTTCTCACCGGAGGTCGTTAACACCTGCTCCTTTCCGTCAAGTTGCTTCTCTCTCTCTCTCTCTCTCTCTCTCGTTCTCGCTACCCTTCTTACATCCCCGTTGTTATATACGTTGTCCCACCGGTCCCTTTTTCGATCTTCTCACCCTTCTCGGCCATCGCCGAGGAGAATTTCTGGCTGGCGCTCTGTGTCAAGGCGAAAATCCACCGGGCGAATCCACCCATCGGAGAAATTCCCGACTCGCTTCTCTCTCGTACTCACCTCGTAGGTTCCTCGGTACAACCACATCGAGCAACGTCGTACGCAACCAATACCCCTGTGTCTAGCACGAAACACGATCGACCTGTGCACAATTAGGATTGCCAAGGGAGAGAGAAAGATAAAGATAGATATATAGAGAGGGAGAGAGTGATTGGTGAGATGGGGGATGAAAGGGAGGGATGTTGGGTAAGACCCTCTCGATCCGTCTCTCTCTCTCTCTCTCTCTCTCTCTCTCTCTCTCTCTCTCTCTCTCTCTCTCTCTCTCTCTCTCTCTAACGGTCTCTCTCTCTCTCTAACGGTCTCTTTCGGGTATCTTACGACTCCCTCTTCCATCCCCTTTTACTCATGGTGTTATGTATACATATATATATATATATATATTTGACGATGTGACTGTATATTCGACTAGATTCCTGGCTCTCCCAAAAGGCCGCATGTATATTAGCTGCGCTGGCCGCAACGTCTCGAGAGCAGCCGAGCATAGAGAGCGAGGGAGGATGACGATGTCTCCCCTAGGGTATACGTACTCGGCTACCCGAGACTCAAATCGAATTATCGATACCGAGCTAACGATTCCACGGACGAGAGAATGCATAGTCTTGATAGAAAGGCGAAGGATCTCATCCTTCGATTTACGCTCTTGTTGTACTATTAACATATATATATATATATATATTTATTTATTACTTTATTATTACAATGAATCTCACGATCGATCAATTTTTACGAATCGTAACGAAACGTTCGAAGAACGTTTAAATTGAAATTTAGACACGTCTTCGACGCAATTTTTCTTCATCCGTCATTACGTAGAAATTGTCGCGAATGACGTTGGGTCAAGGTTGCTCATAAATAATCCCGAAAGAAAAGAAAACTCTCGGCAATGTATATTCGAGAAATTTCTCAAAGTGCAAACTACCGCGACGTTCGTTCTTCCGAGTGGGGAATTATACGGTGCGCCCTTAGTCGCGGGGGTGGAGAAGACGACGAGAATGATTCCGTAGCAGTGAGTTCCAAAGCGAGTAAACCCATGGAGATGTGTCGGGTCCACTTCTGGAGTATAACCGAGTGTATTACTGTAGCGCGTTTACGTATATAGTTATATAGCTCAACGTTCAACGGTAAACTTTACTTGATTCTATGTACGGGTATATACAAGAGAGGCTTGTTCTCACTCTCCGCTGTCGTAGTTGTTTCCATGCTTGACTGGACGCCAGCTATACTCGAATCTGCACTACTCTGTAATACTCTCCCACTCTCGTTTCTATCTATCTCTATACAGATTGCTTTTGAAACTGATGGGTTTTCGTCGATACCGTGTATATATACAGTAAAAGCAAAACCAATAGTACCGAGCGGCATCGCACGATTCAGTATTGATTTTCGACGGTAATATTTTATCGAGTGCCTCGGCAAGCTTTACAGCCAACAGCAGCAGCCGGGAATCGTGAACCGCACATTTATGTTACGCACGCCGGCTATAATGGATTGATTTTTGGCGGGACGAATTTTTCTCGGCTCTCAATATCTTTCTCTCGCCCAGTCGTTCGCTCCATTCGCGACCTTTATTTTTTTCTTGTTTCATTCGTTATTTATTTATTTTCGCCCTTTTTCGCGAGACGCCCTTTTTATCGCGACTCTCGATTACCTCCGACTATTTTTTTTATTATTATTATTTTGTTTCATTATATATTTCATAATAAATTGATACGTTTGTGATTTTGTTTCGTTTCGCTTGGACGATCGCGGATAATCGGTAACGAGCGACTTAGCTCGCGACGTGGTCGCATGGACGATATTATCGAGCAATCCTTGCGGTTGATCGTTACAAAGGCGGAGCGACGGTAGAATCGCGGCTTCGGCCCCGTCTGTACGAGAACACGTCGGTAAACTTCGTTAACGAGAGACTAATTCCCAATTGCTAGATCGTTGGTTCGCGCTAACGGGAGTTCGCCGAAGGGAAAGTTGCTATCGGGGCTGCACTCCTTCGATGCAATTGCTTCAACAATATATAGTATTACTATATATATATATATATATATATAGTATGGAGTTAAATATAATGTATAACGTTTCTCCGGTGCTTGGTGGCTAAACACAACGAGCCGGTGTGAGAGAATTAACCCTGCGGCTGGTCCCCGATCGACAACAAGGGCACCGCATCAAAGTGACTGTAACAGAGAGACGATTTTCGTCATAGTCCCCGCGAGCTTTCACATTTCGCGTCGTACAACGCAATCGCCTACGAACCGTGTCGACCGCACTCTTACTCCAAAATTCCCGCGGTCAAGAACTTCAATTTCTCCGGCAAACAATTATCGGCCATTCGCGATATCTTACAGCGGTGAAATAATTCTCGTCAGGCGTCGTCTACTCACTCGTATTTCGCTCGATGATATATCGACGCGTCGACGACGATTCCTAATTGGAAAATTCGCGATATTTCCAAAGATATACGATACGAGGGAAAGATTTCTTCTTTTTTTAGTTTCTTTCCTCGAATTGCGCATTATCGCGCTTCCGTTCAAATTTATCGCGACTCTAATTTTTTTCAAGCGATTTTCGATACAGTTTCGCGAAGAATTATACGTTCGCCCTACATGCGCCCAACTTATTTCCCCGTAGTGGCTGGAAATCTTGCGAAACGAGGGAATCCTGACCGCGAATTTGCGAACTTGGATCGTTGTCCCGAGGAATAAAAGGAAAAAAGATAAAATCGTTTCTGGTCGATTTACCGAAGAGCAACGTCGAATACAAGGATAAGGACTCGCTCTTTCGTTCCCTCACACCCTTGATACTCGCAAGTGGGATGGTTAGTCCGAGAGAAGACGCGAAGGCGAAATAGTGTGAGGGAGGCGCGCGGCAAATTTATTTGGCCTATAAATACGAAATATCGTGTCCACGTGCGAGACGTAACTCACGAACGTACGAAAGTAATGTATCACCGGAAACAGGAGCAAGCGAGAGTGGGGAAGGGGGTTTGGGGGTTGGGGGTTGAGGGTGGTAGGATGGCAATGGTGGCGGTCGCGAGCGAGACTCGAGTTCGCGAAGAGATGGCATCTCGCGCTCTATTGCGCGGGGTAAACGTCGAGGAGAAATGGCGAGGAATACGGGGAAACGGAGAAAAAGCGAATGGAAAGCCAAGCTCATACATATATATATATATATATAGAGAGAGAGAGAGAGAGAGAGAGAGGATCGTACGAGAGATAGGAATGAAGGAAAAACCTCGAATACGATACGCGAAGGAAGAGCGAGGGAGAGAGTGAGAGAAAGAGACGGGACGAATGAGCGAACGAACGACGAATAACGAATGAATTTTGAACATCGGATTTTCCTCTCTTTCTATATCCACGGCTTTTTCCCTCGTTCAATCGGTGCTGTGAAAAGATGCGAGAGCTAAGCTTAAGCCCGATCATCAGCGAAATGAGCGTTTTATCTTTTTACTAAGCGTGAACAAACTTTAAAACGTGGATTTTTCTATTTTTACAGTTTAAAATCGAGTCGCGAATGTTATATTTCTTGTTATATTTCCGATTACGATAAAAAATGTAACAACGGAAATTGAACAAAATTTATATTCGTTGTAGAACGTTTGTTCGAAATGATAATTAAACGTGTACCATCGTTAACGATAACTACGAATTAACGAATCACTAATGAGTCGTTCGATAATGAATTTTGTTTCCGAATAAAATCAAGTAGGAACGTTTTCATTTACAAATGCGCCGGTACTTGATTTTTTGAATTGGAATATTTTCGTATTTACGGGACAGTAAATTAATTCCTATAATTCGTTAACAGTTACAAATCGATATACGTCGAGTCCTCGCGTTTGTTATCGAAGGAAATACAACTCTCTCGTTGTTATATTCCCTATTCCCGATCGGAATAGTTTCATGAAAGGAGAGATTGCCTCCGCGGGTAAAGAGCGATTGATCGAACGTGAGAGAGAGCGAGAGAAAGAGAGAGAGAGAGAGAGAGAGAGAGAGAGAGAGAGAAAGAGAGAGAGAAAGAGAGAGAGAGAGAGAGAGAGGGTGCAGTAACGCAATGACCAAAGGTTACGAGAAAATGGTTTCGCGTTTGCGTGCAAAATCTCTTGGCCGCACATATCGATGGCTCTTGCACGCGGTTTGGCTCCTGTTCTCTATTCCTTTCTCTCTCTCTCTCTCTCTCTCTCTCCCTGTCCGCATATACGTAGTTTATGTGTATGTGCACAAAGTTGTGGAAGAGTCCACGAGGGGTTCGCGGGGTTGTACATTGAGAGAGCGTGCGAGCGGTGGAGAGAGAGAGAGAGAGAGAGGGAGAAAAACCTGCCCGGGACTGGTGGTGATTTGGCTGCCGGTCATTTCGAGCCCTCTCGCTCTTTCTCCCTTTCCTTCTCGCTTGCTCTCCCTGCAGCCCACGTTATTATCCCTATACCCCGTGTTGCGGTGAGCGAAACAAACGCGCGAAACCTTCGCGTTTGGCCGGGTGAAACCTAGGCGGGGGAAAGGGAGGGTCAAGAGGAGTAAGAGGAGTAGGAGGAGTAGGAGGAGGAGTAGGAGGAGGAGGAGGAGGAGGAGGAGGAGTAACGGGATGGGCCGAAGGGAGGAATTGCGCTCTGTGCGTTGGCCCCGGTAGCCGTTTGGCGATTGTGCCCACGCGATAGTATATATTTCGCGGACTCTCGACTCGCCGATTCGAGGGAGGTGTGGATGGGCCAGGAAATTGTGCACGAGAGAATGACCAAATGTATAAAATGGATTCTATACGTGTACACGAATCTGGGCGCAGATATAGAGCCAGTCATTGCCATACTTGACTATTACATTTTGCGACGAGAGACCTATATTAAAAAATTTCGACGAGATGAGAAATGATGAGAAAAAACATTATTACAGACTCTGTACCACGTGACTTTCTTCCGTTTCTTCCACTGTAATTTAAATTTCATTTAAATACGACGAGGATTGTATGAAGGCCAGAGTGGCCAATGACTGTACTATAATGGCCAATCGTTATATATATACGAGGTAACTGCCCTCATATATAGGACGCACTAGCTTTTCTTCCACCCTGAGAGCTGCACGGACGTGAGATTGACCAAAACATCGAGAGGGTGGAACTCACAACCCGCTCTCTCTCTCTCTCTCTCTCTCTCTCTCTCTCCCTCTCTCTTCACTCACTCTAGCGAGAGACTTAGGTTGAGGTCGTGAGATTGACGTTCTCTCTCAGACAGATTCGCGCATACATCGTGCCACACACCGACGCCTTGACGTTGGATATGTACACAAAACACACCCTCTATTCTCGCGAGTGAGCAGAGAGAGAGAGAAAGCCGCAAAGGGTTGCAACCGGAGAGCCCCGTCAGCTAAATCCCACGTGACACGGTTAGGGCCTTCGGCTCGCCCTCTCCGGGTACGATGCGAGCATGCACGCGACTCTCAAGCTCGTGACGTTTCGCGACACCTGTCCGTTTCGTCCTTTACATGCGCATTATTCGTTATATATATAGATATATATAGATATATATATTTAGACGTCGCGAGGTTTCGTTTTTAGTACGCCCGGAAACGTTTAACCGCGATATTAAGACGTTGCGTATTCTTACACAATAGTTCGTGAGGGATTATACCAACGACGATATCTTTTATTTTTTCTTCATCCCTTCGTGTCACGAGCCTGACATGGCTATCATGCACCTGCCATCGCTATAAAATCATAAAAATATAACCTGCTGGCAGTGATTACGATTGAAATTAAAATTCATTAAAACTCTGCCAAATATTGTCACAAGGAAAATAACGTGCAGGGTTATTGTTTAACGACGGTGAGTTCAAACACGTGATCGTGAACGATATTAGACGATTCGATAAAAATAACGAGTATCGTTCGAAACGATTGGATAAATAAATAACGACTACCGTCTCAATGTAATACAGAACGGTACCATCCCCAGTCTGCTGTTATATATATATAACTGTATATGAAAACTGGATGTAGAATGACTTTTATGTCTATTGTATAACATGTTTATCGGAGAAATAAAAATCGTGCAATTTCCGGCAAAGTATTTTCCTTTCCCTTGTACTCCTTGTTCTCTCTCCGTTCCCTGTACACTTTTTGTTTTTACTGTTTCCTACTCCTTCCTCCAGGCTTGCTCCCGCCATCCCCACCCTCCCTGCCCCTTCCTCTTCCCGTTATCCCTTACGACTCGCCTCGCGTCGTGCCGTGCGTGGGGCACGGAAAATCCGCACGGAAATAAGTAACGTCGACTACCGCAACGTCGCCCATAGAGCGTCGGTGAAAGAAAGAGAGAAAAGCCACCAGCAGGTTGGCTCCTTTCTCTTTGCGCCCCTGTTCCTCTCTCGTCACTCTGTACCGAGACTTTTTCTATCTCTCTCTCTCTCTCTCTCTCGTCGTTCCTTCTCACTCCTGTTGGTTCGCCTCTAGGCTTTGCATATACATATATATATATATATATATATATATATATATATATATATATATATATAAATGTGTGTGTGTGTATGCTCTGCGTCGCTTTCTCCTTTCCCATCCCTTTTGCTCTGGAACGGCACAAGTTCTCCACCCCGACGACTTCTACCCCGAAATTTCGCATTCCGTACGCGACACGCTTCGCTCTCGTGCGCCCGCTCTTCTCGCCAAGTTTCCCGGGGAACCCTCTGGCCTCTCTCTCTCTCTCTCTCTCTCTCTCTCTCTCTCTCTCCGTCACTCCCCCTCTTTCTCTCTCTTTCTGCTGGGTATTCTGTTTTCTCACTCTCACTCCTGTATATATGATGCAACCTTCGAGTATACTAAGTTCCATACCTCGGCAGCTAGCAAGAAGAGGCAGAAGCAGACTATAAGCTATACGTATGCGTGGCGTAAGTCTGTATTGAAATCTTGGCGCGTGACGCAAATGGAACAAAAGCAGAATGGAAGGAAGAAAGAAGGAGTGAGAGAGAGAGAGAGGAAAAAAAGAATCGAGAAAAGTATAAGCGCGTCGAACGAGGGTGCATATAGTTATTGGCAGTTTAAGATAGTTTCGCAGTAAATTGTTCTTTATTAAAGTATATTCCTATATATATATATATATCCTTTTTTTGCGAGAGAGCAGAAGAATCAAGTTTGGTACGTACATTATGATTTTAATAGATTGAAATTTCGCGCGCTTCGTTCGCTGACATATTTTCGGTATTGAAAGTCGAAGAATTTTGCTCCGAAAATTATGAGAATTATGCGCACCGAAAAATATGTGCGATTAATTTGAGATACGTTCGAAGTGTATCCCGTGAGAATTCTCCGGTAGACGAGGAATTTTTACTACGGGGAGGAAGAGGGAATGCAAAAGTTGTCTCGAGGGAACAGGCGATGCGAAACAAAAAAAATAAACTGGCAGTTCGCTCGTCCCGAAAGTAACGCAATTCTATTCCTATGTCGTCTCTATCGCGCGAGGCATATTTTCTATCGAGCGATAGACAGGCGACATACATATTTCGAACGATTAATATCACAAAAATAATCGAATATTATAAATTCGATTTTTTTTCCATATAACGATCTTCAAGCGATTTCAAATTTTCAGAAAATTTGCATTCGTGGCAATGCGCTGGATCCGTTTCACGCCTGAAATATATTCTTTACACGCACCTCTCGCGATCTCTCCGTCAATTTTCCGTTGAATTGCCAACGACTGTGCGTATAAACGGATAAAAAAGGAGGCAAGAACCGTGCGTGCTCGCGATGCAGACGTAGAAAAAGGTACGGAGGAAACTGATGATCGTCTTTTATTTTCACCGAGGAATTTACCGTAAGGAATAACTGGAAAGGAAGGAAGGAAATAGAGAAAGAGAGAGAGAGAGAGAGAGAGAGGCGCGGCATGAAGAGGCTGACTTGAAAATCTGTAAAGGAAGAGAGAAAAAGTAGAGGGTGTCTCGAAGGTACGCGTCTTACGCGCTCTTTGTTTTTCGCGTCTCGCTTTGTCTGTCTGTCGTTGAGTCGCGCGGCTACGAACGATTGGATTACCATTTTTACATTTTTCTTTTTTTTCAGTATTTTATTTATGTTTTTTCCCCCCTGAAATATACCAAACCACTGGAGAAATACGCGTGTCTGGTGGGAACCGAAGATTCTCCGTTTCGTCCCTCGCGTGTTCTCGAGAATTCGAGACATCCCTTTTCTCGTTCTATCGTGACAGAGAACGAACCTTTCGATGTTACGAGCTAAGGGAATGATAATACGTCGATATTCGTCGCTTTCGACGAACTCCCCCGCTCTAGCGAAAATGATTTCTCATCTCGCGAATCAACAGGTTACGTCCCGATCGTTTTTTCTTCCTTCGCGGTGAAAATTCTTCGCGAGCGTCGAGCGAAACGCGAAGCTTATCGAGAAACTGCGAATAAACGCGTATTCACATCGGATTATCGGACGAGGAGAGAAAATTTCCTACGTTCCGTCGAAAATATATTTCTTTTTCTTAAATTCCACGCTAGTTGGTAATTCCAATCTATTCCTGCGTAATTGATGCAAGAGAAGAAAGCCACGAGGAAGCATACATGACGGAAATATTATTTCTGAGCTCACAAAGACTACCGGAAATTCAGAGTTTAATGAACCCGATAGGAAGACAAGCGAGAGATAAATGTAGATAGGACAATGCGAAAGAACGTTTCGGGAAGATCCTCAAAGCGTCTCTCGTTCGGTGGATGCTGGAACATTGATGCAAGAA